>JARKHS020026087.1:0-474363 GCA_030143305.2 Amblyomma americanum | reverse complement strand
ACAGTTCTTTGCTCTAGCTCCTGCTGTCATGGACATACTTCAGAAAGGCATGGCTAAGACCCTTGACCACGTCTGTTGTTTACTACCGGCCATTAATCTTCAGAAACATAAAAAGACGGTTAGTTTGCGCTTCAAGAACGTAAAAGTTTGTCACAGGGCATCATTGTTCTCCATGTTTGGTCGATAGCTTCGAAAGCTTTGAAACCCCGTGTCTTCAGAGTTACCTGGCGGAAAGTTCGTCCCGAATAATCTTGTTCCTTGTCCTTAAGCGCCCTTCATATCAGTGACCTCATGTATGCCATTTCTGATATGGGGGTAAGGTGAGCATTGACTAGGTCGTGTCGCTTATGAAGGAAGTCACTATAGCGTCTGCAAACCGATCGGGATACCTTGTTCATTTCTGCTTATATTGTAATGCGCCAGTACCTACTGAATGTTTTAGCGTTTTACTGCTTCCCCTGATCCTCGTCATATTCCATTTAAGTCGAACCCAGATTTAACGAACTAGAAGCGAATCGCGAAATAGTTCGACATATCGATAAGTCGATATATAAAAAGTGGCAGTACAAAAGCTTATCTGCAACCTAGAAAGAAGAATACATTGCAACCATGCTATAGTGACGAGCTTCCTGGAGCAACGTGCCACCCGCCGGTGTTCCGGAAGCGCACCCCTCCCAAGTCGTCGCTAGGCCTAACCTGCTTCGCACTGAAGCCGTAGCGGGCAGTGCTCTTGAGTTAGCCGCTGTATATAATTAGATGTCTAATTCTTTTTTTTTAAATAAGAGACGCCGACCAGTGAAAAAAGGTTCGTTCTTGACGTTTCGGCTTCCACACGGAAGCCTTGTTCACAATGAATTCATCACCAAACACGGGTCGCTTAAATATGGCCGAATAATCGGCGCAAGGAGCGTGCAGATATCGAGTTTAGATTTCCGTCGTTCCGGTCTAAGCCCGATATCTAAACCAGGTATCTAAACATGATATCTAAATCTAAACCCAATATACGCATGCTCCTTGCGCCGATTATTCAACCACATTTAAACGACCCGTGTTTGGTGATGAATTCATTGTGAACAATGCTTCCGTGTGGAAGGCGAAACGTCAAGAACGAACCTTTTTTCACTGGTCGGCGTCTGTTATTTTTCAAATGTACGCTCCCGGCCAGACGGGATTCCGTCACACGCTCAACTTCAGATGTCTCATTCTGTTACCAGCACTCAATAAACAGAATAATCGCGTTAAAATTAAGGTGCAGTTTGTTTCAGCTACGCCTTCGACAGAAAAACAAGAGGTGCACGCTTGGCTTTACTCAGTTTGGCTAGCTTACAGCATGACAGGAATGTGCGGTCGAAAATGAGTAGAAGAGACCGAAGGTGACCTTCAAACACATATACCACCTTCCACCTCCTCAAGCGGTTTCACAGCGCTAGCCCGGGTCTCATTGGCGCGCAGCCTACGCGTCTACGCGCGTGGATTGGGATCGAAGAGCACTGTTAGGCGAAGGGCCACTTGAAGAGGAGCGGCGCTCAATTCGATATATCGAACGACCGGCGAAATCGAAGTTCCATATACAGCGCGACTTTCCTATACTTTTGCGGAGAATTTTGAACGGGATAACCTGTGTTCCCGATATAGTCAGTACTTCGAATTACCCGATTTTGATATATCCGGGCTCGACTGCATGCCATCAAAATCGCGCAAGTTGGGAACGCAATGCACTGAGAGCGCTTTTGAGAATTTCGACGCAGCCCTCAGTTTGTTATTTATTTTCGACCTAATCGGTGATAGTAAAACATACATCTGTCTGCAGCTGCCCATGCATGTATATATGCTTTAAATTACATAAGAATCAACCTGTCTGAATATCCGGCGAATCTGAGGAAATCAAAGCAATCAACTAACTAGTTGGTTCTGAGACGTGTCACCTTGTAATCACTGCTGCATTCTATCTAAGAAATAGGAAGAGCGGGACTAACTAGAGCACTCAGTCCTCGCGACGGTTAGACCACGGGGAAAGGAGTTGGGCCGATGTGTCTTTTTACGGTTAGTTGCAAATGGAGTAATAGCCACTCCTTTAGAGGCTAGTGCTTGTGAAAACGCCTTTTTGACTTGTAATGTGAAACATGAAGTGAAACCTGAGGTGCTCGCTGCTAGCACACAATGGAAGCCTTTCAGGCCACGCCCACTTCCGCAGTGCACGCTCTGCCAGAAGGTGTGAGCGTGTAGTGAATTGCTTCTCTAGCGTTCCGAAATGTCATTGATGGACCTTTCCTTATAGGTGCAGCTCTCGGGCCCTCACGAATTATTGTGTGGTACCATTTGCATATTTCATATTGTGACTTCGCCACACACTTAAACAAAGTTTAAATTTGCTCCCTTCCCGCGTAGCTCATGGCTGAAACCTATGACGGGGTCTTTGTGGAATTGCTGCCTTTACACCCACCGCCCACCTGAAGCCCTGTTTGAGAGTTGGCCCGAAATCCGTTCCTGTCAAAGGGCTTCATCGATTGCCGCGTTGCGAGCACAGCGCGCCGACGGGCAACACGCAACAAGCTTAAAAGGCAAACTGATTATTGGGCCAACCTTGTTCCCGTTAGGGACGCAAACCGGGTGGCGGTGACAGCGACGACCGCTGCAATCGGTCTTCGATGGCATGCCTGTGGCGTACGGAGCCCTCCCCACTTCAAACGCCGCGTCTTGCATGCCGGCACGATCGACTGTTATCGGCACGGCGTCAGGAAAGGACACACATGCGCCGTTCGGGGCCAATCCGATATCGCAAGCGTGTTTTTTCACCCACAAGCTGTAGCGAAGAAGAAGCGGATCCTAGCGAACAGACTTAACAATCTTAGGAAAAAAAAAGTGGCGATATTCGCGTCTAGGTCTTTTCACCGGCTGTACCAGGTAAGTTGGCTGCGTTTAGCCAACCTTTACCCTTTGCCCAACACTTCCGTTCCACCTTCCAAGCTAAGAGAGTGTTCCCAGCATTCATTCATTCATTCATTCATTCATTCATTCATTCATTCATTCATTCATTCATTCATTCATTCATTCATTCATTCATTCATTCCTACCGTAACCCGTCATCCTCCACTTCATCGTCATCATCATCACTACGGCATCATCCCTCAGTACCACAACCTCAATTGTCCTCCCTCAGTGACCTCAGATGCTGCCCTCTTTAGCCGGAAACAACTCCATCACTGCCTTCTCCTCAGAGGCAGCGAGTTGGAGAAACAAGTCTCGCACAAACCTCTTTTCCTTCTTCCTGCATATCTCTCTTTATTTTGCCAATGTATCGAGCTTTGAGCTCGTGAGCTGACAATATCCTGAAGCTAGATAATACAGCCGGGCCTAATCTCGTCTATTTGCAAGAAAAATGCAGAAAAATGTTTATTAGTAGACAGAGGTGTAAGAAGTGCGCTGCTGCAACATATAGTCACCGACTTTCTCTGGCAAAAGAAGTTAAACTAACCGGTAATAACCATATAAGCCTACAAGGCTTACAGGCAGACATATGCCCTAACCGGTCTCCATCTTGAAGCGTGTTCAGGACGCCATAAAAGGAAAAGCAAAATGTTATTCCTCCCCGTTAACTTCGCCCTCTGTTCTGCTATTTTAAGACCCGTACGAAACCAAGTCGTTAGCTCTTCTTCCTTCGTGATTAAACTGGCGAAGTATTTTTCTTCAATGACAGCAAAGAAAAAAAGAAGGGTTTCTAACGCAGGTCATAATTTTCGTTTCTTTTTAGCACTTGGTTATCCTCGAAAGCCACACTCCGAGGCGAAAAACATTCTCCTGGCGGTTTCCAATTAAAAGTCAGGGATTCAATAACGACCGTGGCTCTGATGAAGCGCTATTTCTTTTTCGCTTTAAATTTTACGGTACCTTTTTTTTCTTTCTGTTCGTCTTGATCTTGCCAGCCCGGTATCATTACCGGCGTGAAGGATCTAAGTATGGCGCTGTCAGGGTTGATCATTTACTATACGCCTTCGCTCCGAAGGTTGCGGCGCCTTCGCGCGTTAATGCCTCCTAATCCTTTAAGGAAGTCCGGCAGCAGTCTTATATCAGGGCTAAGGGAAGTTGCTTGCTTCGAGTTCCGTTCGGAGAAGTTTTGCTTAGCTAAGTCATGGACTCGGCCGGGCCTTATTGATTCTTATTGATTTTTCGCCTGGTTTTCTCTGCGAGTGCTGTCTGTTTGCCCACTGAAAGCGAGCACGCTTGGAAACTTTTTCTATTCACCGCTATTGAAAATATGGTAAAGTCTGTGCGGATGCAGCCAAAGTTAAAGAAACATATGTTTAAAAGATCCGCAAGCAGTAAGAAGGTGTTGAAACGGTAAGACCGCACACAAGAGAGGCAGTTAGTCACTACGGTTTTTTTTATTTTTTATAATTTCATCACATCATCATCACAATCACATCATTATATGATGATGATAACATTTATGATGATAACAAGGAACAAGAAGTTCTAGCTCTTAAAAAAAAGAAACGTATTGCAAGAGACTTGGAAGTTCTTACGATACAAAAGATGAAGACATCGAAATGCGACCGCCACAGCCGAGATCGAACCCGCATATTTCTCGTCAGCAGCCGAGCGCCACAACCACTGAGCCACCACTGCGGCTCTATGGGTTGTAACGGGATAATAGTAAATGAAATTCTATACTGACGCGAACAAATTGGCTCGCACGTAATGCTTCTAAACTTTGGCAATCACCACCAAGCAGCATATGCTGCACAAATTTTTTCCGAACCTGTTATTCGCGAGGCGAAAATTCTTGTCATTTATTTAGAATAATAATCTTCTTGTGATGCTTGATGAAGAGTGCTTGCTGGCGTTGATGTAGCTGTTAACGAACCGTTCACAACCTTCATAGGTCATTGTAGCGTCTAACAAGCCGTCGGCGAGATTGGCAATTTCGCATCATTAACTTTCGTGTAAACACACTAACCTCCCCTTCTAAGGCCCCGTTCGTCAATTCGAAAGGAACTTTGCTAATAACACGTTTAGAAACAGCAACAATGATGAAGCGTCCACTACTGCGTTCACGCCCTACTATGTCGCTTTTACATTTGCATTTAGATGGGAATCATGCGCCAGCGATTGCCTATTAGTGCGAAGAAAGCCATTGTAGATTGTGACGGGCAGCGTCCCTGTGTTCAGCGAAGTCAATCAGGTGTGCCATTTAAAAAAATTTGCGCAGTGTACACTGCGCCCTTAAGAAATAAGGAGTCGTAGAGTCTTTTGTTGCATCGCCACTGTCGCCCTGAGGCACGCCACGTGCAGAAGTGGAAGCCACGCTGGTCAGCAGGGGGAGCAGAACTTCGATTTATTTCAAAATCTACGTGCCTTTTATAGGCATGCTTAACGTGAGGGGAAGGGGGAAGAGAGAGCGGCGATAGCGGCTGCCGCAGAGAAACGAAAGGGTGCGCGTCACATCCAACAATAAGTATTAGAACGTTCATTAATTCAGTAAGAGTTTCTGTCCCTGGCTAGAGATTAAGCTGGAAACGATGTTTTTGCACAAAACAGACCCGCCGCGGTGGCTCAGTGGTTAGGGCGCTCGACTACTGATCCGGAGTTCCCGGGTTCGAACCCGACCGCGGCGGCTGCGTTTTTATGGAGGAAAAACGCTAAGGCGCCCGTGTGCTGTGCGATGTCAGTGCACGTTAAAGATCCCCAGGTGGTCGAAATTATTCCGGAGCCCTCCACTACGGCACCTCCTTCTTCCTTTCTTCTTTCACTCCCTCCTTTATCCCTTCCCTTACGGCGCGGTTCAGGTGTCCAACGAGATATGAGACAGATACTGCGCCATTTCCTTTCCCCCAAAACCAATTATTATTATTATTATCACAAAACAGCTTTGTGCATAAAGACAAGAGATGCCTCAAGTATTTATCTTGATTAAACATGTCGCCAGATCTACTCACGTCGACGCCGCTTAACCAGCAATAGATGCGTGACAGACTTTGTGGGCAGTAAGTGACGTTGCCGTCGTTGTACACGGTGTACAGTAGAACTTTGAAGACCGTTGGTTTCGGCGTCAGTTCTAACACTGCTTTAGGCCCGTTTCCCATGCATGCGATTTTCTCCTGCGACGCTGCGAATTCTGTCGGTCTGCGACTGGGGAGGGTCGTCGGTTTAGCCGCAGACGGCTTGCGATCGAGTTCCGTCCGGTTGGAATTCAATCGCAGCGTCAGTGTGTTCGCTCTGCGACTGACCATAGGGGAGCGCCGAGACGGCGTGCGACGTGTGGTCAAGTGGGAATTCTTGCTGCGGCGGAAACAAGACTGTTTATTCTAATCAACACGTACGAAATATTGCCTTGCATCTAAAAATACGCTGGTCATATCATCATCAGCACATTCTGTGCAGCGTTTCTGTCGCGTTTAATCATGGGTTGCCAAAGATGCCAACTTCAAACAAACTTGCCTGTCCCTCCGACCGAATTCACTGGTTACGCGTTGAATGTGAAAGCACAGAACGAAAATCGCATTGCGGCGTCACCGACTGCGTCGAATATTTTCATTCTAGTCGCTGCATGTGAAGCGGGTCAAACTTGGCTCTCTGTTTCGGCTGAATTTTCACGTGATACGGTAAAGCACCGGAGGTAAAAGCATTCTATGTCTAATAAAATTCACCGCCAACGTTGCGACGCATCACGTGACCGCGATGGGCGAATAGTAGAGATAGGTGAACGAGAACATAAAGTGAGCGTGACATGAAAATTAAGAGCTTAATTAAGAAATTAAGAGTGGCGCAACCTCCTCGGTATCATAATCGCCATTAGCCAAAGTATGCCCACTGTAGGACAAATGCATATCCCGTATCCCTCCAGTTAACCCTGTCCTACCTCAGCAGTATAGAGGGACCTTAACCCTTCCAGTGACTACTCGACTTTTGGACTCAAAATAAACTGCATTCCAAACGAAATAGTACGTCCATGTCTTAGTAAAGAAAGCCATTTTTTTGTTTTTCAACGTACACACACCGACAGTTTTTACAGGCACTTACAAATTTTCACTCACAATGTCGCAGTGGTTGGAAATTGTTGCAGTCAAGCACCAGGATTTGTGATATACACATCCGAGGGATCGTGAAATCAGGATGCAGATGATGGTAGAATTTCAGGGGAAAAAATTACGGTATTACTGGTGCTAAAGTCAGTGTGCATGAAAACGGCTGACGATATAATCCCAGGGCTTCCTGGCCTTACGGGGCTGGGATCTCGGGAGCTCTCGCACATGTGGCGAGGGCTCCTTGTCACCGGGGGTAACTATTGCTAAACCGTCGTCATCGCTTCAGATGCGCGGTTGTTGCGACGCGGGTCCTTTCTTTCAATCTTTCCTCTCACATCTCTTTCAACTCTCCTACTGTCTGGCACGTGGCAGCGATTGTTGCTCAGCTTGAGCCAGTGGAGAGGCTTGTGTACTTTCCTTTTCATTCTACATTCAGTCGCAGCAGCAGCAGATATAATCCCAGGTTCGATCCCGGCCGCGGCGGTCGATTTTCGATGGAGGCGAAATTATAGATGCCCGTGTTATGTGCGATGTCAGTGCCCGTTAAAGAACCCCAGGTGGTCGAAATTTCCGGAGCCCTTCACTACGGCGTCCCTCATAGCCTGAGTCGCCTTGGGACGTTAAACCGCCATAAACCCATAAAACCTATAATCCCAGGTAGTAGTTTTGAGGAATATTGTTTTCTGCGTTCATTAGTCGCCACAAAAGAGCTCTCCATGTTTCTGTGTTTCTTCGTTCTACCCTGTGTTCTTCTTCTCGCAAGTACGTACCTTACAACGCAGCAGCTAAACAGCGCCGTATGGTCAAGAGATTATGCGCCTCGGCGACCCAGTCAGCCCGTTGGACGAGCCGAGTCTGAAGGCCCGGCTCCGCGCTGCGCAGTGCGCTCTCTCCAAGGGCTCCTCGGTAGTGATTTAGGGAGCGCTAGGGCAGACTCACATGATGTGGTATAGGGAAGTGTGCCCACCGCAGAATCTGCAAGTGCAAGTGAGAGTGTAGAGGGTGGGGTTGATATAGGGAGTGAACTGCGGGATTTGGGAAGTTGTGCGTTAGAAGCTCCCGCAAGGAGAATTCTTGCGTGCGGGATAGGGACATGTCGCACGGTGGGCAATGGCGTCAGTCAAGTCGGTAATTTAGGGCGAATTACTGATAGTTGTCGACCGATTAGAAAATATGAGGACGCTTAAGCTTCGCCTTTAAGAGTGGAACGCGACAGCGTGTTGCAGCACTGCCGGGGAGTCCACGGAACGCCATCGCCCGTTCGGCGCGACGCCTTGCCCGTTAGACAAATCGCTGTGCTTCGTACGGTGAAACGGACGCGCGGAGCGGCAAACCACGTAGAAGCGCTGCCAGGCGCCTTGCCGAAACGGGCGGGACTCAAGTTGCAGTCGTAGTTCGTCGGCACGTCGTTCTCGACAAACCCGATGCCACGAACGCCAGCATAGCTTCCGCGCCGAACGAACGGGCAGCAAGTCGCAAGCTTCGTGGTGAACGCGCTTTGGATGTGCGCTGCGTTGTTCGCAGCTCACCGCGTGATTCCTGCGTGCCCGCACGGCCCAACTGCGCCCGAACGAGACGAGCGGGAGGCGCAGCAGTCACGCGCCATCTGTTGGGGCAGTGGCGTACATTGCGAGGAGAGAGGAGGAGAGGTTTTTTCGCTCACGGCCGACGCCGACGACACCGGCTTTTCTGCGACACGAGCTCCTTAACGCTGTCGCATTAAAATGTTTTATTTACATGTGTACACATGCTAAGGTTGCTGGACGCATTGACATTCACAAGTAAACATGACGCTATGCACGTAAGGAGGGCCAATTAAAGAGGTACCATAAGCATCAATGAGTAACTACCAGGAATTGCTAGTTGGTGAGGTAAAACGGGATAGCACACTTATTGACGGAATGACGGAAGAGAGACTGGGCTATATGAAGACTTCGAGAATGTTCTCAGATTCAGGAGCGAAACAAAACTGAATCTTGATGTCCGCTTCGCCAGCACATTTGGCCGCGTAAGCTTTATTAGTAGCATACGCGACGTGTTTCCTCAAGTATCGCCATGCAGAGAAGAAAAACGCTAGAGTTACGATCTACTTCGCGTTCTGCATTACACCTTTAGTGTGTCAGAATAAAAGAAGAGGCATCAAAGCAAAACAAAAATAGCATTCCGAGAACGCAGTTTTTTCAAACTGCTTAAACAGACTACTTCTTAGGAAACCGCACGTGCAACACCTGTCTCACTTCTCGCTGGACACCTTAACCGCACCGTGAGGGAACCCGACCGCGGCGAAACAAAATAAAAATTGGTTTTTCAAGAAAGGAAATGGCACAGTATCAGTCTCACATATCGGCCGACACCTGAACCGCGCCGTAAAGGAGGAGATAAAGGAGAGAGTGAACGAGAAAGAAAGAGGAGCCGTAGTGGAGGACTACGGAATATTTTCGACAACGTGGGGATCTTTAATGTGCACTGACATCTCACAGCACAGGAGCGCCTTTGCGTTTCGCCTCCATCGAAACGCGGGCCCGGCGGCAGGGTTCGAACCCGGGTGCCTCGGCTTTCGCGTATCGTCTCCATCGAAACGCGGCCGCCGTGATCGGCTTCGAACCCGGATACTCCGGCTCTAGCACATGAGTGCTGTAACTCACTGAGTCGCCGCTGGCTGGTCGAGCGCCTTAACTAGTGATCCACCACGGCGGGTAAATTGGTTATTGGCTTTTGAGGAAAGGAAATGGCGCAGTAGTTGTCTCATATCTCGATGGACACCCGAACCGCGCCGTAAGGAAAGGGAGGAAGGTGGGAGCGAAAGAAGAGGGGCCATAGTGGAAGGTTCCTGCATAAAATCGACCACCTAGTGTTCTTTAACGTGCTCACCACCACCACCATGATATCTGATACCTGATTTAACATCTGCTGCGGGTCGTTGGACCCAAGATATTAAACTTATTTTTAGAATATGGCGGAGTGTTTTGCTTGAAGCCACTCTGGCACGGGTCGGCCCGGTATTGCACTGCCTCCGGGTTCGGCCAGGGGCATATTAGCCTGCGCCTTTTCTTTGTATCTTTGCTCTCCTATCCTTTAACTCTCCTACTTTCAGCACGCGGCAGCGAGCGTGGCTCAGCTTGAGCCAGTAGGCAGGCCCATGAACTTTCCTTTTCTTTCTTCCTATCAGCAACAGCAGCAGCAGCAGCAGTTCTTTAACGTGCACTGACATGTCGCACAATACACGGCCGCATTTTTGCGTTTCGTCTCCGCGGAAACTCGGCCGCCGCGGCCGAGTTCGAACCTGGGAACTCCGGCTCCGCAGCTGAGTGCGGTGTCTCAGTGGTTAGGGCGCTCGGCTACTGAGCCACCGCAGCGGGTACCATATTCCGAAGACAAATATTTTCACCTTTTCCGACCGCGGCGGCGGCGTTTTTTATGGAGGCAAAACGCTAAGGCGCCCGTGTGCTGTGCGATGTCAGTGCACGTTAAAGATCCCCAAGTGGTCGAAATTATTCCGGAGCCCTCCACTACGGCACCTATTTCTTTTTCTTCTTTCACTCTCTCCTTTTTCCCTTCCCCTCCGGCGCGGTTCAGGTGTTCAACGATATATGAGACAGATACTGCGCCATTTGCTTTCCCCCCAAGAAAACCAATTATTATTATTATATTTTCACCAAATCTCAGCCATGGCGGCCATATTTCGATGGAACCGAAATGCAGAAGCCGCTGTGTGCTGTGCATTGCTAGTGTGCGCTAAAGAAAACCAGGCGGTCTAAATTGATTCGAAGTACTCCACGATAGCGCCTTTTTCTTTTCACTCCTTCGTTTACCCTTCTCTTCACAGTGACGTTGAGGTGTCCACCAAAAGAAGGACATTTCCCATCTTCGTATGTATGTAAGTGGTTTTATTAAAATAATAATAAAAAGGAAGGAAAGAATTTTGCCAGCCCCGGCATCTGCCATCGATACTGAAGCACCTGAGCTGGGGCAGCGGAAATAAAGGATAGCGGGCAGATTGGAGAAATGAAATGAAAGAGGTGAGGGGACAGGAAGAAAGGATAGGGGGAGAGGTAATATGCACAAACGATTTACACAATAAGAAATGTGTCCAGGCTGTGTGGCAAGTTCTGTTTTGATATACCAGCAGATAAGTTTTGCAGCAACAGCTTTAAAGCGCCCATTACCGGGTTTCGCGTCGTTGTAGGATGTCGTTGTCTGTCGTGGTCGTCGGCGTAACCTGTGGGTGTGTGCCATGGGAACCATCCGGAGGGTGGTTACCGTGGAAGGAGAAGGGTATCGGGAGAGCGTAGGAATCCCCAGATGGAGGATGGTGTTACGTCTCGCCTACCTACGACGCGCGGTATAGCCGGCGCGGATGCAACGGACGCCGCGGCTTCGTTCATCGCGGCCGCAACGCCTCCCGCCAAGCGCGTCCAGGCATGTTTCAGTGCCACGTGTCGTCGTGCGTGCGTGTGTGTGTGTGTGCATGTTTTGCCCACGCTTGTCAAAGCGCGGCAGCCGGGGAGAGGAGCTCCTCAACTGGGAGGCGAGGAGGTCTGACCGGCGCCGGCCTGGCGGACGCGCCCGTCACGCCTGAACATGTTCAAGCGTCGCCGTATCGGATGACTCTTCCCAAGCCGTTCCCTCTTGCCCTCGACTCCGTGGGTATAAAGCGAGCTGCCCCGGACGCCAACGAGAGACTTCGATTTCGCCCTTCGAGTAACGTGGTCGCCCTGACCGGCTGCTCTTGTGAGATGCCAGAATAAACAAGTTGTTCTGTTGCCAGTCGACTCATCCTTTGCCGGGACCTTCGGATGTTTCCAGCTTTGCCCCAGGCCGCCAGGCCAACGCTACCCTTGGGGCTTGAAACCCAGATGCAACAACTGGTTGCCAGCGGTGAGATCCCGACAACGGAGGCCAGCAGCGAAGATATGCGGTCAACTGTATGCTGAGCAGCACAACGACCATCCGGGAGCAGTGCAACGAGCCCTGTGTGATGACTGGTTGCCTGCAGCGGAACGACTGCGCTGAATTCTTGGCTGCGAGGTTTGGTGAGTGCGGGACTTTCTTCTTCTGAGTTTTGCCAGGCTTTTGTTAGTGTCAGAAACAGAGCTGGTAATTGTGGTTGTCGTTGCTGCCGGGTTAGTTTGCGGCAAGACAATAGTAGGCAGTAGAGAAAGCAGCATTCGGAGCAGCCATGGATTTGAAGTCGTTGCGCAAACCGAAATTGCTGGAGCTTGCAAGAGAGTTGGGTCTTGATGTCTCAGACAAACTCAGAAAACCAGAACTGCTAAGGGCGATTCTTGAGTTGGAGGCTGAGGATGACGAGCTGTCGGAATGCCTTGAGACCATTGAGGAGAGGGAACAAAAAGAAAAAGACGAGCGCGAACGTAAAGAACAAAAAGAGAAAGAGGAGCGCGAACGTAAAGAGCAAAAAGAGAAAGAAGAGCGCGCTTTGGAAATGAAGCGTCTCGAGGTAGAGATGGAACGCGCTCGTAATGGAAGTCAGGCACACGGTGCAGGAGAACGGGTATCGTTCAAAATGACTGACCTGATGCGGCCGTTTAAGCTTGGAGAGGACATTGGTTTGTTCCTGGTTAACTTTGAGCGAACGTGCGAGAAGCAGGGGTTCTCTCGGGAAACGTGGCCACAGCGCTTGCTCACTTTGTTACCCGCCGAGGCGGCCGACGTAGTCGCTCGCTTGAAGAGAGAGGAGGCAGAGGATTTCGACCAAGTGAAATCGAGTCTGCTAAAAAAGTACAGGCTGTCAGCGGAGGCGTTCCGTCGGAAGTTTCGGGAAAATGAAAAAGGCAGAAATGAGTCATATACAGAGTTTGCCTACAGGCTTATGTCAAACATGCAGGAGTGGCTCAAAGAAGAGAAAGCGTTTGGTGACCACGAGAAAATTCTGCAGTGTTTCGGGCTGGAACAGTTTTATAGTCGGTTACCTGAGAACGTGCGGTACTGGGTCTTGGATAGGCCAGACGTTAGTACAGTGGCTAAAGCCGCCGAGCTAGCCGAGGAGTTTGTGACGCGTCGGGCTCGCGGAGCTAAGGACGGTCAAAAGGGTGAATTTGGCTCCAAGTCTGAGAGGCCGAAGTTCACACCCATGAGAGCAAGGGGGGACACGCGTAGTGCGGATGCGAGTGAAAGCAGTCCGACCGAACGTAAGGAGACGGCGGCAGCCGAAGCCGAACGCAGAAAGCGGTTCGAGAGGAGGCAAGCGCGCGTGTGTTATACGTGCCAGAAGCCGGGTCACTTTTCGGCGCAGTGTCCAGAAACAAAAAGAGAAGTCGTGTGTTTGTCATTATGTAGCACTGACGAGAACATGAAGCTTCTCGAGCCTTACATGCGAGACTTCCTCGTGAACGGGAAAGAGTGCCGAGTGCTTCGTGATTCCGCAGCTACAATGGATGTAGTTCACCCCTCTTACGTAGAACCCGATATGTTCACGGGCGAGTGCGCATGGATCAAGCAAGCCGTGGAAGCTCACAGCGTGTGTCTGCCCGTAGCAAAAGTGCTTATTGAAGGACCTTTCGGAGCACTTGAGACGGAGGCCGTAGTGTCATCTAGGCTGCCCCCCCAGTACCCGTACCTATTTTCGAACAGGTCCGATCACCTCCTGCGCGAGAAGGGCCTTTTGTTTGGTGAGGCTAGCGTTCAGGCCTTAACCAGACCGAGAGTTCGGGAGCTCGCTGCAAAGGCGGTAGTTGCGGGGCCGACGTTGTCGAACAATGAGAAAGGGTCGGAGGCGCAGCAAGCTGATATTCCGAGCACGTCAGAAATGGATAAAATTGAGCCTGTAGCGTTGAAGGCACCAGGTACTGGAGATGAAATGCACGACACGGGAAAGTTAGAAGAGCTTCCGGTCGAGCTTCCGGGACTAGGCTCAGTGACGAACAGGGAAGACACTGATCAGGTCATTAGTGACTTAATCATTAAAGCACCGCTGTCGCCTGAGCAGAAAACCGAACTACACCAACTCTTACAAGAGTTTCAAGGTCAGTTCTCTGAGAGGCCTGGTAGGACTTCTGTCCTTACTCATGATATAGAACTTACCTCGCCAGAGCCAGTACGATCCAAGGCGTACCGGGTGTCACCCCGCCAGCGCGATATTATGGAGGCTGAGGTAAAGAAAATGCTACAGCTCGGTGTTATTGAGGCGGGTGAGAGTGATTATACCTCCCCTTTGATTTTAGTTGAGGTACCGGGCAAGGAACCTCGTCCTTGCGTCGACTACCGCAGGCTTAATTCTATCACTAAGGATCAAATTTATCCGATCCCTAACATCGAGGAGCGCCTTGAGAAAGTTAGTAGCGCTCAGTTTATTTCCACCCTAGATCTTGTCAGGGGTTATTGGCAGGTTCCACTTACAGAAGAGGCTAGTAGGTATGCGGCGTTCATTTCACCAATGGGAACATTCCGTCCTAAAGTTTTGAGTTTTGGTTTGAAAAACGCGCCATACTGCTTTTCAAGCCTCATGGACAAAGTGTTGCGGGGACAGGAAGAATTCGCTTTACCGTATTTAGACGACGTAGCGATATTTTCTGCATCCTGGTCTGAGCATATGGCACACTTGCGGGCAGTGCTAACCCGCCTGCGCGAAGCGGGCTTGACAATCAAGGCTCCCAAGTGCCAATTAGCACAGGCCGAGGTTGTCTACCTCGGTCACGTGATTGGGCAGGGTCGTCGCCGCCCCTCTGAAATAAAGGTGGCCGCTGTGCGAGACTTCCCGCAACCGCGCACGAAGACCGATATTCGGTCGTTCTTAGGTGTCGCCGGCTACTATCAGAGGTACATCCCCAGGTACTCCGATATCGCGGCTCCCCTGACGGATGCTCTAAGAAAAACAGAGCCCCAAACAGTCGTCTGGAGCGAGACAAAGGAAAGAGCTTTTAGCGCCCTAAAGAGCGCCCTAACAAGCCAGCCTGTGCTACGATCGCCAGACTACACGAAAGGGTTCGTTGTTCAGTGCGATGCTAGTGAGCGAGGCATGGGCGTTGTACTGTGCCAAAGGGACAATGGAGAAGTGGAACACCCCGTCCTGTATGCTAGTCGTAAGCTGACCTGTCGTGAGCAGGCGTACAGCGCCACCGAGAAAGAGTGTGCGTGTCTCGTGTGGGCCGTTCAGAAATTGTCATGCTACCTAGCCGGCTCGAGGTTTATCATTGAGACGGATCACTGCCCTCTCCAATGGCTGCAGACCATATCTCCCAAAAATGGCCGCCTCCTGCGCTGGAGCCTCGCTTTGCAACAATATTCCTTTGAGGTGCGTTACAAAAAGGGGAGTCTCAACGGTAACGCCGATGGCTTAAGTCGAAGCCCCTAACGTAGGAATCCGCCTCAAAGTTGTTGGTTACTGATGTTTTCTTCCTGAGGCAGGATTTTTAACATATTGCTTTTGTTTAGTGTTTCAAAGTGATTATGTGCTTTCTAGTGCAATTTTCCAATTTGTGGACGCGTTCTGAGTGCTGCTTGACTACTGTAAGGAACTAGGCAGTAGTATAAAAGGGGAAAGAGCCTGGCAGAGCTTAGTGAGGGTTGTCTCGTGCTTGCTGACTGAGCGGTTGCGTTTCGGCGTAGTTCTAACGCTTGCTGGGAACGAGCACAAAAATGGCAACTCTCCCGAAGTGACTTTACAGTGTCCTATGTGATCCTGAACCCGAGAACGAGGCCTTCTCTGTGCGCTGCGCTCAAGCAACGTCGAGGGACGATCGGTTTCGATTACGAGCATCATCGAGCGACATCCCTCTGGACAGCGGATGCAGTCCCCTGACCATCGGGATCTCCTTCTCCCGGCGGGGCGGTCTGTTACGTCTCGCCTACCTACGACGCGCGGTATAGCCGGCGCGGATGCAACGGACGCCGCGGCTTCGTTCATCGCGGCCGCAACGCCTCCCGCCAAGCGCGTCCAGGCATGTTTCAGTGCCACGTGTCGTCGTGCGTGCGTGTGTGTGTGTGTGCATGTTTTGCCCACGCTTGTCAAAGCGCGGCAGCCGGGGAGAGGAGCTCCTCAACTGGGAGGCGAGGAGGTCTGACCGGCGCCGGCCTGGCGGACGCGCCCGTCACGCCTGAACATGTTCAAGCGTCGCCGTATCGGATGACTCTTCCCAAGCCGTTCCCTCTTGCCCTCGACTCCGTGGGTATAAAGCGAGCTGCCCCGGACGCCAACGAGAGACTTCGATTCCTTCCTTCGAGTAACGTGGTCGCCCTGACCGGCTGCTCTTGTGAGATGCCAGAATAAACAAGTTGTTCTGTTGCCAGTCGACTCATCCTTTGCCGGGACCTTCGGATGTTTCCAGCTTTGCCCCAGGCCGCCAGGCCAACGCTACCCTTGGGGCTTGAAACCCAGATGCAACAATGGTCACCCTGGAAAGAAGAGGGTATGGCGAGAGCGTAAGAAGGCGCAACCGGTCGGCGGTTGCCACGGAAACCCCCCGGAGGGTAGTTACCCAGAAAGGACCAGGAGGGTTGCCATGGAAGCAGGCTTTATGGCAAGAGCGTCGAAGACATAAAGTGAGGACGGCTCCAACGGTAACCGTTGCAACCGTCTGTTGCAATGTGGTTACAGTCGAAGGAGGAAGGTGTGGCGAGAGCATGAGAAGGCGCAACGGATACGTGGTTGCCATGGGAAACTAAGGGGAGGGTATTTGCCCCAGATTTTGAAGGAGGATTGTCGTGGAAGGAGGGCACGGAGAGAGATGTTATGGTGAGAGTGTAGGAAGACGTCTACGGTAATCGTCCGGAACGTGGTTACCGTGAGAAAGAGGAGATGGAAAGTTATAATGAGAGCGGAGGAGCGTACCACGGTCCATCTTCAGCAGCTGCTGCGAAACGCGCCGCCCGAGGAGAGGATCATCGACGGTGCAGCGCTTCTAGAGCGGCGGACTGGACAGGAGAGCTAGACGAAAAGCTACTGCGTGTGATACTAAATACAGGGTCCTAGATCTATACAGTTGTGCGATCCCTCTCATATTCTCTTACAGGGGTATTGTAAAGTATAAATATCCTAACAGCTGCTGATCTCAGCTTAACCAGTGGTAACCGTCCTGTCAATTTGTTTCGGAGAGAAGAAACCTAATTTGGTATTTACTCCCTTCCATAGCCGATTCCTAAAGCCCACCTGCTTATTGTAGCGAGAGCTACACTACGCCAGCTCTTCGAGCTGTCAGCGTGGCACCCCTTGCGCTCCATGGCGGCGCCGGTTGGTCACGTGGTGCGGAGAAGCTGCTGGTGCTGGCGGCGCGGCGCGCCGGCGAAACCGAGCTGCAACAGCTGTGCGCATGCGCCGTGTCGATTTGGGGGTGGGGGTGGGGGAGGAGTGGAGAGGTGTCGCAGCTGTATGTTTAAGTAGGCGGCTCGGCGGAGCCGCCGGGGCAAAGATGGAGTGCGGAGGAGAGGACGAGCTGAGCTCGGCGGCTCTGAAAGAAGACAGGGCTCGGCGTTGGAACGAAACCAAGAGAAGGCGGCGAACCGAGAAGACGAAGGAAGAGCATGCGATACGCCTCGATAAGTGGCGTCAGAACGACGCGGTTCGGAAGGCGCGCCTAGCCGCCGATAGTCTTCACTTTCAAGCCGAACCTAAGCGTAGCCAGGCAGATGTAGCTCTCGCGTCATTCCAGTTTTAACCAGAGCTGAACCAGAGGAAATTTTTTCCCCATTGGATTGCCCCACTGCAAGACGCGCAGTTTTCGTTTAAAAGCATTACGTAACCCGCTAGTAAAGACTTAAAGTGCAAAAAAAACACGATAAATCCCAAATTTACAGGAATTTCCAAAATATAAAAGGAGAATTTCAGGCATAACTTCACCGGCGAAAGTACGAGACACCAGGAGAAACAGAACACAGGACAACGCTGGATACCACACCGCACCGCACCTCACCTCACCACACCATCAAAGACGGTGATTTAAACTGGCTGTGTATGAAATTATAAGCAGAATAAATGAAGCTGGAACTTCACTTTAAAGACAATGCACCAGCGTGGTACCTACGATCAAGCACACATGACGCGACCGCAGCTTGAGCTTCCGATATAGGGAGGGCTGTTCACGAAGGATTTACATTACTGAGTATGATATGCGTTTGTCTTCCGTTCTCGCCAAACTCTAACAATCATCGTCCGGACATCGCTGGAATCCTTAGGCTGAACACCAAGCCGAACATACCGGAAACCTAATGTTTTTGTTTGAATGGTATCCAGAGAAAAAAGGAAAATGTTGTCGAGGTCGAAATGATTTTACTGAAGTTCATAGAATTAAACAAAAACAAAAAAGCACAACCAGTATGCTTCCTCGACCACTATGGTCAAGGAGGAAAATCACATATCCGGCCTGTGCACCTCTTGTAATTTCATGATGCAGCAGTGGATAACATGCAGAGACCACTGTTACCACTGTTCCTTTGGGATCGCTTTTGCACCCATCAGACAGTAAGCCAGCGCTCTGGAAGGCCTTTAAAAACGTTTATCTTTTCCCTGTCGTCGATTGAAAGGGGCAGTCAAATGAAGTAACACGGCTCAAGCGTTTATCATCACGGCAAGATGAAATACAAACATGTGTAGTATTGCCTGATACGTCACCACTGGAAGTGTCACTTTCCTAATTAAGGTAAAGTTATTTTTAATTACGTCAACTAAGCTGGGTCCCTTTGAACATCGTCCATTGTCTTTTCGTTTAGTTCCTGTGGTGCTAATATTTTTTTTACGACACAACTGAGCTTTTCAGGCAAGAGGTGGCTACCAGTCACTTTTTCATACTCAGATGAGTTTTCATTTTCCGTATGCTGAGAGAATTAAGCACAGTGAGACCAGCACTGACAGGTCAGAAGTATTTCAGAACTAAAACAATAACAAACCATGCTTCCATTTTATTATCATAAAAAGAACAGATTGTCTTCAGCCAGTTTCCAAAGTAACAGCATTTCAAAGGAAACAAAAGCGTAAGCCTCGCGAGCAACTACCAGTTGTGTACACTGCTTAATTTCGCAATAATAGTCCAAATGAAGCGGAAAATTTGGGGACGCTCCATTATATTCTCTTGCAGTTCCCGGTAAATAAATGCGTTCGGCTGCTCCGAATTTGCTCTCCAGGCTGCGCCACGCCATAACGCTATTGGAGAATGAAGAAGCTTTTGTCGATTGCCGGTTATTGTTACTAGTTATGGAACTAATTCAATGGTACAGGTATCTCCTACAGTTACTTTGCGAATCTTAGAAGACGGAGACACCAGCTCTTAGATCTAGCTTCAATTATTGATGTCGTCGCCCGACAGCATATTACCCACTCTGCGCACTTTGCTGGCACACATTACGAGTAATCCTGGTCAAACTTTTCTAGATCTATTGCCTACCGTCACGCGTTTCATGGATTTGAACATTCAAAAATAGCACACTGACGTCATCTGTCACATAACAAAGAAAGATAATGATCGTGTTGATGCAGAATAAAGCATGACAAACCGCTAGGCTTAGCGGCACTCGGTGGCCGTTGTGCCGGAATCTTAGTATTGGCAAACATAATAGCCGACAGACTTTAGTGTATTAGGTCGAATCCGCATACAGTATCTTGATGCCCGGTGAAGATGATTCTGACCCCATATAAAATTTCCAGTCACAGGGTTGGTCGCTTTATACAAAATGGCATTCATTTTTCGCATTGCTTGTCGATTCCTTCAGAAGGACGCGACTGACAGGTCAGAAATCTGGAGCACACAAGAGCGAGCTAATGGCTCGAAACACAGCGTTGTTTTTTTTTCTTTGCGCTATATTTAGATCCTGAGTGGAACATCTTGAGTTGGCGTCCAGCAGACATCCTAGGGGCGGTATGTCAAAAGTCACATGTTTTTCGCCAAATTTACACCAAAAATTGTCACGAACTGCGTAGATCGATCTGTAGTGCGGACCTGTATAGATTAAAGCTTCATTTCACACTGAACACGAAAGCTACGTTCTACGACCGCGGCAGCTTATTACTGTGTGTGGGAAATGAGATGACGATAAAGACACTTTTTCTACCCTTTGAACCCCCCCCTCCCCCCTCCGTCCGTTCAGACAAACTAAATGCATGCAGAAGACGCCTACCTCTCTCTCTCACGAACTATGCTGCAATGCTGTAGAAGCCACCCCAGTTGTCCGCCAATGAGAAGCCGAATTCCCACACACTTGAGATGCAAGAACTGCTCGTGCTCCGCCGGTACCCATGCACTGACCAATCTGAATAGAGAACGACTCAAGATCACGGCCAATCACAAGTGCCCTTTCGAGTGCAGGCTGGAACTTGTAACCTGATTGGTTTATGCTTTCACAGCGCCGTGCGATGTTAGGAAGAAACAAAGATAGTAAGCGGCGACACTGCCTGCCAATTTCCGCTAGTGACTTCGGCTTCCTGTCGTACTTCCAATAATAAATAATACGTGAGGCTAGAAAACCTTGACTTGGGGCGGGGGGGGGGGGGGATGCAGAAGCCTTGCTGCACAAATGACGATGATGCGCTGGACAGCCTGAGGTGGCCTATAGCTTAACCATGCAGTTCCAGTTACGAAAACAACGTCAGGGGTATTAGTGAAGACACACCTTTCTCAGTGCCAAGAAGTCAGGTTGGTAGCACTTGAGTTGAAGGAAAACTGAATACAACTGGAAGTTTTTGCTTCGCACTTGAGACACAATATATTCGTGGAAGGAACTGCCTTCACTCGGTGTAGCATTATATCTAGTCATTGGCGAGAATTCAAACAGTCACGTATCGTGGCATTAGTTAACACGGAAGTGTCGAATTATTGCTCTTAAGAAATGCTTGCAGGATTGCCACAAAAGGAGAAAATTACGTTTCAGGGAGAGAAGTTCCCTGCTACGGGGCGTGTAGGCTTAAGTAACCTCAGCGTGAGAGGCTTACTTTCAGCACAAGTACAAGTAAAATATACTTGGGTGCAAGCTCCATTAACTACGAAGGTAAAAGATAAGCAAGTAAAAGCATGAATATCCTTTTTTTGTTCCCACGGGCTCATTCTATGGATGGCAAAACAATTAGAAAAGCTACGGTTCTGAAAAGAAAACAAAACGTCGCACACAAAACGCACAGTGTGCGGAGGTAGCAGTGATCCGTAGCTTTCTGACCTCGCCCATTGTGCCAAGCAGTAGGCTTGCCTGCGGTTTCTTCATGATATGTGAAAGCCAGAACGCGTAGTGATATGTTTGCACTGTACATGCACTTTCTCAAGCTCGCCAAAATGAACACAGGTTCTACAAAAATCCCTTATTTCGTGTCCGTCAGTGGCCTACGAATGCTCAGTATTTGTTCACCCGCTCTCTCAGGAATCTCCACACACATGTGTCAAGTGGCAACGTTATCGCCATCACCATCGAATTATAAGTTCTCTTAAGTTGTCCCCTTAAAAAAGAAAGTCCTCAAGTGTGTCTGGAATTTGAAACTGTCAGTTAAACATTTTCAAGCCCGCAGCAAATTGGAGAGTTCAACACATGATGACCGACCGCACAAGTCCTTCCCAGACCGGCGTCAATTACAGTCCTCAGTGTCCTTAGTGGTGGCGTCACACTGAAGCTACGCAGTTCAGCTCGCGCTTTCCCACTGAAAGTCTCGGCCCACCATCCTGTAGAACCTCCTGTTGTGCGGTTCAAAGAACCTCCTCAGCCTCCGGAGGCTCTCTTCGCTGAGGCGCGGGTGTGTCCGGCCCTTGGTCTTGCCGAGACAGTGCGGGCTCCCGCTGCCCTCGCTCTTCTTCAAGCACGGGAACCCCTTTGTCCTGTTGAAGTAGAAGTGGTCCTCGGACACTAGTCTTCTCAGGCCCAGGAAGTCCTGGACCATGGCCATCTCGCGGGCCGGGTTTCGCACCAGCTCTTCGCCGCTCACTACGTGGATCTGAGACTGCGGAAAGTGTGCAAGCCACAACGTCAAGTGTCTGGCATAGAGGCCGATGCGTATGCCGGACCAGGACTCATTTACATCGCTGCTTCCGTTGTGACTACAGGAAGTACTACCCTTGTCAATGACGTCATCGCAGTTCTGGGTAGCCATCACGCGGTCGTCTCCATTCACGAAGATTCTCCCTGTGTTGTGAATGCTGCCGCCCTCCTCATGTCTGTTATGTTTCTTCATGGTCTCACTGTGCACCTGGCCGGTAATGACGGCATTTTCATTTTCGTTGTTCGGAATGTTGATACTGTTAGCCACCTGGTTTACCTGGCTGCCTTGTACCTTCCTTACTGCACTGGCATAACCGCTGCCATAAACATTACTTCCTCTGTGTAGTTCGCTTGTTGCGGAAAATGGCCTCAGTAGTGAAGGCAGCTTGGGTCTTGCTTGTGACGCCGTGAGGTTCGGTGTTTTCTTCGCCGTAAGAGTTATCATTCCTGGCTGCTGCGTACCCTCTTCCGGCATCTATAGCGTTGAGCTTTCTGTCTTCATCAAAGGGTTTCTCGCTATCTTTGAGCTGTTTATTAGGAAAGGCCAGTGCATCGTCCTTTCTTGATCTACTATTTAACACCCGTTCTTTCCTACTCGTGGAGTCACGGTGAGGTTTAGTTCCGCCACTACTGAACGTGGTATTCCCGCTTCTAACACGACCCTTGCGCGACGCTGGATCTCGATGACGCATAGTGACGTCCCTTCTTTTCCTCCTGCGTTTGCTGAAGGCCAGCACTTCGAAAGGAAGCGTGGTGTCGGGACGTTTGGATGCCGTCTGGGCGTAGTCGGACAGTGCCCGGGTCACGGGGTCCCTGACGACGACCAGAAGGCGGACGTCGGGTCGCATGGCGCGAATGCGCGCCGGCACCTCGCGGGTCACGAAGTAGCTCGGCGTCTTCTCCATGGTAATCTGGTCAGGCAGGGTCAGCGGCATCTGAATCCTGCGCGGAAAAAAAAAACACGAGGAGGACAGCCAGTTGGGAACGCTGTATAAATACAGGAACTCCTGGTACGGTCGTAACGACTGCATGAACCTGAACACGAGAATAAGCAAAGAAAGCGAGTCCTTAGTACAGCACTGAAATAAGTCAGGCAGGAAAGTAGAGCCTCTCTAGCACTAATAGGCCGTCTTAGCGAAGTCGTAAACCACCAGCACCCGGATCACTAGATAGTGCCCTTTACGAAAGGCCTTTCAGGCTTAGATTTGAGAGAAAAGCAACTAAATATAAAAATACACAATTACAACACCAGAGAGCCAGGTTGGGCTAAAGCAGCCCTAACTGAAAATATAGCTAGACATTCATTCCACTTCAAGTTCCTAATAAGTACTGTAAGTTAAATGCTTAGTCATTTTTCACAGGGAATGAAATTTAAATGGCACCACTTCGATCATGGACAGGCTGAGATTTAGCGCAGCCTTTTTGAATCAGGCTCTTTTGTCGACGGAAAGACAAAAACCTTGACGATCTTCACGTTTGAGAAATGTTACTCTCTAAGTTGAACAAAGTCGAAACCCGGAAGTTGAAACCATCCCAAGCTAAGTACCTCACGCGTCGAGCAAACATAACGCATTGTCAGCACTGCACGCCCGAAACAAAAGAAAATTCGGAGCAAGCTCGCATGCGAAAGTTCCCAGGCCGAGAAACTTCAACAAGAGTCGCCCACTCGAACATGGCAAGCGCTAAGCCCGTCCCAGTAACGGCGGTGGCCGGTCCTGTCAGAACGCATCGATTACTTCCTCAAACACCCATTCTTCTGCCTTTTATCGGCAGCCGAATCGACCCGAAGAGTCGATTTCACTCGGCCATTATCGATCCATCGGAGATCAATGCGACACTTCTAGACGCACCACGCCAGCCGCATGCACGCGCACACACTGCGCTTCAGTGTCAGCGACAAACAAGCCGGCGGTATACAGGGATGCCGAAGAATAAAAGAAAGCCGCGAGCCGAGACAAGCCAAGCCAGGCCAGTTGGAGTGGCGAAGGCTTTAAGGTATTGCGCGGCTAAGACGCTGACACCCTCTCGAGAACACTTAGATGGAATAGCGGTGGCGTTACGAGGAACGGATAAGAAAGAAGTTCGGCAGTTGGGGGGGTACCGGAGTGCTGTCAGGTGCAAGGAAAGTTTTTGAGAGCCCTGAAGAGACGCCGTGGTAAACAAGTGTTTCGTATGAGCTACTGTTACGCCTTAAGAGCAGGCAAAACGCGCAGTAAAAATACTAAAACACAGGACGTACAAAAATGTAGAGCACTTGGAGAACATGAACTTTTACTGAAGCGTAGCCCTCTCCAAAACAAATTCTGTGCGCATTTTTTCCCGGCTTTTTTTTTTGTCGTTCAAAACCGCGTACTGTACATGAAATCGTGGCTTCACTTGTGAATATTCCTCAAAACTGACAACTTCCAAGGCTTTCTGGCCTCCTTATCGTGAACAGGCCGCCGCAATGCATTTAACCGCACGCATGTTATTTTGGCAAGCATTTACTTTAACAAAATCTTGGTGTGGGCCAGTCGGTGGTTGATCTTAAGAAAAAGTAGCGCAGCGCAAAAAAAAACAGGGACAGAAGAGGAAGACTCAAACAATTTATTTATTTTATTTTAAACCAGTTTTTAAAATCCTGCTGGAGAGAGATAGACCGTGAAAGTTTTGGCGCATACATCTTCTTAATGAGCAGATTTGAAGTATACGAATCTGCAGAGTTTAACGAGCTTCAAGAAAAGGCACTGCCAAACTCAACTGGAAAATATTTTTGCATCGGCAGAGTGCACAAAAATGCAAGGTTTCCCGAGATGGCCTGCACCACATAGTGCAGTGATAAGATTTCGGAGATAACAGTTAAGAAACCCGAGAAAAAAGGAGCTGCTCGTCGTCTGTCCCCCCAACTCCTTGTTCGATCTCTTTATTCGCTGTGGCATCTGCGGTTCGACTGCAACTAAGAAAAGAACTGTGATACAGAAACGCACTGGGGGTGCCCAAAGGGCTGTATAGTGCTGTTCCTTTTCCGAGGAACCACCCAATTTGCATTCATTGCAATCTGAAGGCAATGCTTCTTTAAACGCCTAACAAAGTAAGTGACCACTGTGGTGGATTCTACCGAGACTAATTTCTTCTTTTTTAGTCCATGGCATTTAGAGTTGTTTCTTTGCAAAAAGTGAAAGAAAGAAAAAAAGATAACAATACAGCGTTGTGATGCCAAATCTCAGCAATAATCACGCCTGGAATACTAGTTAGGTGCTCTGAGTGAATTGAGCTGTATCTCAATTCAGTCCTATCTTGGACGTACGCGACGAACCAAGGCTAACAAAATGCAATGCAAATCTCTTGGATGTTCTCTTAGAGCAACCAATAACGATGCACAGTGCAGACCTACATACATTCCATCTCCGAGTGTAATTCGCCGTGCTCTATACGAGCAAGCGATCATTCCTGAATGCGATAGCTTCATATATCAAAAGCACCGCGCTTAAGTTTGCTGTCGGAAGAAGCGCCTTGCAGACGCTTCCGGGCAGGCAGTTTTCACCTTAAATCTCGCTGTAATGAGCCTACACTTTCAATTTAGCGCGTTGTCGAAACTCCGAGACGGAAAAAAGGAAGTAAAGAAAGAATAAGATGTCTCGAAATTGCTTCCGTCATATCTATATATATCTAGCATCACGAGAACATATCCCTGCAACCGGGAACCATTTCGTGACGATGGCGACGAGCAAGCAAGAGACGAGGGCGGAAAATAATTTCGTCCGCGAATGACAGCGACAAGCAAAGTGTGTGTGTGCGATTGCAACGCAAAGGAACAACAACATAAAAAAGACGAAATAAAAAGTGTACACAAGGCGAGATACGACCTGCAGAATTGTTTTCGGGTCTCAGCATGGTTGCGTTCGCCACCGGTGCAAGCAATTTTATGGCGTGAATGCATGAACCTGAGCAGCTTCGAAGAAAGAATAACGGAAGAACAAAGATAGATAGAAGAGAAGAGAGCGAGAGAAAGGAAGCGGGCGAGCGTGAGCAGACAGGAGAAATCACGGCGTTAAAATTATATTTACAAAAAAGGACATGTGTGGAAAGAATCAAAATATGGGGGGGGGGGGGTGCAGGAGAGGAAGCAACAAAACTCAATTCTCAGCTGCACTTTACTGATGCAGCGATTCCTTTTCTACTTTCTTTTAACAACGGTAGTGTTACACTTGCTTCGTTTCTGCGGCGCTTTTCATTTTGCAACGCAATGATTTGTGACGTCATTGTCGAGCGCCGTGTTGTTCCGTCCCGTTTTCCCGATACCTTTCCCCACCCCGCGTGCCCGAAACAAGGAAACAGCTTTATTAGAAAACGTGACTCTGCATTGATTGCGGCCCACCCCGCATCGCCGCCTCACCCCCCCGAACGACTTGGTTTCTTTTATCTCTATATTTAGTGTAGGGGGCGCGCCTAAAACAACGCCTTCCCCCATGACTTCCCTACTCCCCTTTACCGTTCTTCCCTCTCCCTTTCATCCCTCCAGGCGAGCCACGTTCGTGTACACCCGTGCACTTGTAAATCTATCGGTTTGCGTTTTCTTGTTTCCCGTTTGGCCGGGCCGGGAGAAAGGGATGACGTAGGGAAGGGTGGTTGCCACGGTATAGCTGGCAATAGAAGGAAATGAAAATAAAAAAGAACCGCTTCCGACCATGAAGACTAGAAATACCTCGCCCACAACGCTCGTGAGGAATGATTTATTTCCTTTTGTTTCTCGGCCAAAGACGAGCTTTTTTGTGATATTTTTTCGTCTCCTTCACTGTCTCTGGTGTAAGGGTTCGTGTTCGCTTCAAACTTTATCCGCTTTCCTCTCTCTATTACTTCCCTTTTCCTTTTCTTCTACTCTTTGGCAGCTACTGATGGGATAACTTTCCCTCCATTGTTTGCAGCAAGATTTTTTTTTGCCGTCTCTAGACATCTCATTCAGCGCTGCTTCTGATTGTTATGCTTTTTTTTCTAAACGCAGCCACGAGGAACCGCGCCCTGGGGAAAGAAAGGAAAAAATAGGGGATTTCCCGAGCAGCTCGTCTACTGGCTTTTATTTATTGCCCTAGGGAATAAAGGTTGAACGAGATAGAAGGAGAAAAAAGGCAAGATTGCAAGCCAGGCCTTCCTATGTACATTATTCACTAAACCGGTCTGAGCGCCTTCCTGCTGTTAGTAAAGTAAAAACCGCCCGTTTTATTACGATAAAATGGGTTAGCTGTACGCGGTCGTCTTATAATTAACCCGTTCCACTGACTCCTCTTTCTTTGTTTTCGAATTAGCAGTTATGCTTAGGTTAGTTTATTTGTGCTATTAACGGGCCTTTATTCACAGCCAAGCGCGACAAATAGAGCTTTTCTGCTTTGGTAAGTCTTTTTTTTTCATGCGATGGAGTCGTCATGTTCGCACCATTTTATACCACTCGATTCATTTTTTTACTTTGTTTTCGCCGAAATAGAAGGCGCTAATAGTACTTCCGTACATCCACGCGTATGTAGCGAGAAAGCTAAGTAATGTAACAAGCGCAGATATGACGCAATTTGTCTTTGCAAAAAAAAAAGAAAAGGAACCAGGCAATCGACTTGGTTAAGCCGCCTTCGCATATAAACAATGAGAAAAGACTAACTGGCGCCAGAAAACCAGCCATTGGTGTACAGCCAATCATTAGGAGAGATCCCCGCAGGTGTCGCAATTGATGAGCGCGTTAAGTAGCCGCAAGACTAACGGAGGAACGATAGTTCAGGTTCCTACTAATCGGTAATTGATACAAATGAAGGACACACAAAATGCTGTGTGTCTAGATTTCGGTTCTGTCGATTATACCGGCATGCTGCCGAGGCTTTCTTTACACCCTCAGCCCCAAAGAAAAGGTTGATATGTTACGCCGGTCAATGGTTGCCTAGGTTTTCTGAACCAGCTACAACATAAATGACCAAATAATTGTGCGCAAGTGAAGCTCAAGGGTAGTCAAGAGAAACATGTTCAGAAATGGATGACATTTGGCAATACCAATTCAGATTGCTGCATTAAGATTGCCTCCGCGACTCTATAGTATCTAGGTAGTCGTGGTGCCTATGAAATAGGTGCCAGGACCTACAGTCACTTAACTGCCGGCAACAGACGTGGCGCCTACCCGTTGAGCTTCGATTAACCTTTATAGCCAGGCCACTTTCCAGAAGTGCGAGATGTCGACCCTGGCAAGGAGGTGGCAGTTTTTGTCTAAAGGCACGCTAGTAATTTTCTCGTTGCAATCAGGGGTGCTGCAGTTCTGCGAAAACGCCGAAAACCGTCGCAACAGCGGCTAACTACGCAGCACTGCGTGATATGCACCACTTTTCTTCCTGACAGTACTTACAGGCGCCTACAGGTAGCGTTAGTATAAGCATCTTATCATCACCACCATCACCATCCTGACTACGCCCATTGCAGAGCAAAGGCCCCTCCCATGTCTCTCCAATTAACCCTGTCCTTTGCCAGCTGCGGCCACCCTATCCCGGCAAACTTCTAAATCTTATCTGCCCACCCAACTTTCTGCCGCCCCCTGCTACGCTTTGGAAACAACACAGTAACCCTTAAGGACCATCAGTTATCTTGCCATCACATTAAATGCCCTGCCCAAGCCCATTTCTTCTTTTGGATTTCAACTAGGATGTCGTTAACACAAGTTTGTTCCCTCACCCACTCTGCCCGCTTCCTGTCTCATAACGTTGCACCTAAAACACTTATAGGCGGTATATAAACAGGTAGCGCCCAGCATGTTGGCATATGGAAAGCCTTGAAAACAAAACTAAAAAGAAAATATTACGTATCCAAGAAATTGGTAGCTCAATACTAATGCCTGGCCGCTAGCGTTAACTGGTCCAATAGCACGCCACGAAACTGCCTCAGGCAAAGGCCTACGCTGCGACAGTACGAAGCGCCATCTGGGCTTGGAAAGGGCCACTACAGTGCGGGAGCAAAGAAAGAGCAGCACCCGAGGTGGTGCAAAAAGAAAACGATAAATAAACGACAACAAAGTCATATAACGAGCATCAGATAAAAAAAGAACTATGGCCGGTGGGGGAGCGACACACGACGGACGGCGCGCTGCTCACGACCTGTCGCGCTCCCCCCTAATGCGTGTCATTTACTGTTTATTAATCGCCGCCCAACCTGACGCCCTGTACACGCAAGGCACCTTTTGATTGCCCCGTTCCCACCCGGGCTGCTGTTGCGAGCACGGCGTGTGGCGAATTTGATTTCCGGCCGTTGCTGGTGTTCGTTCTTCTGGCTATACTTAATCAGGGCTCGCAACTGCCTTAAGGGACGTAGTCCTGCGTAGTCGTTCTTTGTTGTCTTGAGTTATCTGGTGTGTCGAACGAGCCCGTTTGTATCTTTTTTTACCCAGCGTGATTTCTTTTTCATTGCTCATTCTGGCAGGCGTGCAACGCAGCTGCAAATGTGGGGTTTGCTTGTGAAAGAACTCCCTCGCTTTGGCGCTTCTAAGGGTTTTAATTACGACGCCGCGAATCGAAACGCGCTTGCGATGGCTTCGGAAACAGCGATGTGTAGCGGTTACCAAATAGTAAAAACAATTTGGCCTGGATTTAAGTTCATTTGGGTAATGAGTCCTGTGTGAGTTGGATTTTATTATAGATAAACCTCGTCCAATAGTTTGACACACACTTCCGATAATAGCAAGTTCTCTATAAGTCGACGGGAGTCCACGTTAGGTCAGGTTATGTGAAAAAAAGGAAGCGCGATAACTGTTCCTGTCTAGGAGGAGACGTCTCGGTGGCAAGGAAAAAGAGGTAAAGTTCACTTTTTGCATCCTCTGAGCAGTTTATAAGTTCAATACTGGAAGATATATGACATCACAAGGAGATTAAATACCTGGCGCACGAAGTCCCCATTCAATAAATATTTTTCCGCAATGCGCTTTCACAAGGCACATCTTTCGGGGTGTCTGTTGAGTTTCTTTACTTGCTCTTATATCCTTTCGACGTGCGGTCAATTGTTGCTTCTTTTAGGTTGCGCAGAACTTCAATGCAAGACATAACTTAAATAGCAAGTGTTTGCGCCATTCTTCAACACCGTGGAAAGAAAAACAACGCACTTCTAGCGTTGAAGACGAATAAAACCACCACAGGGAAGGGCGCCGTACAAGGGAATTGAGGGAGTGAGACATATCAGGCTTTTTCTTAGTAAGTGCTTTCGGCATGAATTTCGAAGGGTTCTACATAACCATCTGCATCTATTCATAATGTATTGCGAAAAGCAGGAGCATCAAATCGCATTAGTTACTCTACTGAGGCAGCTAGGGTATAGGTAAAATATATGCATGGCGAGTGAGTCACCAGAGGAGAAGTTCTCTAGCTTCGATAAATATAACTCCATCGTCAAATGTCCCTTATTTTAATGCATATAATGCAGTAGAGGAAATAAAAGCCACAACGTAGGTCGGCTTGTTCACACTAGGTATGTTTGTAGTCCAAGAGTGTTTCCTCTTACTCTGAGCTTGTAAGAGAACTCTCATAACATTCAGTGCTCAAGGTTTCACGTTCGTACATAAGCGCGTGGAGCACAGGTCTTTACCTCGCCAGCTCACCTCTCGCTCTCTACGTCAGACAAGAAACGCAACCTGCAGCATAGGTAAGGCCGCAGGTCTAGGTCAACTCATTCTGTTGAGATCGATGAGCGGCCAGTGCCATGCGTGATTGAGATTCCATCTCCACCTAATGTTCCTTTGAGTGGCACGCAAGCAGCTGTCGCGACGGCTATCAATTATTCCTCACAGCTGGTGCGACGCAAACATTTGTTCTCTTTGTTTCCACAATCGTATAGTAATACAACCCGGGACTGCTTAGCGTTCCTATAGAAAGCCGAAACGATCTTCCGAAATGAGAAAGCTAATACGTATGTTGTTGGGTTCCATTCCCGCTGTTTATTAGCGAGCCGAGAGCATACCGACCCTGATACCGTCGCCCTTTCTTGGCATCCGCTCCGCTGCCTTAAGGCATCCTCGGTTATCTTGCCTTCGTGATGCATGTCCTGGCCATGCCCGACATTCTTATTGATTTCGACTAGGAACTCATCACCTCGAGTTCGTTTCCTGATCCACTCTGCTTTCTTCAGGTCCATCGCCTCGAGTTCGTTTCCTGCTCCACTCTGCTTTCTGCTGGTCATTTTCCTTTCGATAGCTCGCTGCTTTGCCCTGCAGGTTTCTGTCCCATAGGTGACTAGCTGTAAGATACAGCGGTTGTATGCTTTTTTCTTGGGGGATATTGGTAAAATGTCATTCATAATCTGAGAGAACCGGCCAAATGCACTCCGCCCCATTCTTATTCTTCTAGTTATTTCCCTCTCATGGTCCGGATAGGCGGTCTCTACCTGCCCTAAGTAGTCGTATCCCCTTACAACTTCCAGCAACTCGCTACAAATTGTAACCAGCTGTTCACTGCCGAGACTGTTGAACAACGCTTTAAGCTTTCTGCATATTAATTTTTAGATTCACCATTACGCTTAGCCTGTCTAGGTCACTGACTATGCTTTGAAATTTATCACCTGACTTAGCAAGGCAATGTCACCAGCGAATCGCAGATTACTGAGATATCTACATTAACTCTGATCACACATTCTTCAAAATCGAGATCCTGAACATTTCCTTGTGTTAACGTGGTTGAATAGTACTGGAGAGGTCTTATCGCTATGCCCGACACCCTTCCTCGTTGAGATTTTATTGATTTCTCTATTGACTACTACGGTGGTCGTGCAAACACTAAGATATCTTCCAGTAATTTTACTTAATGCTCGTCTACACCCTGATTCCGCAATGCCTGCATGACTGCTGACGTTTCGACTCAGTAATATATAAAGGCCACATGTAGGGTCTGGTTATATTCTGCAAACTTCCCTATAACTTGATTGATACTGTGAATATTGTTTGTTGACGAGTAGCCCTTACAATAGGCAGCCTCGTCTTTTCGCTAAGGGTAAGGAGCAAATACTACGTAAATCAATATAGAAATCAAGAACAAAACTTTTTATCTCGGTTCACCTCCCACTGCCCCCCCCCGTCTTCTTTCATTTGAAAAAGTGGCACTGATAATTCAGTCTGACGCCCCACCAGATCGTCCGTTCAAAATCACCCGCCAGATACCATTCTTTCTAGAGATTCACTTTCCCGGTCATAATGCCATTTATGACCTGTATCAATCTGCGAAGCATTCGTTATAGCCATGGGCAGAACTCCAGGGTATTGGGTATTGGTTCGATATAAAATTTCTGCTGCAGCAAAACGAATAAAGAGTCAGAGGTTGTTTAAACCCAATAAAATGGTTAAATGGTGTGTGATTTCATGCAACTAACAACGAGGTCGTGGGTTCGAGCCAGGCTGCAGCGACCACATTTCGTCGGAGGCGAAAATTACTAATATTTTCAGTGCACGTTAAAGAAACATAGGTGGTCAGAATTAATCCGGTGTCCTTGATTGTGCGGCATGCATTATCGTCTCTTCTAAGGTTCTGACAAGTAAGTATTCATTAATGATATGAATAGTACTCATTAATGAAAATAGTAAAAGTATCTCACTGGATTGGTGTGCTGTGCAACTATCCTTCGCATTTCCCCTGCGTTCGACCGCGTATGTCGACATACGTATGATTTATAGAAACGCTAAATAACCTGCGCGTGGCTCAGGCACCTAGATTCTGTCGGATATTAGTTATCAAATTTATTAATAGTTTTTTGGAGAGCCATAGGACACGCTTAGTGTTAACCACTCTACGTGGTTGCAACACCCGTTTGTCTCCTGTAAAGCGTGTTCTTTCTGTACGGCAATAGTGTTGCGTAACAGAGCCAACTTACCAAAGAGAGAGTGGAGGCGGAATTAACCGAAAAAATTTGGTACCCTGTTGCGGCTCTCATGCGAAAAAAAAATAGGGGGACAATTTAAGCTCCGCGTTAAGGATATGATGCGATAGCGGCCTCTGGTCTTCTTTAAATACATATATACTCATTAGCATGCAGTCGTAAGATACAACTTTGCGTGAAAACCAACACGACGCACATAATAAATTCCTGCATGTTCCCGAAGCCGTGCAGCCGTTCCTTAGGTCGCCTAGACGGTAGCCTGTCTGGCTCGCAACCGAAGGATCGTTAGTTCGAAACCCACATAAAACTTTTCAAGTTTTTTCTTAAGACTAATGAATTGCTTTATAGAGGTAAATCAAATGAAACATGCAGCGAACCTTTAATTCGCTATACATGTCGTGTGCGTCGTGTCAGTCATAGGTTTTTAACAGGAGTCACGCATTTGCCACTTCTGCATGGCGTCTGTTCTCAGAACATGTTAGAGAGATCAGATCAAATACCACGAGCTCTCTGTTCATGCACCTTCCTGCGGTGTCCCTTGCTGCTAAAGGCTACATAAGCAACCGAGATTAAATTTCACTATTACCTCTGTCACTCTGTCGTACTTTATGGCCAGCATGAATGACAGCAGCAGTAGTCCTAACAATAAACTTCGTCACCCTACCTGGCGATAACTTGAGTTTCAGTGTGGGGAAGAGTAACATCGCTTACTAACAACACTTATTCGGCTGCTGCTCTTTGCTGAGCCTATCAACGCTGACTCTCTTTCAAGTAAATTACAGTTGCGAGAGCTATTGTTAAGCTCGCTTAATGCTGACCAGCGTTCAACAGGCCTGCTTATGCCGTTTTGTCTTGCCTCGCTCTTTGGTTAAAACGTTTCGCGTACACGTCTAGAAACGAAACGAAGAAAACATTTCAATATGCATGGTCTCACCTGTACCACTCTATGCCCCTATTGTAGTGGCGGTCGAAGAAATGTGTTTCGGGACCCGTAGCTCTGACGTCCGGATGAAGCCTCAGGAACTCCAGCAGCGCCCGCGTGCCGGCTTTCTTGACACCGATAATGAGCGCGCTGGGTAGCCGCTTCTCCAGTTTGTCGACTCCACCGCCGACTCTCTTCTCTTCAGCGTCATTTTTCCACGAACTACGACGTCCACCAGTCGCGGTCGTTGGCGATCTTTCGTAGTCAGGTACGACAACGTTAACGCCACTGTGGTCGTCTGCTCCATCATCACTCAATGTTTTCAGTTGGCCAGGTGAAATCAGTTTCGCATCAACTTCCAGTGTGCGGGTGAAGGTAAAAAACATTATACAACCACAAATTAGCCATAAACGCTCTTCCTTGGATCCACGTGAGGCCGGCATCTCAGGTAACGCATGCGAAACAAAATTTCGAAACGTTATTTGCCTACGTCATCGGCTTCATCCATGCAGAAAAGCGCCGACGATCTGTCTTCTCTTCTGAAGTGTACCGGCATCGTCTCGTTTGAAGTTTGCGAAACATATTCACGACACAAAGTCCTGCTTTCTTCCGTTCTGACAGTTAAGCAAACTAAAATTCTAGACTTCTAGGCAAGTTTTAACCGAACGCCAAATCCGCCGTTTGCGGACGTTTTTTAGCGATGAATACATCTCTCGCTTAGACTGTACGTATGAAACCACGCGCGGCACAACGCACAGTGAGGCGAGCAGAGGGGCGATGTCTCTGCCCTGACCGCCGCCGACGCCGGCCAGAGCCCCGACTGGCACAGATGCCCGCTCTAGACGGAACATGCTCCCCGCTTCCCGTCGTCGCCTCTTTTCTCTGTTTGGCTCCCCTCTTCTGTCGATCGGGAGAGGAGGCTGCATAACGGGGCGACCGTAGCGCCATTTCCGCTCCTTGCGATTGAAGCGGGAAGCAGTGCCCGTCTTTCTGCTTCTGGCGTTCGATACGTCTGCTCTTCCCTTGACGGGTGCGGCGCGGGCTACTTTTGCTAGGGCTAAATATTGGCAAGGAAACCTGCAACAACCCCTCACATAGCCGCATTCAGTAAAACCACCAAGAACTGTTTAGGAGCTCTCCTTCATGAACCCCCCTTCCCCCCTCTCTTTTTTTTCATTCCAAACCTTTTACACCAGTTATGTCTAGGCCACGTTCAGCATCCTGCGTATAATTAAAATAAAGATGTTTCGTACTTCAGCTCTTCTTTGCAACCCTCACAACATTCGTTATTTTGAATATTTTTTTTTCTACGGTGATAGCCGATGGCGCTGATTTTGTAACCAGAAAATATGCGTTTCACCTGCCAGGGACACTTTATTCTTCTTTGTTTTTATCGTCACACAATAATTTTGGTCCAAAAATAACGTCATTTTGCGGACTTCAGCTCTTAGTGACATGTGTGCCGGTGACATGTGCACGGTGGCATGTGGCACATGCCACTGCATTCGACATCTGGCAATCTGACGTCGTGTGGTCCTTGATGTGGACGCCCTCTGTGGGTGTGAGAGAGGGGGTACGCCATGCAGTTGTCGCTCTTTCATTCTCGTCAAGGGGAATGGGCAAATCATGGAGGCCTTTTATGGTAACCAAGAAATTGTATCGGCCTCACTGTGCCATCTTAATCGAGGTCCGGATGACTGCAAATAATATTTTTCGGCTATGAGGATTTGAGAAAGTCTTCTTAGACAAGGCGTCTTTTCATATTTTAGTTGTAAAGCTACCATTGAAAGAGCGCTTAATGTTGTCAATAACTTGTCGAAAGATACCATTCAACGCAATACCATTTTTTGAGGGGGTACTTAAGCACCCAAAAGCATGCGAAGTTGCCAGCAGAAACTGAGAAATATTGGGGCTTGCTCCAAGATTAATATCTTTGTTGCAGGGTTTGCGATATCATCTTGTGACATAAGAATGTGCCCCAGTCTTGTAGAAATGCTTGCTTTACAAAGTGCACATGCAGATTACTAGAAAATACGCTAGTTATTGAGGCTCCAGAAAAAAGTGAGAAGAAAACAGATTTATAAGGGACATGGCAGGTTGCTTAGGATTATTATTACCGTTATCTAACTACGTCTACTTCATTACAAAGCCCTCTCCGATAGCTATAAAATTAAGCCTTAATTTATTGGAGAGACATGAGAGAGGCGTTCGCTCTGCAGTTGCTGTAGTCAGGCTGATGATGATTACGATGACGATGGCAACGCAGTGACTTCGAAAGGATGAAAAACGCAGACGGGAGCGATCTTTTATCTAGTTCTACAAAGTCAGGTGAGGAAACGACATTAAAGACCTGCCGGCATAGTATAGTTACGGGAGGGCTTTCATTTGTTTCTATGGATATTTTAGGTCCCAATGCGAATCAGGCTATGAGAGTTACCGTAGCAGAGGGCTCCAAATAATTTCGACCATCTGGAGTCATTTAACGTGCACTGACATCGCACAGTACACGGGCCCCGCAGGGGTCGAGTCAGCAGCCGAGCACCGTAGCCACTGAGCCACGGCGGAGGATGGGACAGGGCTTCGACCTGCAGGGTTCTTAGGTGGGGCAAATGATAATGATGGTTAGGCTTTGCTTTAGGGCTTCTAATAAAACTTACAGTGCGTTTAGAAACAAACGCTTACAATTCATAAGAATCCAGTTTTTTTCCATGCTAGCGTTGGTTTGCGTAGCTTAGTGTGAGCAACGGCCCCGAGTGTGAAATGAAACTCGCATTTTGTCAGCCGTCGCAAGTGAAAGTGAAAGCTGAGGCATCTAGATATTACGAAGCTCGTTAGCGCGCGGTCATTATTCACCGTGACAAATACGCCGTACTAGCGAGATGCGCGCGCAGTCACGTCCTTAAAAAATGGGAAATGCGCGAGAATGTTTCGCGACAGAAATGTCAGACACGCGGAGTCGATAATCAATCTGCATGCCGGTGACGAACAACCCTTGCATTAAATGATCAATCCAGCTTTTTCTTCAGTAAATCAATTCATTCCGCTTGTCATTTTATTATTTTTTCTAAAACCGAAACAAAACATTTCAAAGGTGAAGACATCGAAGAAACTGCGCTGTGTTTCGGGGGTAGTCAAAAGCAATGGGCAGAACACACTGCTTTTGACAGCGGCTAAGTATGTGCCCCTAAAGACAGGCTATCCGTGACGACCGTGTTCCCAGATGTCACCTTCGCTGTCTTGAACCGTTTATCACCCCATCGTTCGACTGTGATTGCCTTAAGGCTTACGATGATCACGTTGCGCCTTCCTTAAACGCGTAAGGTTTCATTTATATACATTTTTTTTAAAGCGCTAGCAGAACACAGAGTAAAAACAGATCAAAACAGCGCCCTCTAAAGCCTTAACATCGTTCGCGTTGACGCTTCGTCTGCTAGGCACGCGGGAAAGAAGAAAAAAGTTAATACAAACTCAAGCCACCGGCGCAAATCGTCTGCTTCGTCCCGTCATTAGTCTACGTCATTTCTCTTCACGCATGCGCACATCCATTGTTTGCACTCCTGCTACGCCTCGTTCCCTTTCTGCGGATCCGGGCATTCCCTCTTTGTTTTTTCTTTATTTCTTCATTTTATTGACGTCGAGCGTAATCTGGGCGAACGCGTCGACAGGAAGCCCCGATGGGTTCCGATATGGAGGGGCGTTTCCGGAATGAACGGTGCACACGCGCCATTGTTGGCACGCTTCCCCCCTAATCTCTCCGGATTAAGGCCTGCAGGGAAGGAGGATAGGATCTCTCCTGGGCAGCCATTTGCATGGATTAGCCATTGACCCTGACTCATCGTGGCTTTCTCGCTTTGCGAGAAGCTCGTAGCTATCTCTTTTAACGCCGTGCTATTCGAGCGTGCAGTAGTAGTACCCCGCCGAACCGTATCGGAAGCGACCTTGCGCCTGCTTAGGACTTATTCCTCATTCTCTCTTTTTTTTGCTTTATTATTTGCATACTTGTTGTGGGATGCACCCGCTTTCGATTTTGAATCGGCGTCAGCGCGTTAACCAAAACCACCGTTATCTTTTTTTTATTTCAAAACTTTCCAGAGTCTATCTATCCGAATACTTATCTAGGTAGGGACGACACTGCATCAATATAAAGAGGGCGGAGATCTCTAGGCAACAATGAGAAACGAGGAGGAGAGGGGCGAGCGAGGGAGATCCTGAAATGATAGAATTTCCGGTTTGGCATCCTTTAAAAGGGGATGGGGCCAGATGGGAGAGGACTCATGAATGCAAATGTTGATACGCGTTTTTGACCGCAGGGGTTTCAAGTAAGACCCACTCTAATGCGACGGCTCGCGACGTCTTCGTGATTTATTGCGTTACAGCGCTTGGCTTGAGTGAATAAAATTTTCACTCGAGAGAGATAGTGCCTAAAAGCGCTCTCTCCACTTTCATTTAGGTTTTTATTTTGTTTGCAGGTTAGCTTTATGTTAGGTCATTTATTCCGGAGATTATCAAAAGCAGGAGAATAATGCATCTGATCACAGTGAGCAGCTCATCTATTGTCAATGGTGCTGTGTCTAAAAGATAGCAAGATCATTCGCGAGACAGTGTACTACGTGATGCTAATGGGAGGACAACTTTCAATAACTCTCACTTGAATGGGCGCATTTGGATGAGAATGCAATACCACCCGCCGGACAAAAGCTATTAATTCTGCAGAAGCGATTTTCAACATGTTGTTTTCGTTATGTTGAATTAAATTAAAGTGAGCTCACTAGAATTGTCTTGTAATTCACCCTGTAGGCTTATTCTACTGCTGTAACCCTCCCCTCCCCCAACCTTTTTTTTTGTAATCTCAAGGGCCATGAGGTATGGTATGGGTGAACTCTTCGTAAGCAAAGAATAAAAGCAGATAGCTACTGGAGGCGGAGTAGCTATAACCTGTAGACGCTCAATGCCAATGATATTACCTCTAATCACATTTTACCAGATGTTTTAAGGACAGATATTCTAGCCAGCGTAATCCACGCAGCCACTTGCGCATAAGTGCCGCATATGTGGGTTATAACGAGTGTGTTCTTGTATTGGGACCAATTCAGTGGGACGTAATTCCGTTTAGTTCATCTCAATCGGACCACAGCACAGAATCTGGCAGCCGAAAATCGAGTCCATGCAAGCTCAAAGAAGTGTTTGTCGTAAATGAGACATGCATCCTTTAATAGTGCGCTCTAGTATTCATTCTCTGAAGCTTTGCCTACGGAGCACACGTTGTTTACTTCATATTTGTATGCGTGTTTAAAGGACACGAAGCTTCGTCATGACAAACTAACTCACCCGAACAGCCACTCCAAGTGTGTTCGCCCCACTGGGAGTGCACCATAATGCTTTGGGTTGCAGGTGACGTCCGTTAAATCAAGAACGAAAAATAGGCACAATAACCTCATTTCTTTGCTGACTCTTCTTCCAGTCGTTGGTAAGGCGACGCAAAAAAAAGCGGAAATAAAGTAAAATTCAAAAAAGGCGTAAAAACATAATGATGCACCATTCCTGGTATCCTCGGCGTTTTTCGAGACATGCAAGCACGATAGAAACACCAGGACACAGCACTTACATCGATATGCTTGAGAGTGCATTGACCACTTCATTTCCTAGCGAACTTCAGAGCCTACTTTTTTTGCTGACGCATGAGAAACGCCAGCGTCGTTGCATTCTTGCATTTTTTAAAATCCTATTAAGCATTCCTGTATCAAAACCTCGGGAACAAAATTTGAAGAGGCACTGAAAAGAGGACAAAAATTGCGCACCACGACCCTTGATTTCTTTACTGCCCGACCACAATCTCATTTGTCACTTTAGTCAGATAGCTGACGCGAGCACGCGTAAGCCTATGCGGTGCAAAAAGTCGCATATAGCATTTCTTTATTTTTTAAAGCCAGCTCAAACGAAGTTACATCGGGCACCATGTCACCCCCTTGATCTCATTGCCAGCTTACAGGCGTTCGCGGCCTGCGAAGCTCTCCCGAGGGACCCATTGAAAACCGCTCGACTCGAAGCGGGGTGTCCGCACGCACGTTTTAGGAGACAGCAAAATCTTACCCCGGCCCCACGCAGGGAAATTTAATTTCGCCCTGTTCGCCCCACCCCTCATTTTCTTTTTATTTCCGCTGATACGACATGGTGGTGAGCGCGTAAGCAGCTGCGGTGATTGCTGGAACTAGATTACCCCTGCTTCTGTCCTCCTTTCCACATCTGTAGTAGAGCCGGAACAAGGCACCATTTTCGAAATTTTTGTAAAGCCTTGCATCAGCTGGATACGTTTGCGATTAGACATCTCCACTTTTTTTCAAAACGCGGGACACAGTGGCGCCCTTTCTTGCTGTCCCCTCACCCTCTTTCATTTCACTTCTTCAAACTGCCTGCTATCCTTTTATTTCCGCTCCGCCAGCTCAGGTGCCGCCGCCACAGTGATGGCGGATGCCGGGGTTAGCAAAAATGTTTTAACTTCCATTTGTATTATTATTTTTTAATAAACACTTACTACTACTACACAGTGACGCAGCGGAAACTCAGCCAAAACTTTGCCTTTTTTTAAAGTTATACTAGCCTCAAAGATAATATTGGGATACAGAAATATTTGAAAATCTGACGACTAGAATGTTCGAGTGCCTTCCATTGGATTGTCGTACGGAGCTATACTAACGCGACCCACTCTTCCACCTTAATTCATTAACTAATCCCAACAAATTCAAATCAATTCGCTGACTAATCCCCAATAATCCGCATAAATTAACCCGACCTACTATCCCCCCCCCCCCTAATTCATTTTAATTCTTTTTCTGGGGTGGGCCGACTTCCAAATGCTGTCGCATTTTCTTCTTTAAGAATGTGGTTGAGAAGGCCCCAAGTGTTTGTTCAGAATGGCGGCTGCTGGTCACGTGGGTCGCCACACAGAAAGTGGCGAAGGTAGACAACCGTCGCTCGCTATGCAAAAGATGAGTGGCTGAAGACGGCGATTGAGTGCCGATGCCACCATCCTATGAGAATCCGATACGCCTTTCATGTGATGCATCTCAAGCAAACATCTGCTCTACACCATGAGATGGACTTTAGTAAATTGTAATGACAATGCCGAAGAAAAGCAACTTAAATATTCGAGCTGATAGACTGAACTGTACACAAAATTTCGATCACAGTACTGAAAACAAGAATTTAAATATTTGAGCAGATACCTATCAAACAAAAAAAAACAGCACAGTCTACCGCGACCTGCACTCCACCGGAGAAAGACGAGGCTACCAGGAATGGTAAGGGGTGGTAACTGCCTCACGGTGGGTGGACACTTGATCGACGGCATGAGCGTAGGAATGACACCCCCCCCCCCCCCTCGCCTCTCGCGCCAAAAGAAAAGAAAGATATTCCACGGGTCGTTCAATGAGTTGGCGGCTGACCGAACGCGCTGACGCAGAGCTTACAGAGACAATTTAAATTTAATAAAATCCTGCAGAGATATTTTTTGTGTATTTGCAGAGTTCACGAAACACTTATTCATTCCCGAAAGTTCGTCATCAGGAAAAAAGGCTACTAACGCCGAGTTTTCGTCATAGACAAAATCTAAAACCTGTTCTCTGCAATATTTACCGTTTTTTTTCTCGTCACACATCAGCTCCTACGTGCTATATTGACTTTCGCGCCAAGGAAACCTTTTCCTTTCGCGCCCTCCGCCATCCGATATTTCGAACGTGACGCGAATTCTCCCGCAAAAACTTTAGCTGCGTTGTACAGGATAAACAAGCAAAAATAGAATGAACGAAACGACCCCAGAACGACCACAGGAGACAATCTGAAGTGCCCTCCGTCACACAATGTTTGCTTTAGCTCCCACGTGATTTTTTTCTTTTTTCATTTTTTTTACAGCGGCTAAAAACTAGAGACAACATGCAGAAGCGTTCACTTGGCATTTTGCGAGCGCGTTCAAATGCAGCGCCATTCTCTTTGAACTGGACCCGTGTCGTGCTTTCATAAACACCTACTTATCGTCTGCTGAGCACTGCTTCCAGCGTCGGCTCGGTAGCCGACCGCGAGCCGGCCTATGCAAGCAGACGACCGAATCAAAAGGCGCTCGGCCGGTCCGGACTGACAAACAAACGAAAGAAACACGAGTCTGAGAAGTTGAAATAGAAAAAAAATAAAACTAGATAGATATGCACTATGCGAAGCGATTTTTGGATTCCGAACATAACCGCCTGCCTACCATCTGGGCCCCCCTAAAACATAGGCCGTGGTACGCGTGAAGTAAAAAGAAATAAAAAAAGAAGGCAAAGAAGAGATCGCGCCTTTCTAGACTCGGAGGAGCCTCTCGCTTCCCGAAGAAATCCCCCTCAGGGATTGTCGAGAGTTTCAATGTTGCCTTAGCGTGGCCAATATCGGTGCAGACTTTTTTTTTCTCTCTCCTTCCCAGACGCGTCCCGAGCTCCTGTGTGCCCCAGGGGAGAATCTCCTGACCATCCCGGCCGACCTCGTTGGAGCGAATCCAGCCAAGCCTAGCCAAAGCCAAAGTCCAATCCGAAACGGGCTGGATTTCCCGACCCCACCACCCATAACACGCAGCTCACCCCCACGTCTTGAACGAAGGGAGCGCCATCTAGCTTTCTTTTGTTTCGGAAAAACAAAACAATCCCCCATCCTCCTTTTTCTCTTGCATTCTCCGGCTCTACTCACAGCCACTCCACTGGCTGGGGGATTGCGCCGAAAAGTAAACGCAGAAGCGACTGCCCCTGTCGAGTCCTATTGGATATATAAGGAAGGCGCCGGAAACCACAGTTCCTGTGTATGCGTCGGACCGGGATTGCCCCGCGCTGTATAGGGCGTCTCGTGGTCTCGAGGTGGCCTCACTAACCTCCTGTCCCGGCCTAAGCGAGATTTAGTCCCTGATTCGGCTTTGCTTGAGCGCATCTTCCAGCCGGACAGGCAGAACGCCGTGTAGCACCTTTGACGGCGAGAAAGCCTACAGAGAAGTGGACAGGGTTGTGAAGCAAATCAAGAGTTGTATTTATTAAGGATTCTCGTTTCTAGATTAAACATTTTGGTCCTCCATCAATAGAAATTGCAAGGTTTATCAGAGAGCGAGATGACTTTACTGAACATAAAATGATGACAATAACGACATGCTGTTCCGCTAAGCGAACAAAAGGCTGCATTTCGAATCGAAGCTTCACAAGTGGTAGCATGCGGGCCATCTCCCATGCGGTTTCTTCACGTGTTACCAATTATGAAGACCCAAGCGATACCATAGCATAACCTGCCGGAAATGGTACAGCCACGTATGAGGCGGACAATCACATACAGTGGCGTTCCAGCAGTCTTTATTCAGCCACTGAAATAATTCTTTAGGCAGCTCTGAATCGTTCATTTGAAGACCTCAAGACGGTGAAACAATCAACTAATCTCCAAGTTTTGGCCCAATCTGACGGCAGATTTTGATACATAGGCCATAGAGGCTGGTGGAATGGGCCGAGAAGGTCGCCAGAAGTCATGGACTGATGGCCGCTAACCGGGATTAAGAACCAAGCCAACCAAACCTCCCCTAACGCCTTCCCTTACTTGATTCACCAATGAAGTGAGTGTCGCAAGTCGCGTGATCAAGGAACTTTGGGAAGTTAATGTCTGTGACGTCAGCCCTTGTATGTAGCTAGTAATGCTTTCTACCCGCGTCTTCCAGCGTGTAATAAGTGAGAGGTGAAATTCGAGCATCAAGTCCCCGTAGCATAAAGCTAACTATAAGGACCACTCGCGCCATAAAATGGTGAATTTGGAAATTTAGTAAAGTAAACAGCAAAGAGAAAGTTACAAGTGAAAGAAATCAGAACACAACGTCTCACAGAGGGGAACTGGTTAATGCAAGACACAATTATGCATATGACCCTGAACACGACTTTCTTGAATAAATTCTTGTGCAAAAGTTAACGCCTCACACCGTGGATGGTGTAATCTTATACAGTGCGAAATTAAAGCGCCACTAGTAAAGTCAGCAGTTTATCTTTTCTGCTTTTCTAGGACTGCACAAGCGTCCAAATCAACGTGCCAGTCCTTGTCCCAAAGCCCTGCTCGGAACCATCGTACCTCATTAGCAGATTGACTCACTCGCCAACCTCCTCTGCTCCGAGCATACCGGGAAACTTTGGTTGAGTATGTATGTAACCATCTTTGGAAGCAACCTGTGCGTGCTGCTGTACACTGTAAACACAAATGCACCTATACTGGAGTAGGAAAGGAGTAAATTGTCCTCTAGCGGACTCCCCTTTCTAAAGGAAACTCTCTTACTATAAAGGAGTAAAAGGGAGTTAACTATTCTCTAGGGAGTGCGCTAAAGAACAGTTTACTCCTTTTCTAATCTTTTTTCTTTAGATTGTAGTAAGAGAGGGAGTTTCTTCCCTCGATTTCATAACAGAGAGAAAATGAAGCCCAATTTACTCTATCAACAATCCTATGCGATACCTTGCAGTCGAAGTGGTGGAGATTGGGTTCCAGATAGCAGCTACCGCCAGCCTAGCGGCATCGGCATCACTGAAAACCCAAGGAATTGATCGCGGGAGAAGATGACATTTTTTTGTTCGAATTGCTTATCTTTTTTTCAGAGTTTTCAGAAACGATCTGAGGTCGTTTTTATACAGCGCTTATGTATCTTCCCTCGCCCCCTCCACATCCCAATGCGAAAGCAACAGCGTGAAGAAGGGGAGAAAAGGTTAAAAAGAGGCGCACAGAAGACATTGCAAACCCAGACGACGAACATTACAGGACGACCCCACTTTAGGGAAATCCGAGTCGCATCGGCGCGTCGTTGTTCGACTTAAGAGGGAAAAAGGAAGGGAGGGCAGAAATAAAACAAAAGAAATAAAGGAAATCGAAGAGAAGAGGTCGCACGAATGCGCGTGTCAAGCAGCCGCAGCGCTGCACGAATTCGCGAAGACGTGACGCGGTTCCTAGATGCTCGCGATTTCCGCTTTTGGCGCGCCGTTCACGAAAAACCGCGCGCGTAACGTTTCTTGCGCCACCGATTTCTTTGTTTCCTACTTCCCTTCCTTTTTTCGTATTTTCCTTACTTCTTTCCTTCTATCCCCCTCGATTCCTTGCTCACTTTATTTTTCTATCATACTTTCCTTCTTTCTTTATTCCTTTTACTTCCTTGCTCTCCTTTCTTTTGCTTGTTATTTGTTTTCTAATTTAATTCATTTTTGCTTCGTTGTTTCTTACGCTGTTATGCATTCTTTTCTTTGTGGCTTTAATTCGTTGGACGCTCCAAATTTTCACTCAGCATAGTTCTGAATGGGACAGAGAAAAATGACCGTAAATCAAAAGAATGGACTTGTTTCGGCCGACTGCTATTGGTTTAAGTTTGACAGCACGTCACGCAGCTTAACAATAGCTTTCACTTCATACAAGACCACGTTGGCAACACTGTTGTGGATGCATCACTGCGAGTCAGCGTTTGTGCCAGCGCACGCAACTTGAAAAATTGAAGATTTATTTCACTTAAGTTTATCAACCAACTGAGACTGCCTGAAGTAAAGCCGAGTAGAGAAATCATTATTGCGGAGCAGCCCTACTGCGTACAAAGAAGCGAGTGGTGTGAGTGCTGCATGATAGCCTATTTGTAAGCGGTAATACAGCATTAATAGCAATAACAAAGAGAAAACACAATCTTTCGGGAAGTAAGTTATGATGGTTCAAAGCGCTTAACTTTTTACAGAACAAGAAGAAACAACAACAACACGCAGAGACACAGAAGACAGAGAGAGAGAAGACACCATTTTAATAAAAGTTACGAAAGCTACCAAGTAACTTTCAAAATTTTAACAATGGTTTCTTTCATACTGCTGCTCTAGACGAGTTAAGAGAGTACAAAAGGGAGAGAGCGCGAAAGCCAGGAAACCTTAGCATGCCTGAACGAGGGCTAAATACAAGCGGTCTCCCGGATGTGTGGAGTTGCAAGAAATGCAGCAGAATTCGGTCAGCTTCCATGGTCGGTGAAGTAAAGGTGACAGAATCTTTGCTGATGTGAACTGCCGAGCGGCGAGCCGAATGAAAGCCGTCCTCAATGTCAGACGCCCAACGTCGCAGTGAGGACAGCCCAATAAACCATGAAACAAAACTAGAACGTCCATGAGATATTTACGCGGGCCATTTAACACCTCCAGCAGGCACCCATTTTAGCCTTGTCTACCAAGAACCTGCGGGCGTATACAAAACCAAAATTAACGACCAGTCCCCGCTATATCTATATTGTGTATTGTAGATGTTTCAGCTGGAGGTGCGTAAAATATTTATGGATTTCTTGCACGGTGGAGAAACGTGCAATATCCAAGGCCTGAACACTATCCTGTGAAATAAATGTGATTACCTAAATAGCATAAAAAGATCTAAACGTAATTTTATACAATTCGGTATTTATCACATCGGGTCTGGAAAAAGCGCACTGACGTCCCAGAAATGTCTCGCGCGAGAATACTTTCGATATGTTCTCGGTTAGTTTAACTTGTGTTCGAATACAGAGTCGTACATAACCACATCATCATATTCAAGCACCGTATCATATTTCACTCAGATGAAAATCATCGTGATCATAACTTTCCTAAACTGCACAAATTAGTTCGAGCTTTCTATATATACTGAGTGCCATGCTGCTATCATTGATCGCGCCATGCTGCTATCATTGATTGTGCTCGAGCTGAAGTCGAGTTCTCTCACCCGCCCGAAGCTGTCTTGGACACTGCCTCTCCTGGTGCCTGTGTTAAGGCCCTAGTTGCCGAAGACATTGACCTGCCTCCCTGCTCTTCAGTCCTCGTACCCCTCTCTTGCGGCCCTCTTCGCGACGACACTGTCCTCTTCACTCCGTCCCCTATCTTTCTGCACCGCAAGTGTCTGCCTCTGCCATACGCTGTACTGACTATATCCGCTGGCCTCTCCGTACTGTTCGTGTCTAACTCCTTCTCGTTCCCCAACGCCTTGCGCCTAGGTGAATGTCTCGGCACGGTACAACCATTCGCGTCTCTGCTCATCCGCGAAGAGACGGACGACGCGCCGCACCTCTCCATAGCCGCACTCAGCCCACCTACTGCTGCGCCCGATCCCTCCTCAACCGAAGCATTCCTTCGCTCCATCGACGACAACCTTCCAGCGCCGCAAAGGGCACAGCTTCTCACTTTACTTAATCAGTTTCGCTCATCATTTGACTCACATCAAAGTTCCTTGGGCCAAGCTTGCACTGTCACCCATGCCATCGACACAGGTGACCACGCACCGCTGCGACAACGTCCCTATCGTGTGTCTGTCGCCGAGCGCCAAGTTATTGAAGACCAAGTCGACAAGATGCTCCAGAGCGGCGTCATTTAGCCCTCAAGCAGCGCATGGGCGTCGCCTGTGGTGCTCGTCAAAAAGAAGGATGGCTCCATACGCTTCTGTGTAGATTACCGCCGCCTTAATAAGATTACGCGCAAAGATGTCTATCCCCTCCCGCGCATAGACGACGCTCTGGACTCTTTGCAAGGGGCCGAACTCTTTTCATCTCTTGATTTGCGTTCCGGGTACTGGCAAGTTCCTATGAAAGAAGCCGATCGCCCCAAAACCGCCTTTGTGACACCGGATGGCTTGTATGAATTTACGGTGATGCCCTTCGGGCTTTGTAACGCCCCCGCGACTTTTGAGAGGATGATGGACACCATTTTGCGCGGACTTAAGTGGAAGACATGCCTTTGCTACCTCGACGACATTGTGGTCTTTTCCCCGGACTTCGACACCCACCTCTCCCGTTTGAAGCACGTCTTGACCTGCCTCTCTGACGCCGGCCTGCAGCTGAACTTAAAAAAATGCCGTTTTGCCACTCGTCAATTAACCATCTTAGGTCATGTTGTCTCTAAGCAGGGCGTCAGTCCCGACCCAGCGAAACTTCGTGCTGTGGTTGACTTTCCCAAACCTACCTCCATCAAAGATCTGCGCAGCTTCCTGGGTTTGTGCTCATATTTCCGCCGGTTTATTCGCAACTTTGCGTCCATTGCTGCGCCTTTGACTCAACTGCTGTCTGGAAGTGCGGATTTATCACTGTGGTCTCCAGCGTGCGACGACGCATACACCACCTTGCGCCGTCTTCTCACGGCGCCGCCCATTCTGCGCCATTTCGACTCGGCCGCTCCTACCGAAGTTCACACGGACGCCAGCGGTGTTGGCCTCGGCGCTGTCCTCGCCCAACGAAAACCTGGCTTTGACGAATACGTCGTTGCTTATGCTAGCCGCACACTCACACCAGCAGAACGCAACTACTCCGTAACTGAAAAAGAGTGTTTGGCGATTGTATGGGCCCTCGCGAAGTTTCGACCGTACATTTATGGGCGCCCTTTTGACGTTGTGACCGACCACCATGCGCTCTGTTGGCTTTGCAACCTGAAAGACCCCTCCGGCCGCCTCGCTAGGTGGGCCCTTCGCTTGCAAGAATATGATATCCGCGTCGTGTATCGCACCGGCCGCAAGCATCAAGACGCCGATGCACTGTCACGCTGCCCCCTTCCAGCCGAGATCGCCAGCCTTTCCACCTCCGACGCTTCTCTGCCCTTGCTTCGCCTCAGCGACATGCCTTCAGCGCAACGCATGGATCCCTGGATCGCTTCCCTTCTCGACTTTCTCGCCAACCCGACGGCTGCTTCACCGTCACGTGCGCTCCGCCGCCAAGCTGCCCATTTTGCGATCCGTGACACCCTACTTTATCGCCGTAACTACAACTCCGAAGGTCGCAAGTGGCTGCTCGTTATTCCACGTCACTTACGCTCGGAGATATGCGCATACTTCCATGCTGCCCCCCACAGCGGTCACGCGGGCGTTTTCAAGACCTACACCCGCATACGGCTGCGCTACAACTGGCGCGGAATGTACACCTTTATCATGAAGTACGTGCGCGCATGCATTCCCTGCCAACGTCGCAAGACACCTCTCCATCGTTCTGCTGCTGAGCTGCAGCCGTTACCATGCCCTCCACGCACGTTCGACCGCGTTGGCATTGATTTATACGGTCCGCTTCCATACACTGCAGACGGCAACCGTTGGGCTATAGTAGCGGTGGATCACCTTACACGATATGCCGAAACTGCTGCCCTTCCGGCTGCCACAGCGACGGACGTCGCCTCCTTCATTTTGCACCGATTCATCCTTCGCCACGGTGCACCTCGTGAACTGCTCAGTGACCGAGGCCGCGTGTTCTTATCTGAGGTGGTGAAGGCGCTTCTCAAAGAGTGCAACACGATTCACCGAACTACCACCGCCTATCATCCGCAGACCAATGGCCTCACTGAGCGATTTAACCGCACACGCGGAGACATGCTCTCCAAGTACGTCGCTTCTGAACACACGAATTGGGATCTCGTCCTTCCGTACGTTACTTATGCGTACAATACCGCTACGCAGTCTACCACCGGATTCTCTCCTTTCTTCCTACTTTACGGCCGCCAACCCTCTGCTACTATCGACACTATCCTCCCTTACCGCCCTGATGAATCCGAATATCGGCCCGGTCACTCACCACTGACACCCAGCATCGCCAGCGCTCCCGCCTCGACCAAGACCAAACCCCACCGAACTACACTTCTGGTGCACTTGTGTGGCTCTGGATCCCTTCAGGAACTCCCGGTCTCTCCTCAAAATTTCTTGCGAAGTACCATGGTCCCTACCGTGTGCTGGAGCGCACCTCTCCGGTTAATTATATCGTGGAACCCCTCACGCCGTCTCCTGATCTCCGCCGCCGAGGACGGGAGACCGTTCATGTCCAGCGCCTCAAGCCCTACTATGACCCCGCCGTCTTGCCATCATCCTAAGTCGCCAGGATGGCTCCTCTTGTCCCCGGGTGATTGTAAGGCTAAAGAAGAAGATGCGTCTGATGATTTAAAAAGACGAAGACGAGGTGACAGTGTTCTCGAGAGTGTTTGCCAGCGCTACGCTTGTGTGTCCTTTGCCGATCTGATCCCAGACTGCTGCCGTTGCCGTTCCCGTCGCCCCAGTACCTCGTAACAAACCCCCCGTTACAAAAACAAGATTTTGAGTTAGGAGAGCGCTTTTTTTGGCATAGCATTGTCAGCGATGTAGTACGTCAGAATACAGCTAAGACATGCTAACTAGTGGACTGGTTAAGTAATATCGAATAGTTAACTTTTTACTATTACTTTTAGGCTCCCTAATTATTGAGATGCGTGTAGGCTATCGTAAGTCACATCTATATAGGCTTTTAAAATTTAGACAACGTGGTTACCATGGGCGCTATGGTACAACAAATTTGGCTACATCGTGTCAAAATACATGCGCTTTGGAGAAGCTTGCAGGAGAATCAACCTTTAGAGTGCACGTAACTCGTCGAAATATAGCCAAAATTTGTTGGGCAGGAGCGCCCAACGTAATCGCATTTTCGAAATTCTAAAAATTGATATGAATATTACTTATGGTTGGTTATGTATCTCTCAATAATTAAGGAGCCTAAGAGCAATAGTTAGAAAGCTAACTATTTATTAGTAGTTGCCCTGCGTACTATTTCGCATGTCTTAGCTGTATTTTGATTCGCCCCATCACTGACAATGCTATGCCGAAGAAAACGCTCATCTAACTCAAAAAGCACACTTTTAAACACTGCAGAACATCTCAGATAAAACACCCGGTATGTCGTTGACTTAGTCAGTAAATGGGTTTACATTGTTACCGCCGTCCCGCGTTTTACTTACAACACGTGTTTTTTAGCTACTCTCGAGCGAACTGATGCCACGCAAGACATGCACCAACCGGCTCAGGTTCAACCCATCTTCCATATTCAATGCTTTCTTTGCTATGGCCCGAAACTGTCGCCTATCGGAATGTGAATCGTGCGAGCCAAGTGCGACACGCTACAGAATTTACGACGAGGCTTTTAACCCCTGGTGAACGCCACTAATGTCTCCTACTTATAAAACTGAAGAGAAAACTGAATGGGGTTGGAGAAAAGACTAGATTGGCTGTCAAGTTTCACAGTGCATTCCCCTCCCCCTCTCACCCGCCCCTTCTTTTTGAATAAAAAAAGCTCTCCTCCACGGAATGACCATCGACATCAAGATTAGTTGTCGAAACGTTCGCGCCTTTTATAAGCTACATCGTGAAGTATACCTATTTCCCGCAATTCCTTAATCAACGTCTAGACGGTCCGCTTCGCAGTCTACAGCCGGTATATTTCGAAAATGTCCACCCGACAACGTACAAAAAAAAAAAACTAAACAGATGGAGATAGCCAGGGGAACCTGAACACTGCGTGAAGAGGGGACGCGTTACAGGAAGCGCTAAAGTGCTCAGCGAATCTGAGAGAAATCGATTATACCGTTAAGAAGGAAACTTCCAGGAAGCAATAAAAAAAAGGGGGCGAAAAATCGAGGATACGTACTTACGGGGTCGTTAAAAAGAGAAAATAAGTCGGGCGTTCCTCAATTACCCATTTCCTCGCAATCTCAGGACGTACAGTGCAGTCTTTCTCTAAGCGGTTTCTCTTCCTGTCGAAGAGGCGAAGAGCGAAATCCAATTCTCGCGAAAAGTCGTCGCAATAATGGAGAGACAAGGGGGCCGCATGGCGCGGGTGGGCGGCCTGGGACACTTATTTCCTGAACCCATCTGCGGCGTGAATTGAGGCGAATAACTGTCGTCGCGGCACATTTTTTTTGCTACCCAGCGGTGCTTTGCAGCTCGAGTGCTTTGTCTATAGTTTTGTAGTATATGGCTGCCGCCATTACCGTTTTTCGCAGGGTCGACACTGTAGCGATACAGTTAATGTGGAGGCGTCGAGGAACGGCCGAAAACTTAAGGCCAAAAGAGCATGGAATGTTACTGCAATAAGGTGTTTCTACTGCGTTACCTGTCTCCTGCTTGTTCACGGAGAAAGGTCAAAATAAATAGATACGCCCAGAGATTGTAGTAGCGGGGCTTGGGGTGTTGGAGGATAGGATATTATCAGTACATAAGAGCTATGAGTACATGCTCAGAAAGCTTCTTATCTTCCTTGCGACTACAGCTGTCTAATGCGCACAATCACTCGCTGGCCCCTACCGAAAGATAGACCTCGATTGTAGTGATACTGTTACGAGGTGGCAAGCCAAGGAAAGCACGACATGATGACAGAATGAAGATATGATTTAATGGCTCAAGGGCCTAGCGCGAGCACTCCGTCCCGCGCCACTGCACTCTTCTTCGTCTTCATAACATGACCCCGGTCCTCCGAGCGATCGTCCCGATCGATTGCTTGAATTACGAATGGTGAGGTGACGATGAGGATGATCAGGAAGGATAGAAGAAGATGAAAGGCTTGCCACAAATATGAAGGAGATGATCTGGTGGACGGTTGTCCCCGGAGCTTCAGGTCCAGCGGTCCGTCACCGACTGCCGAAGGTCAAGGGTTGAGGGATCGCCGCACAGCCTGGGCGGGGGTGCCGTCTTGGTTCGGGTCGTAGTCGGGTCATCGCACGTCAGGCCCTGGTCGTCGTGTCTTGTGTTCGGGGCTGGGGACGGGGCGGGGGAAAGAAGCTGGTCGGTTCTGGTCAGTTCGAGCTGGGGTTGGGCCGGGCGGCGGAGCCCAGGTCCCCTCGGCCGACGACGAAGGCGAGCAGAAGGCGGCGATGCTCAGGGGACTAGGATGACGATGAGTACCCAGCACCTCACACCAAATGTTACGTGGTGGCAAGCCAAGGAAAGCACGACATGATGACAGAATGAAGATATGATTTTAATGGCTCAAGGGCCTAGCGCGAGCACTGCGTCCCGCGCCACTGCACTCTTCTTCGTCTTCATAACAATATGTATGATATTAAGCTAAATAGTTGTACTCCCACGCATATATACTGTCCAAAATTGCGAAACATTATATCTGAAACAGATGTCGATGGCACGCCACATAGGCTAACACCAGACGCTAAATAAGAGGCACCTTCCTGCCTATAGATTTAAGACGAAATTTCGATGTAGACAATTTTGAGTGTCCGCTAACGTCAATCAGCCATTCCTAGTGCCTGGCAGACATTTGGCCCGGTGAAAACAAGCCGGTTCGCTTCTAGGTGACTAACCTGAAATCGCTGAATAAAGCACGCGCGCTCCTTCTCTCCCAAAGAAAGGTCAAAACGCTCTATGTCCTTCAGAGGCAGCTCTGCTCTTTCAGATGCAGCGGCAAGTCCGTTTCTGTACAAGCCGTTAGAGAGCGTAACATTCCGCATATACCGCCGGAGACGCATTGTCCACGGCCCCCTCACAGTCAAGCGGCTGTCGCTGTCATCCCACTGCTTGCGCAAAAGCTGTCGCCACCGCATCCCCTCGCCTCCGCGTATGCGGACCGCACAAAAGCCCGCTGGGTAGACGAAAGTGGCAACAACGCCAAGCGGCGCCCTCCGCCGGCGATACCAGATGAATGCCCCGTGTTGTAATCGAAAGTGGCAGGTTCCACAATGGGCCCAATAGCGGGCGCCGTTCATCGGCCGACGCCGGACAGCACGCAGGGAGAATGGACGCCGAAGGTTATCGCTTAGAGCCTGGAGGAGACACGTGCAGCTGGCTAGAGTCACTTGCCACCCCCAAGCCGGAGCGGAGACACCCGTATAGTGTATGGTCGCTCCGAGGTTCCGTTTAATCTTCTCTGTCCTCGGAGCAGTCGCACTCGGAACGACATGTGTCTTTTCAGGAAACCTCTGTCTGTTTGCCCTCACGTGACACCTCTCTTCCTCGACTGTCCTCTCCTGGACTTTCGTCACTCTTAATCCGGTGGCCATGGTTGCACTGCATGTAGACGAGAACGTAGACAACGCAGAGGGCATAGCCGTCACTGCTGCTTTGTTGAAGCTGCGATGATATTTGCGGCTTCCGTGCGGTCGCCTTATTGTGGAGGGGAAAACGTTTGGATATAGGCAAATACACCAGGGATGAACACAAAGAAGTCCTCTGCAGACAAGAGTTCATTCTGCACTGTTCAACACTTTCAGTTGCAAACACGCGCAGGTGTTTGTGTTTTGTCTCGTTGTGTTCCGTGCCTCGAATTTAGTTCTGCGCGAAATATATAAATGCTTCATACTTTCATACTGTTAGCAAGCAGAAGTGAATGTTAGATTGCGCGTTCGTAAGGCGTTCGCTAGAGCGCCAAGTGTGTGTATATATATATATATATATATATACAAAGGAGGGAGCAATGACCCAAGCTAGTAGCCAGTCCTTCTCTCATTTGTCCGTTCAGATGTATCAAACATGAACTGTCCAGTTGTTGTCGACCTTTGCGCTACAGGGTGTCACCAGCAGCTGGAAACTCGCAGTGGGAATGTATACAATAAAAAATAAAACATACAACCGAGATATCTTTCCGCTCAGCAGATATATGGTACCTGACAGAATACATCAAGATTCAAGGGTGCACTGCGTTTTTCCCCTTTTTAATAGTTCCTCTGCTTCTCGTAAAAGCCGCGATTCTTTTGCCTATATCACAGGCCTGTGAGGAAGTTCAGAAGGGCTGAGATGTGCGGCCCAGACGCAGCCGCGGCAGACAAGGCACGGACACAGAGACTTTCGTACACTTTGGCAGCGCTTTTACTTTCTCTTTGTGTTGTATCGTCTCTTTCTTTTTTTTTTTGGAGCCACCTGTAGGAATTTCAATGCACTACATGACTATGGTAAGCCCGGTTACCTGTTTTAAATTTTTTTGCACAGTGTGAAAAGTACTGCACGCCTTGAAGCTACCTTTCCCGGGCCCTTCTCTTCCCCGTTACGCCTCATGTAAACGCACTGGCCTAAGCTATTGTAACAGCCTCATAAATTCGATGCAGTGCTGTGGAAGATGGCCGCGGCTTACCGGGCGCCTGGTCCAAGCCAGAAAGCTATAGACATTCAACGTTACAGAGCACCGTTCCTCTGTGCAAACAAACGTCAGCTGCTTCGCGACGTAACTCTGAACAGAAAGGAGTAAAAAGGGGAGTAAGCTGTCCTCTAGCCCACTCCCTTTTATGACAGGGAATGTGCTTCAAGTGAGGGCGGCATGTCCGCCCTCACTTGAAGGATGTAGCGTTTTTCCGTAAGGCTGGTCGGAAAATTTCAGCTTATGTAACTGTTAAACTTACGACGCAGCCGCAGGGAACTTTCACACGCCTTTGCCTCCTTCTTTCACTGCTGAATAGAATTAAACGGGGCGAGCTATAATAGCTCCACTGAACTCAACAGCCGGAGCACCGAGTTAGCCACTCAACGTATATAGTGCTCGTATAGAAGCTGTCCCGTGCCTTTTTTTTTTTTCAACTGACGGCGAGGCAGCCCCCAACTCCGGCTGTGTCCTGACGTATCCGGCAGGCGGCGTGCGGGCGATGGGGAGGAGTTGGCTATTGTGATCTGATGGCCTCAGCCTCATCGATCTTTTTGTGCGGGGCCATTGATTGGGGAAGTCGGTTCACCCCGCGCTTATGCGCTGAACGGCGAGCACCTTTTTTGTTATTTACCTTCCCTTCGTGGGGGATGAGGTGGAGCAGGGGGATGCGAGCCGCGGGTTCTTTCCGGAGGGCCACGGAGCGTGCTGGACAGTGAGCCAGAGGGCTAGGGCAGCAGCAGAAGCAGGAACCACACTGGGATGCAGACGAACTGTTTGGTGATAGTTCCTTGTGTTTGCTTTTGTTATGCGTTTCGCTCGAGTCTCACATGGGGGACATGCGAAGTGGGCGTTCAGTTTGCTGCCGCCACGTGTCTGTAGATTGATGATGCCTTGTTCGGAGACTTGACTGCTACAAGTAAGCGTGGATTGGAGTTAACTGACCGTGGCACTCGTGCAATCACGACCACCATCCATCCTGTCATCAGTGGTGACCTTGGGCGGAGGCGTTCAGCAGTGCATGGCAGAGAAAGGCTTGGACGTAGACAGCCTCCAGCAGATAAAAAGAAAACTAACTGATGAGAAGCTCACGAAAGTGGCGAGGAAGTGTTGCGTGAGTGTACCGTCGAGGTCCACACGCCTGTCGGGAGCCGCAGCCGTCCGTACTCAATCTAATACACTGCCATGACCGCATAAATAGCCGGTTGGCCACGCGGCGGGTGTAGGAAGGAAAGCCCGAACACCCATTGGCGTGAGTGTCGTACTGATAAGTGAGTAACAGTATAATTATAATTGTGCTATGCACGCAGCTCCACGTCTTGTACACCTTCGGAATGTTTGTACAAAAGAGTTAAAACGCGTTCTCTTTGCACGGATGCAAACACGCACCTATTGCTAGCGATACGCCTTGTTCCATGACGATCCGCCAGGTTCACGTAAAACTGCAGCGGTGGCCAAGTGGTTGAGCATCCGCCTCGCATGCGGGAGGTGCGGGGTACCAACACCAGTGCCGCCGGGTATCCACCGGTGATACAATGCGTACAAGCTTTCCCCCTGGTCTGGCGCTCGGCTTCTTTAGGGTGAAATGCTTGGGAAATGGGTCTTTGACCCTACCTTGAGGAATGAAAAATACCTTGTGTCGTGGCGCTACTTGGCCGTAGATGCCCTTGCGCCATAAAAATTCATAACCATCATCACCATCATCAGGTTCACGTAGCATATTAACGCGCACTATAAGGAACCACAGACGGCGCTATCCATTGATATGTCTATTTAATGCCGGTAGCGGCTAGAGAGACTGCAGCTGGAAACCCGCTTAGACAAAACTGAAACTGGCGGCCGGTGACGCTCAGTGGACGGAACGTGCCCTGTAGGTGAGGAAAAACAAATAACAGCAGCGCGTCGACCATCTCGGAGCCAGAGAACCCGAAACATGACTAGGGCGAACTCAACAACACTGCAAAGCAAGACTGAAGAGAGTGTGTGTGTGAGGGGGGGGGGGGGTGGAGAAACGCGATAGACAGATAGGCTTCGGCATGCCGAGAGAAGGCCGGCGGACGGAACAAGCGTGATGAGAACCGGAGGCCCCGATTGGCTTAAGTGGGATCCATGTTCGGGCGTCGAAACGGCCGCCCGCCACCGTTCCGTCCCCGTGGGGGAGGTGGTCGCACGTGGCCGGAGTCAGTAACCAGCGTCAATCAAAGGCACGCCGAGTCCTCGACGCTCTCCCAAACCCTCCTGTGGGGCAGCGAGCAACCGGAAACGGGGGGAAACATTGCAAGAACGGGGGGGGGGGGGGGGGGTATGTGGAAGCCCGGCCGAGGAGGGTGAAGGGCGCTGTAGAGGGACGTTGAAGCCAGCAAGTGGAAAGACGCGAGGGACGTCGGGTGGTGTCGTCGAGGGCGAGGCATTCGACCCCGAACTGAAAGTAAGGGGCCGTGAGGCGAGGTAGAGGAGCAACGCGATGCCGCCGTAGAGGGCGTCGAAATGAAATCGACTTTGAGCCATGCTTTCCCTTCCTCTTAGTGTTTGTCTCGTGTTTGCCGGTGGAATGAGTGGCGCTGTTCTGTGTGAATGTATACGCTCTCGGTACCAAGCGAAGGCGAAGATCGGTGGAGGAATAAGGCCTGCCACTCGGCGCCCTATCTCGTCACGAGTAAACAAGTGAGGAGAAGATGAGACCAACAGTACGAGACGCAGGACGACTGCTGAACAACAACTGATGCTTATTGAACGAAAATGGTATGTGTAACCTTAAGCCAAAGGAAGAAGGCGGAGTGGGTCATTGATCAAAAAGGGGCAATAATATCCAAGTCCAAATCGATAGGGAAAAAATGGGCTCTGGCACGACAGGTAACGCGAAGGCAAAATTTAAAGCCAAGTCACACTGCGGAAACAGCCTGCAAACACCGTTCGTGGACATGATGTTTCTGTAGTGTTGCCGACGCTGCCACACCGCATACACACGAACCCATTGGAAACATGTCCCTTTCGTACAGTAACACGTGTCGGTAACTGCTGCGATAACTGTTGGCAAAATCCTTGTCACACCTGAAAAAACAATTTGGGCGGCGCTTCTCCGCCGCCTCTTTCCATGCACAGCCGCGGAAACCGCGTACACCTTGCGCTGCCACGTATGCGACCAATAACTGCCGCGTGCGGCTGCTGCAGTGGTACAGCGGTTATGCTGATGTTCTGCGCTGTCGATTCTGGCACGGTCGACGCATAATTATGACGGAAAACGTGCCTACACATTACGCCGTCTCACTTTCGAAACGAGTGCGGTACTAATCGAAATGCCTACGCGAAACATACCCCATCGAAGAATTTCAGAGAAGCAACGCAACACTACTCATTTGTTAATCACTATTTTTCAAGACACGCCGACTAATAACTCGTGCTCACCTGTGAAATCCGTTGCCAACTTTGTAGAGATCTCTTCTAATGATCTATCCTTGAGCTGACGCCCATGGTGCCTCCACTGTTACGTCCCACTAGAATTGGCTGATGTGGACCATCCCGACAGCTCACTTTCTTGGGCGAAAACAGACAGCGGCATTTTGCACTAGCACCTTGCAGACTCGCCTGTCGGCACCCGCGCAGAGTCGATCGTTGTTGGCTGTCGCTTTCAAGCGAATGGAAACAGGACATTGACAGAAGGAAGATACGAGCCTTCTGATAACTAAATTTTTATCGGAAAACACGTAAATATACACGAAAAAAAGCTCGCGAAAACAAGATTAGAACGGCAATGACATCGTCAAAGGTGACTTTGCAACAACCGGCACTAGTCAAGATCGGCAATCTCTCGTGAGTGCAAAGTCATAGCTGGTTTGGCCACACACGTGTCCTGGGGTTTTCGCAGTGCAATACACTTCAAATATCTCTCTGCATATCTGGACGGCGTGGTGGAACACTATCGAGGTGTTCCTCAGGTAGGACAAGCAATGGTGCTTTTCGCGTTTTCAGCACTCATGGCAGAGCAGCACCAAATCAGATGGTGCGGCTCTTTTTTTTTCATCTAAGGAATTTTCACGCTCTTTCAGCCGCACATTAACGCATCTCCCTGTTTAGCAGTATCATTCCTTCTCTGAAAGACAAAAGTATACCACACCTTTTTTGCACGTGGTGAACTTCGAGGCATGATTGGCCATCCATCCTCTTTTTCTTGCTTAGAAACAGGCTTATCCAGTCTTTTCTTCACTGCTGCGCATACGCTGCGGACCTTCGCTGAGAACACAACCTGAATGTCATGTCTAGCTGCTTTCCTTTTTATCGATGTGACGTGCCGTTCAGGTATGGGATACATGAAATCTTTTTGCAGCGAAAGCTTCACTACGCTAGTTAAAGCAGATTTCGCCGTGCGTTGCCGGTTAACCTTCAAGTGAGCCAGAGGTCAAGTGTGGCTATAGGCGTTACCTTATGTAGTCCACCATGGTGTCGCACCAATTGACCTTTGACCTTTCGATTCGCCTGTAGAGGGAGGTAGAATAGGCCGCCGCGTTCATTAGGTGACCAACCTCTCGCGATCAACCATTAATTTGACTGCCACCTGGCAGGGTGGGCGTGCTGCCTATCCAGTGCGGAACGCACACAACGTTACAGACACCAAGCCGCGTCTAGTCGCCCGATACACACCACAGCTTTCGCTCTCTAACCAGGTTCAGCAGTAGTTAATCCGCAGCTATTTTTTTTGCAGCCCTTCATCTTGATCGTGAGCTGGAACCGTAGCTCCGTTCTTGAGTTCTGCCCTTGTCTACGAAAACCTTCTTCGTCAGCCCTAAACCTGTCGTGCCACGACCGACTTGAAGCGGGTTTTATAATTTATAATTTAATGTTTTACCGCGCCGTTCCGGCTTCAACAGCAGCAGGACGGCTACGCCGCAACAGACGACTTCCGGTCACGTGATTTATGCAAAAACTGCGATGCAAATCTCTGTTGTTCATTTGTTTTGTCATTGTAACTCTTGGGAATGATTGGGTAAGAGCTAGTGGGAATTAAAACAAAGAAAGCAGCGACCATACTGCACCTTTTGTATACCTCACGTGACCTAAAATTTCTGTGATGTCACATTCGCCATTCGGCCTATGAAACCGGAACTTAAGCAGCACGGAAACAAATTGGCAATGGCTTAACATGGCTAACCCTGGAATTCAGCAAAAAAGCAGGGACGCTTGCTAAGCATCTGAGGCTCGTCCGTGGCAGCTCCGCTACACGCTCGCGACAGCCGTTCTATATATACCCACACGACCACGTGGCTATGACGTCGTATCACGTGGTCTTACGACACCCCCATCGGATGTCATCACGTGGCTTCACATCAGCCCATCGGATGTTCTTAAGGTCATAGGTCAACCCAAAGGCCACCCAATGTGTCAATGGTCAGAAGTTAAAGGTCAATGGTCAACTACTGGTCATGGGTGAAGGTCATGGGTCAAGGGTTCGACACAATAACTGTACCACATATGGTCATATACGGCTAACGTGGTTGGGCTAAAGGTCGTTCAAGGTCATTCTCCGTCCTACGCGACGACCGGTTTACCCAGCGTAGTGAAGCTTTTACTTGAAAAATTCAATTATAAATTATTTTCAGATCACTCCGAGGGCGTCAGATGGCGCCACGTTCCTGCGAACAACGCTTACGTCTGCCGCGTCGGGCCATTCAGAGCGTGCAGAGCAACGTTGGCGAACGACGTGTTCTGGTGGCGAGAGTCTCACGAATAGTCGCTTCTTTCTTCGTTTTAAGTATCTACTCTTACGCAAATCTGCTCAGGAGTCGGGATAAAAAAAAATGAGCAAGCGGGAATTATAACGCAGTTTTTAATAATAATTGGTTTTGTGTGGAAAGGAAATGGCGCAGTATCCGTCTCACATATCGACGGACACCTGAACCGCGCCGTAATAATAATAATAATAATAATTGGTTTTGGGGGAAAGGAAATGGCGCAGTATCTGTCTCATATATCGCTGGACACCTGAACCGCGCCGTAAGGGAAGGGATAAGGAAGGGAGTGAAAGAAGGAAAGGAAGAGAGGTGCCGTAGTGGAGAGCTCCGGAATAATTTCGACCACCTGGGGATCTTTAACGTGCACTGACATCGCACAGCACACGGGCGCCTTAGCGTTTTTCCTCCATAAAAACGCAGCCGCCGCGGTCGGGTTCGAACCCGGGAACTCCGGATCAGTAGTCGAGCGCCCTAACCACTGAGCCACCGGGCGGGGCCGTAAGGGAAGGGATAAAGGAGGGAGGGAAAGAAGAAAGGAAGAAAGAGGTGCTGTAGTGGAGGGCTCCGGAATAATTTCGACCACCTGGGCATCTCTAACGTTCACTGACATCCGCCTGAAAGCCGCCGTTCAGCGTTTGAAAACGAAACAGAAAGGACAAAAAAAAATAGTTACATATTATTCAGCTGCGGAGGTACCCTAGATAAATTCCACATTGTGACTAATGTATGCAGTTGTCGTACCATAGCGTCGAATCGCGCCGTAAGGGAAGGGATAAAGGAGGGACTGAGAGAAGAAAGCAAGAAAGGGGTGTTCCGTAGTGAAGGGCTCCGGAATAATTTCGACCACCTGGGGATCTTTAACGTGCACTGACATCGCACAGCACACGGCGCCTTTTGCATCTCGCTTACGTCGAAAGGCGGCCGCCGTGGTCCGTGCATATGCAAACTGAGTTATCTGTGTGCATTTAGCGATGCGCACTCAAACTTCCCTGAATTAACGAGAGTTTCACGCAAAAGGCTACGTACATTTAGTGGGGCTTTGAGGGGTGTCCGACTTATTCATTTTTATGTAGTAACAGGAGTTTAATCGCTGGTTTACTATCTTCAGCTGGGTTCAGCCCCGCATCATTTAGTTGGGTGTTTCCTTGCAAACCTATCCTTTTGTAAGTTTTTTCTTAATTTTGTGCCATTCAGGATAACAAATCTCAGTAGTATGAGAAATCATATGTCATAAGTGAGTTCTAGCTGATGTGATAAAAACGTGCGGCAAGTGCATGGATGAAAATGGTAAGACTACCCCGTAATATTACGTGGGTTCCTTATCATAGCACTGACGCACCATCGCGTCCGGTTATAGTGGTTGGGATAACAGTGTATTGCTGCGTAGTGTTCACATTTCAGTTGGCATGTAATGACGGGAAATTCTTCCTGAACGTGGTGTGAGAGTGAATTTAATGGACTAATTCAGTAAAATTAAAATTGCGAGGAAAGTGTCAAGTAATTCATTAATTGAAATTATTTCGTGCAATTATTTCCTACTTGATTAATAATCTTGATGACTTGATCATTCGTTCATGCCGGTTCCATAATTATCTAATAAACTATTCTATTGATCGTGCTTACATTGGATGATTGAGAGAGCGCGCGGACACGCTCTGATGACAAGCTCTGCCGACAGGTCCTGTACACGCCACTCATGAGACAAGTCGGGCCACTGCGTGTAAAGTGGCAGCGCATATGAGAGCGAAGGGAGCTGGCGCCATTCCACATATGAGCCATCCTTGCGTCATATACACGCGGTAGCACTGCGGCCCTGCAGATTACAGACCACGGACTGTGGAACCCGGGCGGCCAGGCAATAGCGTTACGTGCCCCATCGATGCGCCTCAGAGCTGTGGCGTGTTAGTGGTGTATGAGTTTAGCGTCCAAGGCTGTGAGCAGAATGTCGGCAACGCCGTATCGGAGGGCGCTGGATTTACAGGGATATTAAGCCGATAGCCTTTAAAGGGATATTAAGGCAATAGGCTTTATTGGCTCATACACGCGGTGACCGTCCGTCCGTTACATCGCCACCTAGGTCACGTGACATTGTGATGTCGCGTGACCTTCACGTGGATCAAGTCACGTGACGTCACGGTCACGTGACCTTAGGCTTTCGCCTTTCCGCAGTTAAGATGATATCCCAAATGCCTGCAACGAATTTTTTCTATACGTGTATCGTAAATACGCCACCTACGGTAGCTACGACCATACGGCAAAAGCGGCTTAGCAAGGGCGACTACGGTAGGACCGGCAGTGTGTTACCATATTGTTTGTACCAGCCGTACGCCGCGTGCTAAAATTCTCTAACTTCCAGCGAATGGGTTCATTAACGAGCCGCCATCGCGAATTGCGATTTCATATTTTGCCCAACGATATATGAGACAGATACTGCGCCATTACCTTTCACCAAAAAACAATTATTATTATGAAATCGAAACGCGGCGAGCTTTACTCGCCGCGGTGGCTCAGCGGTTAGCGCGTTCGCCTACTGATCCGGAGTACTCGGGTTCGAACCCCACCGCAGCGGCATCGTTTCGATGGAGGCGAAACGCAGAGGCGCCCGCGTGCTGTGCGATGTCGGTGCAGGTCAAAGATCCTCTAGGTAGGTAGATAGATAGATAAAGAGGAGGAGGGAAAGACAGGGATGTTAACCAGAAAGGGGTTCCGGTTGGCTACCCTGCACTGCGGAAGAGGGATAAGGGGACTAAAAGGAGGAAGAGAGAAGAGAAAAAAGGCATAACACACACACACGCACAACGCTGTCACAATTTGTCACTCAATCCAGTCGCTCTCAAGTAGGCAAAGAGTGTCTTGTATGCCTTGAGGGCAGTCGCCTGCTGTGGCCACGGACCGAGGATCTTTATGTGGTCGATAGATGGATGGATGGAAAAACTTTATTTTCGTCAGAGAGCATGTGTGGACGATTCCGTGTCAGATGGCCATCAACCCATGGCTGACGGCGACCTGGGTGGCCCACTCCACGGCCCTGGTCTGGACGACCGGGTCTGAGCTGGCCAACACGGCCTCCCACTGCTCGAGGGAAGGATCACGCATAATGTCCGCCGGTGGCGGTGCTATGCTACACCTCTATAATATGTGGTCATAGGTTGCCAATTCGTGACACCATTTGCACTCCGGCGGAATGTCCGGGTAGATTTTGCTTAATACGTATGGGTTGAAGAAACATCTAGTCTGCAATCGTCGCCAGACGCATTCCTGCGCCTTCACCAATTGCTTGTCCGGGGGTGGGTAAATCCTCCGCTCAAGTCTGAAATGATTAGTAATGTCATGAAAGGATACCAGCCCATCTCTCGTGGACCTTCCCGGGACGTCCAGCTCACCTACTCGGCTGACGAAACCTCGAGCATTCATGTGAGCCGTCTCGTTCCAAGGGTTCCCAGAGTGTGCAGGTACCCAGACAATTTCCGTCTCCGTAATCCCTCACTCCGTGGCCCGATTCAGCAACCGCGCCGCTGTGACAGATATTCTGCCCCTCGCCAAATTTCGGATGGCTGTTTTTGAATCGCTGAAGATCAGGTCAGCATTACTACTAGTCATAGCTAGTGCTATCGCCGCTTCCTCTGCAGTTTCTGGGGAGCGGGTTTTGACAGATACAGAGGCGATCAAGCGTCCTCGCCCGTCCACCACCGCAATTGCAAATGCATCCTTGTCCTTATACTCGGCGACATCTACATAGACTGCCCCGTTGTACTTCCCGTACTTAGCATGTAAAGCTTTGGCTCTTGCCTTCCTGCGGTCCTCATGATGTATTGGATGCATGTTCTTGGGCAAAGGTTTTATGTACAAGCCCTTGTGCATTTCCCGCCTCATCTGAATTTTCGTGTCACCGGCTGGAACGTCAACTCCAATGCTGATCCTTTCCAATATGTCCCTTCCTGCTTTTGTTTTTGAAAGCCTACCGAGCTGCATCACCAAGTGCGCCTCCCGTAGTTCTTCTAGGGTGGTGTGCACCCCTAATCCCAGCAGCCTTTCGGTAGACGCATTTTGAGGCAACCCAAGAGCCGCTTTATACGCCTGCCTAATCATAGCCTCCACCTTTCCTTTTTCCACCGCGTCCAACTTCAAATAAGGCGTCGCATACACTATTCTACTGAGCACAAATGCCTGCACTATCTTAAACAAGTCTTTTTCCTTAACACCTCTCTTACGATTGGCGATTCTCCTGATTAGCCGCGCGGTAGCATTGACTGTATTTTTAAGCCTTTGCAAGGACTCGCTATTCTTTGTTAGTCTGCAGATACATACCCAGGATCCTGATCGTTTGGACCTCAGCGACCGGTACTCCCCCCACTTTCACCTCTAAAGGTGGTGGCGGCGTATAGTGCCTCGCATGTATCCCTCTTGGTTTATCCCTCAGAACAAAAAGCTGGGACTTGGGCTGAGAGCACGAGAGTCCTGCTTCCCCTGCTAGCTCCTCCACAATATCCACCGCCTGTTGTAGAGTTTCTTCCAACTGTGCGTCACTGCCTCTTGTTACCCATAGAGTAATGTCATCCGCATAAAATGTATGTTTAAGTCCCGATATCCCTTGCAGCCTGGGTGGTATCTTGATCAAGGCGAGATTAAATAGGGAAAGCGATAATACCGACCCTTGCGGTGTCCCCCTGCCCCCCAATGGGAAGGGATCCGATTTCATTTCTCCGACTACAATCTCCGCAGTCCTACCCTCCAGAAACGATCTGATGTACCGGAAGGTTCTACCCCCCGGTCCTATGTCTGATAGGTTCCTCAATATTGCCTCATGGGTAACATTGTCAAAGGCCTTAGTGAGGTCGAGCCCCAAGATAGCCTTGGTGCCCGTGCCGTACCCAGGATCAACCACGTCTTTTTTGAGCTGTAACATGACGTCCTGCGTCGATAAATTAGCCCTGAAGCCAATCATTGTCTCAGGTATCAACTCATTGTCCTCTACATAACCCTGAAGCCTGTTCAAGACCACATGCTCCATCAATTTGGCCAAGCACGACGTTAGCGAGATGGGACGCAGATTCTCAATGCAGAGCTTCTTCCCTGGTTTAGAATTATTCCGGAGCCCTCCACTACGGCCACCCCTTTCTCTCTTTCTTCTTTCCCTTATTGCGCGGTGCAGGTGTCCGCCGAGGTATGCGAGACAGTAGTTCCTGTTTCCTTTCCTCAAAAACTAATTTTCAATTTTTTCGATTCGGCCCATTAGCCTGGGGTGAGCAGCCTGGAGGAAAAATTGGCAGTGGCTTAGCTCTGCTATGCCAGGATGTACGTAGCGGGAGGTTCGTTTCCCTGGCTGCGCTTGTTGCTGGCACTGTATGTTTAGCAATGAGAAACATGTCCGCTTGAAATGTCCGGGTCGCAGATGCACTTTCGGAAACTCGAATGGTGTGATCAGTCACACCACGAGCCTTCACATACTTATCGGTTGGTTCAAGTTGACTGACGCCTTCCATAGGCTCCATCTCGGCGGCTATGCGGCGTCTATTACGCTCGGCAGTCTGGCGTCTCCGTTTGGCAAGGCGTTCCTCTCTCTGTTCGGGCGTCTCCGCTGCTCTCTTCGCCTTCTGACGCACATTCTCTCTTTGTTGAGAAGCCAACTGCCAGGCGACAACCTCAGGATGGGAAGAGTTATTGTTCTCGTGTCTATACCACCGTTTAGTAGCGGCTGGACTCTCCTTCTGTGCATCCATATCAAGCGTTGCGTTACAGCCGCCGATTACATCTACGCGTTTTATACGTAATCCTGCGCATGCGACGACGCGCGGTTAGGGTGATGAACGCGGTGTGACGTCATACCAAACGGCGGCGGCGGCGAGCCGCGCGGTGTGACGTCATGCCAGATGGCACCGCGAGCGCGCAAAGCATAAAATCCGTCTATAATTTAAAAGTAAGGAAAGGCTTTGATCCCGCCGCCAACGTCAGTGATAGGCTCATTCGGAGCACGTGACCTTACTCCGCCCCTCCGCCCCCATGAAAGTTCCCGCGCGCGCGGCCGGAGAGCTCGCGTACAGTAGCTGAGGGGCGCAGGGGCATCGCCTGTTCTGCGAACGGCCCGCAATATTCTCTCTTCAACGAATTCGTTTTTTTTTTCGCTGAAAGATCGAGATATGAGTATACGCATGTACGCACATTGCTGTGGTAATTAGGCTCTGGAAAAGCCATAATGCCTTGCTGCTGTGCGGTTGGGATCCGAGTCCGGACAGAAGACGGCAAGAAATTATTTTGCATTCCGCGCGGGAAGCAAAACTTGGCTAGAAGGAAAGTGTGGCTACACATAATCGGCCGGAAAGACTTTGAACCTTCGGAAACTGCCCGACTATGCGAGGTGAGCAATGTTCATGACACAGAGGTTCGAGAGAAAGGTTAAACGTGCGCGTGCCTAGCGGCGACAGTATTTCGCGCGCGCATGTGTTGAGGACCAAAGTCCGCCTGAATATCCCTGCATTCCAAGGTAGCTCGCGCAGTCTTATATAGCGTGCAAGTAAGGCGTCACGGGAGCGCGAAAAAGTCGCAAACAAATATGCGAATTACGTTTCTTGAGATAATGGTAATAAATTTCAGCATTCATTTCCACTTTTGGAGTTTTTTGACAGCTGTGTTTCCATGCGCATTGTTAAACATGCGCGTTAAAAAATAAAAAAAACGACGCTCAATTTCTATGAGTGATTCAATGCAAATTAAATGCGCTAGCATTGTGAAGGGCCGGGTTTTAATTTTGCCTCGGACGAGATCGTGACGGAGTGCTCTAATCTGTGGACTGATTCGATCGCGCTTTAAAGTTGAGGAAGGCGCCGATATCTCGAGCACAGCCCGAAAGGCTTGCAGTTTAGCTCATGTGTGCTGTGAATGCATGTGAAATACAGATCTGGCCAAAATCCGAGTGGGATACTACTTCTAGCAAACTCAGAAGTCTTTTTCACTTCTGCTACAGGACCACTTCACGGAAGGTCAGTTCGAGCCAATTATTTTAAAGAATACCGACCAAAAAAAAAGCTAAAGCCATTTGCGACGCCAAGCATATATTTTTGCACCGACCAGCTGCCAAGCCGCCAAGGACCTTCCCAGGTGGCGCGCGCAGCAGTTGTCTGTACCTTAAAAATTATAGAGGGACCTTAGCAAAGCACAGTAACCGTCTCACATAATCTCGGTGGACACCCGAACCGCGCCGTAAAGGAAAGGATAAAGGAGGGAGGGAGACGACGAAGCGCGCGGCGCACCCACTCCTGCTCCCCGGTTGCCATGGTAACGGCGCATGCGCACAACTGGCCCCCCGCATGTACCCTGGTAGCGCATGCGCACAACTGGCGTCTCGCCTGTACCGCGAAATGCTCGACTGGTAGCCTAGCGTAGCTCCCGCTACAAAAACCACTGAAACATTGCGTAAATGGAAAAAGTAGCTGAAAGGCGTGACAAGCAAACACGGCGACTATTTATACTAGCTACTAAGCGACCTCCATGCGGCGCCAGTTTTCCTGACATTCGTACCAAAATTGCGACCCAATCGTTTGTCGCACAGCGTTGCATGGTGTCACATAATTTCTCGTTGCATATAGCTTGCATGTGCTAGTGCAGTTGGAGGCATGCTTGCGAAAGGGATTCGAACCGTCGACATATGCACCTTCAGCTGTATGTCTTCTCAGACCTTCGTATCAAAATTGTGATGCAACTGTTCGCAGTACAGCTTTCCGGGTGGCGTCCTACGCGCGCGCGCGCGCGTGTGGGTGTCAATCTACCATGGGACTCTAATGCTTTTACATTCCCATACACAAGCAGTCGTTAGTGTCTCCGCCGAATATTCTAATGCTAGAGCACTACTAGTTCCCTTACGAGAAAAGCTTGCGGCGTGTGTTAGTGTGTGTACTCATAAAATGGTACAGAAAATCTGCTCACAGCAAGCCGAGCACCGCCAATTCTTGCAGTCGAATACATGTTGTTCTCTATATACTACCCACTGGCCGGCCTTGATGTTGCGCCAATCCAACCGACAACATTCGTACCGAAATTGTGACGAAACCGTTTATCGTACAGCAGCACTTCAGGTGTACAGAAGTAGAGAGTAAGAGAGGCGGTTGTAAAGAACACTGGATGCGAGTATGAAAGTACTACGTAAGCCCTCATTTAATTCTAACTGGCGAAATCTTGTTCTCAGGCGACTGTGCGTCAGAGCCACGAAGTTATCATGATGAACCATGGTGTAGAGACAAAAATGAATGTACCTCTCCACCGGTCTCATTAAACACGACCGCTTTATTGCCGTCGGCCAAGGATGGCTCTATCAGCCATCCTTGGCTGACAGCCTGGCGACCAGTGTATACAAGCAGACAGGGGCACACGGCTAGACACCACACTCGTACAACGTTCAAATCGTTTTTCAAACCCATAACCACCTGGTGATCATGAAGGTGATGGTAATTAATCCTTCGCCCCCCTCCCCCTCGAAATGTCATCCCCGCACGACACAGACGTCGTCTCAGACGCCATCTTCCGGCCAGCTTTGTATCTTCCGGAAGTCATCCACAGAGACGACCCGTGGCTCCACCTTGAGGCATCCGGGCTCGTCCGTTTGGCTGTGGTAGTCGCGGCGCAGGTAGTTGCGCAGCTGGTACATCATGCGCAGTCGGCTGTACGGGCCATACGGGCTGAGCCGCGGGCAGATGTAGTTCCAGTCGTCGTAGTCGATCGCGTACACCATGAAGCCGTACAGGAATGTCAGGTTTCTCCGGCTGATGCAGATCTGCGACAGCGCGCCTATAGCTCTTTTATTTTATTTAGAAATACTGTCAACCCTCAGTTGAGGGTCATTACAGGGAGGGATGTTACATATACGTTCATGCAAAAAAAAACTGCCAGATACAAAAAGAAATATGCACATGCACTACAGCGCCCTAAGGATATAACACAAGATACGATATACAGACTATTTAGTCTGCTCGGTGGTGACGCTTTGATCTTGAAGCATGCTGCTATGTGCCGTATGTGTACGAAGCAAGAAAATTATAGTAGGCAGGTGATGGGCCTTTTTCGGAAATCATAGTATTCTTTCCTATGCTACTGCGTATTTGAAAAAAAAAGAAAATTGAAAGCATGGCATTTCCGTCCAATAATCTGACCAGTGAAGCACGGGCTATGCACAGACGCGGGTTCGATCTCGGCCGCGGGCGGTCGCCGGGTTTCGATGGAGGCGAAATGCTAGGTGCCCGTGTACTGTGCGATATCAGTGCACATTTAAAAACCCTAGCTGGTCGAAATCATGCACAGCCCTACACTACGGTGTTCCTGAGCCTAATTACTTATTTTTGTGTTTACTTACTTTTATATAGTTGGCTCCGTATGCCCTGCCTAAAGTGTATTCGAGCCCTGGGCCTCGTCAAAGTGACAATAGTAGCTTTCAGTACATGTGACACACCAGAATACTTCAGAATACTGAACTGAACTGAAATGAAATGAAAAATTGTTTGCCAGTTCTGCGCACGTAGTTCCACGTCAGACCATTTCGTCGTATTAGTTGTGAAGGAAACAAAAATAAAACTAAGAGGTACCGTGACGATCTCAAATCATTAAGGGGTCACTTGAAGGCCTGAAAACCTGAAGTATTCTTTCTTGGGTTAAATGGCACGTTCAGAAAAGCTTGAAAAACGCGCGAGTTCTCCGAATACTAGGTATGAGCATTATGGTTACTAAGATTGTTTAGCGTCAACCATGACGCCGAGTGCCAGGGGACTTTTCGGGGAATGAGTTACTATGCAGACAATCAATTTTCCTTCTATTGCAAGCGCATGTCCAATAACATTCACGAATTTGTGTAATTTATTCAAAATCATCATCATCATCATCATCATCATCATCATATCATCATCATCATCATCATCATCAGCCTTACTACATCCACTGCAGGGCAAAGGCCTCTCCCATGTCTCTCCAATTAACCCTATCTTTTGCGAGCTGCATCCACCCTTTGCCTGCAAACTTCTTAATCTCATCCGCCCACCTAACCTTCTGCCGCCCCCTGCTCCGCTTACGTTCTCTCGGAATCCACTCCGTTACCCTTAAGGACCAGCGGTTATCTTGCCTTCGCATTACATGGCCTGCCCAAGCCCATTTCTTTCTCTTGATTTCTACTAGGATGTCATTAACCCGCGTGTGTTCCCTCACCCACTCTGCCCGCTTCCGATCTCTTAACGTTACACCTATCATTTTTCTTTCCATGGCTCGCTGCGTTGTCCTTAACTTAAGCTGAACTCTTTTCGTTAGCCTCCACGTTTCTGCCCCGTAGGTGAGTACCGGTAAGATTATGCTGTTGTACACTTTCCTCTTGAGGGAAATTGGTAAACTGCCACTCATGATCTGCGAGAGTTTGCCATATGCGCTCCACCCCATTCTTATCCTTCTAGTTATCTCCCTCTCATGATACGGATCAGCTGTCACTACCTGCCCTAAGTGGACGTATTCCGTCACAATTTCTAGGCTCTCGCTGCCAATTGTGAACTGTTGTTCCCTTGCTAGGCTGTTGAACATTACCTTGGTTTTCTGCATGTTAATTTTTATACCCATCGATCTGCTCTGCCTGTCTAACTCATTGATCATGATTTGCAGTTCACCTCCTGAGTGACTCAGCAGGGCAATGTCATCAGCAAATCGAAGATTATTTAGGTATTCTCCATTTATTCTTATTCCCAACTGTTCCCAATTCAGGCCTCGAAATACCTCCTGTAAACATGCGGTGAACAGCATTGGCGAGATCGTGTCTCCTTGCCTGACGCCCTTCCTTATTGGAATTTTATTGCTGACTTTATGGAGGACTATAGTAGCTGTGCAGTTGCTATATATATCTTCCAGTATTGTGACATAAGGCTCTTCTACCCCCTGATTACGCAATGCCTGTATGACTGCTGACGTTTCCACTGAGTCGAATGCTTTCTCGTAATCAATGAAAGCTATATATAGAGGTTGGTTATATTCTGCGCATTTCTCTATCACCTGATTGATAGTGTGAAAATGATCTATTGTGGAATATCCTTTACGAAAGCCTGCCTGATCATTTGGTTGAATAAAGTCTAACGTTGCCCTGACTCTATTAGCGATTACCTTAGTAAATACTTTGTAGGCAACGTATAGTAAGCTGATCGGCCTGTAATTTTCAAAATCAAGTGTATTCTAGTACGACACGTTGCTGGGCTAGTTGGTGCATTGCATTGAAGAAAATAAAACCACCCAAAAGTAGACGCACAAAGGAAACTGGCCAACTAGCCCAACAACGTGTTTTACTAGAATGCGTTTCTCATACAGTGGACCCTTTTCTGTGTTCAAATCCAGCCTTTATCCTATCTTCTCAGTTTCCTGTGTGCATCTTCTTTTGTCTAGTTTTACTTTTCTTAATCAAGTATAATGGTACATCGTAATACCATTTGGCACATTGTGGTGCCATTGGTAACATAAGATGTCATTTTCATACGACTGTGCTCCTGTACTCCCTTCAATGGGGATCCCTAAATATGAACATAATAATAATAATTGTTTTTTGGGGAAAGGAAATGGCGCAGTATCTGTCTCATATATCGTTGGACACCTGAACCGCGCCGTAAGAGAAGGAATAAAGGAGGGAGTGAAAGAAGAAAGGAATAGGTGCCGTAGTGGAGGGCTCCGGAGTAATTTCGACCACCTGGGGATCTTTAACGTGCACTGACATCGCACAGCACACGGGCGCCTTAGCGTTTTTCCTCCATAAAAACGCAGCCGCCGCGGTCGGTTTTGGAGGAAAAACGCGTCAGTGCACGTTAAATGATCCCCAGGTGGTCGAAATTACTCCGGAGCCCTCCACTACGGCACCTATTCCTTTCTTCTTTCACTCCCTCCTTATAGTGCAGGATTCTATTTTCCGGTTAGGATGCGCTACAACACTGTTTTGTTGCGAAAAGAAATCAACTAAATTTAGGGTCCAGATAAACCCGTGCAGTATGAGTGAAGCGCCCACCTTTCTCCTGAGGCTCACGGCATCGTCCCAGACGATGGTGCGCTCCCTCTGCTTGTCGTAGGTGAGGCATCCTTCGTCGATGCCCTTAGGCGTACAGTCGATGTTCTTGCTGTACACCCGGTCTTCGCAGATCTACGACAGAGGTTGGGAATGGAAGGGCCAGGCACCCTTTAATCCAGGTCCAAAACACATACACCTTTTACAACGCCAGTCAGAAGCTTCTTGTGACCACGTCCTTAGAAAGAAATGACGTCCTTAGAATATCATTTCTTGGCCATCAACAGCGAAGTCCTCGTTGGCAATGCAAGATGCGGGTTGTGTAAACAAATCTCGGATTCACACCCTCCGACCCTCGTATCAGGCCAACCTGGGTTTCACAGTCTCCTCGTTGGTGAAGCGACACACAGCTTACAATAATGACTCCAAACAGGGAAAATAGGTTTAATGGTAAATTAAAACCCTCACACATGACCTTGACCCAAGTGCACATGCAGGACCCCTATGGCAATCTGCACAGCTGAAGTTCGAGTGTGACGTTACGTTATTTTCCCGTAATTTTTATTTACTACAAGGCTACTCAAAATAAAATGACCAAGCAGGTGGTGTGCGGTATTGGTTAAGACAAAACTTTATACAACACGTAGAACAAGACAAACAAATACACGGGACAATCACTGAATGCACAACTAAAACTGCACGAGACATTTCAGCTTGCGGTGTTGCGAGTTGCAATGAAAACTAGGGCGGTGCTAAATCCTGATGGAAATCAGTATGAAGTATACTCTCGGTTGGTTTGTAGGGTGGCTGCTGCTTTTAGGCCGCTACTTTTGCATTAGAGGCGCAGCTAACTTCTATTAAACGCGTTTTGCTGACAGTGTTGTAGTAGGCTGGTGCTGCAATCTGGCACAAAGTGTTATCACAGCTGTGTAGGGTTGAGGGTAGGCGTGCATCACTTTGCGTGGTGCATTGTCGCTGTTCCCCTCGCACGTTTTTTTTCCAGCTGCACCTGTCACCCACACAGAGGCGAGAGGAGAAAGAAGGAAAGATTAGAGAAAATGAGATCGTGGACGACGCCGACAACAACGCAGTCGTTATGCTAAATGTACCTTATACAGCTATTGCTACAAAGGAGGCGCTGCCTTAGAACTTGTCCTGCGCACCCTGCTGTCCCGTGTTGCGTCTTTATAGATATTTGCATTTTTGGCATTGTGACCGTTCTTACTTGAAAGCCATCACTTGCCTCTTTGTAGCTGCTCCACGGCGACCAATAGTATACGTCCGGTGGGTTGTTGTTCGGATCCTTGTCACTGCCATAGGCACGACACTCCTTGTTCCATCCAAAGTTGCCGATGGAAGGCACGTTCTTGTCGACGTGCAGGGGCTCCTTGAAGACTGTTCTCAGGGTGACGGAGATGGTTCTGTTGAACCGGTCCAAGTCACGAAAGAGCTTGGTATTCTTGTTGAAGTGGTACGCATCAAGCTGGCGGGGGAGATGGAAAATAGGCAGGGGTTGTTCGCCCCTCTGTAATCTGCTGATTCAGAGCTGCACTGTGGCGACATCTCACCGTGCCTAAAGCCTTGAGACCTTACAAAACGTTTAGAACGCTAAAATCGAAGTTTTGGATGAACACCTCCTGCTCTCCACGATGACCTGCTGTGGTGGCACAGTGGTTACGGTGTTCGGCTGCGGACCCGAAAGATGCGGGTTCGATCCCGGATGCGGCTGTCAAATTTCGATGGAGGCGAAATTTGAGAGGCGCGTGTACTGTGTGATGTCTGTGCACGTTAAAGAACCCCGGGCGGTCGAAATATCCGGAACCTTTCACTACGGCGTCCCTCATAGCCAGGGTCGCTTTGGGCCGTTAAAACCCCCATAAACTATAAACAGCTGTCCACTATGACTGGAACTCAGCAAAGTAGGATCCTTGCGCGGCAAATTTTATTCACATGTCAGTTTATCATCTTTTTTTACTGGAATGCACTTGAACCGCGGAGGCTCAACTCACCCCACTGGTAGATTAGAGAAGTTCCTTAGGTCGCGCTTGCACCACGGGCCAGTAACCACCAAGATATCACACCCACTTATCGCCACTACCGTACTGCGAAAGTTCTTTAACATCAATACGTAATTCGTACATGGATGTCTGAGATTAGAACACAACGCCATCCACTTCACCAGTGATCACGAAGTCTACAATAGTCTCGACGTAATCACTAGAGTCACACGTTTGTGTACAGTTTTCGGAGAAAAGCTAGCTATTTTCGACCACAGATTTCCCGACAATCAATAAGTTTTCTGCTTCAGAACGAGCGCTATGAACGCCACAGAGGAGTAAACTATCGAATTTTTCTGCAACCAAATATGGGAAGTAGTTTACCTCAAAATCCATTTGCAGCCGAAGGCTGAAATAAAAGCTGAAAAATTTGTTTTTGGTGAAATGAAATGGCGAGTACCTGTATCATATCTCGGCGGAAACATGAACCGCGCCCTAAGGAAAGGGATAAAGGAGGGAGTGAAAGAAGAAAGAGGTGCCGGAGTGGACGGCTCCAGAGTAATTTCGACCACCTGGGGATCTTTAACGTGCACTGACATCGCACAGCACACGGGCGCCTTTGCGTTTCGCCTCCATCGAAACGCTGCCCCCGCGGTCGGGTTCGAATCCGGGTACTACGGCTCAGTAGACGAGCGCCCTGACCACTGAGCCACCGCGGCGGGTCGAGGGCTGAACGAATTCATTGGAACGACAAAGTGCGCAGAGTCGTGGAAGTGTTTACCATTTCGGTCCGTGCATATACTGCTTAGCATGCAAAATGCATAAATGATATAAGGCGGGATGTCAACAGTCAACCAGCTGCCCTGTTGCTTCATATCAGTTGAAAGTGCACTTGCCACTCTATCAGTAAACGTACCGCAAGAGTTAATGTTGCGTATGCTGACGGTACGAACTGCTTGCTTACTATTTTAAAGCTTTCGCACGTAGAATAGGAGACCCCGTACTTAGCTTAATGCGATGGCGCCTCCAGCGCATCAAACGCGCTTCGAGTCTGCGGCGGCGGCAATGTTTGCCGTGTCGTATTTCGCGGTTCTGATATGATCAGTTCTGCACCGTACACTTATTTAGCGGACACTTCCAGAATGCAGGCCCAGGTATCTATAGACAGATCGTGCATACTCACAAGGCTAGTGCGCTGCCTATGGAATCGATATGTTGACGGCGCCCGGGTGAGAACCTGCGGAGTTTGTATCTGGCAGTCTGTGGCGACTTCCTGTTCGCTGTACGGGAAGTGGGTCAGGTACACGAGCCACTGCACCTGCGTTTGGAGCTGGTAACCGGTTTTGAATCTGCGCAGATAGAGATGGTTGATTTTAATGCAGGAATTATCACTTTCCCTCGCCCTCTTCTCGCGTACCGGCGTTTGCGTATATTAACCATCCCACCTATCCTCTCTTCCTGTCTCCTCCCCCTTTTCATTTCATTTCTCTATTCTGCCTGCTATCCTTTATTTCCGCCGCCCCAGCTCAGGGGCCTCAGTATTGATGGGAGATGCCGGGGCAGGAAAAAATCTTCTCCTCCCTTTTTATTACTTTAATAAACCAGTACTACTACTACCACCTGCGTTTCCTTGCACTAACGTTTTACAGCTACAGCTGTTAAGCGCCCACTCCCGGGTTTAGCGTCGTGGTCGTTGTCGTAGTAGTAGCAGTACGTCGTAGTCTTCGACTTCTTCTTCTTCTTCTCCTCAAGTAATAACTGGTAGGTGCATCGCCATAGGACCCGATCGGAGGGTGGTTGCCGTAAGGCAGATGGTATGACGAGGGCAGATGAATGCGTAACTAGTGGATGGTTGCGATCGCTGCCGTCTGGAGGGTTATCCTACATGGAGGATGGTATCGCGATGGGGGAGGAATTGCCACGTGCAGCATGGTTACCATGAAAGGAGGAGGCTAATGGTGAGAGCGTAAGAAGGCGCAACCAATGAGTTGTGGCCACAGGAACCAAGCGGAGGGTATTTCCCCTCGACGGCGATGATGTTTAGCATTGAAGGAGTAAGGTATGACGAGAGTGTTGGAAGGCGTAACTGGAGGGTGGTTACCACTAAACCGTACAGGTGATGGCCGTAGATAGAGGAGGGCGTGGCGACATCGGCGGAATCCTCAACTGAAGTATGGTTATCGCGGAATGCGAAGGGTGTGACGAGAGTATAAGGAGGACGAACCGGTGGGCGGTTGTCACGGGCGCAACCCGCAGGGTAGTTACCGTGGTAGGAGGATGGTCATCCTGGAAGGAGGAAGGTATGGCCAGAGTGTAAGGCGTAAGCGAAGATGGGAGCCACCAGCGGGTAGTTACCGTGCAAGGAGAAGGGTATAGCGAGAGCGTAGGAATGCGTAACCGGAAGGTGGCGACGACGAGTACCGTCTGGAGGTTGGTTACCTTGAAAAGAGGATGGAGAGTAAGGAGAGAGCAGAGGAATGTAGCGCGGTTCATCTGTAGGAGCTGCTGCGAAACGCGCCTGCACAGTAGAGGGTCGTCGGTGGCGCCACGCCTCACAGTGGTGGGCAAGAGGGGAGAGAGTCAAAAAACAAACATGTGTGGAAAGCTAAAAACAGCGCTCTAAAACTGTACAGTTGTGAAGTGGCTCTATTCTCGGGCTCGGCATATCAGAACAGCTGTCTCGCGTTGCACAGTAGTAACCGTTCTGTCATTTTTTGTCCACTCGTCTTGATGGAAATTAAGATGGATTGGAAAAAAGTCCAAGTCTAAGCTACCCGGCTGCATGACAATAAATGACGCCATGACGCCAACGTCTTCATAACCGCACACTGCATACTTGGCCATGCAGGTAAGAACATAAGTTATCCATGTAACCCAGCTGACCTCGGAAGGAAAAATAAATAAAAGAGGAAGGAATACACAAAGAACACAATACACTCTCAGAATACATCGCCACTTCTCCGCTGCCCACAGCTGTTTTTTTTTCCTCATAGTTTTCACAGTGTCGTTGTAGCAGACTCCGCATGACGTGCGTTCTCTATACATCCGTTTCTCCTTCCTGATTTCAGATTTGATATAGTTAACTCGCTTTCTTTCCTGTTTCATTCCAGCCTTTTGGGTAACTTTAAGAGACAGTAGTCTCTTAAAGTTGCCCTAAGCCCTTTACATTCTATAGCTCACTGCTGTGCCGTCAACTTAGTCTTAACCCTTTTCGATAGCGCCGCAATTTCTGCCTCACGAGTGAGTGCTTACTTTTAGAAGAACAGAAAGCTGGGCGAGTTGGCTGTTCGCCATATTAACCATAGTTTCGTTTTGCAGAAAAACCTATAAATGTCGTCAGTACTTACAAGATGCAACTGCTAAACACTGTCCGCTTGAAAAATACTCGTAAACCACTATTCGTCACCAAAGGGTGCTTGTCAAATGTTTTCCAAATGGATATCATACAAGTTCTTTTACAAATTTCACTCTCGTAGTCTCGGTCTGCGGACGCTATTTGGCGCTGCCAATCCAGCGCCTTGCACACCTATTTAAACACGCGGTGGATAGAAAAGAGAGATTTGGGCCTAATCTACTGATGCTGCAGTTTAAGACGGGCAGTGTTTTCTCACAGATAATAACAAGCGCACACTCACGATTGGTTGAACATGCGGTGCATTCTAGTAAATACTTGGTAGTGCAGCTCATCCACGAGCATGTGCTTGGGCAGCATCGCGGCGACCAGGTTGACCCCGGGCTTGTGGCCCCTGCGTTGGTGGTACGTGGTAAGCTCCTGCGCGAGAGGAGTGCAGTTGAGCTGAAGCGAGCACAGAGTTGGAGACTGAGTTCATACAATCTTTGTTCGTAGTCAATGTCGGCTCCGCAAGAGGCGCCCGTGTAGTGTGCGATGTCAGTGCACGTCAAAGATCCCCAGGTGGTCGAATTTATTCCGGATACCTCCGCTACGGCACCTCTTCTTTCACTCCCTCTTTTATCCGTTCCCCTACGGCGCGGTTTGGGTGTTCACTGTGATATGTGAAACAGTTACTGCGTCGTTTCCTTTCCCCAAAAACCAATTTTAAATTTTCTTTTTGTCTATATTGACGTTTGAACAGCAGCAAAAGACTCATTTATTGATAGCAAAAAAAAAACAAACAAACCCGCTTTAAACATCTAACATTCTCCGGTCCCCGCAAAATTCAAGATCATGGCGTAAATTATGAAATAGGCTCCGTGATTAGTATTTAGAAGCTTATGGCGATGCGGCCTTACCTCAGAGATACACGTGAAAGAAAAAACTGGTCTTGACAGAAGTGGATCATTCTTTGAGAGAACTTTCGAATATTGGAATGTTGTAAAGTACTGTTAGGACAAGATTGAAGCAATGGTCTATTGTTTGGACGCATAGCAAAATCTTTTTTCTGATGTTTTTCTATCGCTCGCATCGAGTAGTTAAGACAGCCATAGAAAAAGGCGAGCGTTTTTGACGATAGCAAGAACGTTAATATAAAAAAATGCGAGACTGCTGACGGGAGATCCGCAAGATATATTCATTGCTATCTTACAATACATAAAAAACTTGCATTCATAAACTCTTCACTGTTGAGAAATGCTTTCGTCCAGAATTGCTGGAACATTGCACTTTTCTAGGGAAAAAACCGATGATGGTGGCACATGCATTTAATGTTTTGACCTTTCGTAGTTCATAAAATCCGGCAATAAAGACGTGAATGCCACCGCAATATCGGTATTTTGCGGTGTTCACGAATCAAATCAATTGATCCATTATGACGTCGTTATGGAGGGCCACTAATGTTACAGAGATAAGAGTGGCTGGAATAGGGAATAGTGGAATTCTAGCCACTGGAACAGAGATATGGAGTACACAGCAGGGTTGCCAGTTGCAGCGGGATTCAAAACAGTACGATTGCAGCGCCTTCAGCATTAAATGGATTACAAAGGCGTTCGAGTGATCGCACGATTTCGCTTACAGCATTGTTGGTGTACTTACTGTACAACCGAGAAGTTGGTTGGTATTTTGAGGGAAGAAAATGGCGAAGTATCTGTCTCACATGTCGGCAGACACTTCAACCACGCCGAAAGTGAAGGGAAAAAAGAGGGACTCAGCGAAGAAAGGAAGAAAGAGGTGCCGTAGTAGAGGGCTCGGGAATAATTTCGACCACCTGGATATCTTTAACGTGCACCGCACACGGGCTATGCTTTTCACCTTGTTATATTGTACGCCAGGAAAGAGGGCCAACACAAGATATCAGCTCTGTTTGCAGAAAAACTCAGAACGCGATGTAAATGTTTCAAGAGTGGGCGACAGATGGCACCGGAGTCTCTTCGTTCGCCATTTGCGGGGACAGCGCCTCATCACCAGCGCGCTGCACTCTCTTCTAGTTTGCTTTACTTCCGCGGTCAGCCGAGGTTGCAGCACGTTTCTTTGAAAATCTGTCAATAAACTTGCGCTTGTTCGTCAGTAGTGCCAAATTTGTCTGCGACAGTCTTTCGTTTCTCGAGGGTGTAATGAAATAAACCAGGGTAGAGCCTCCTATATTTTGCCTGCGTAAGCATAGGCTCAAAAGCGGCCGTTCAAGCAAATAGCAAAATCATACGGCGGCGCTGTCGTCGAGGCACCCCAGAAAAATCAAGGCTCCCAGCGCTCTTTGCGGACAAAGTGTGAGGAGGTCAGGAGAGGGTTTCCCTACGCGCCAATGGCAGCGTGCTGCTGGTTCGCGCCATGGAGGAAGAAAAAAAACTAGGAGGGAGCATGACGTCACGCGCTCAGCCTCTGCAAGCCATCCTCCTCTGACGCCGTTGCCGAGGGTTCTCTTGCGCACTGACTCTTGGGAAAAAAGCCCTCTACAGTTACCAGACTGCCAACCAGCTTGGATCGCGGTGCTTTTTGGTCGGACCCAACACAGCGAGAGAGCGAAACCGAAACCGAAATCAGGCTAAGAGCTACCGCTGCCCTGTTACGTGAAGACCTATTTCCCATGATGCTTTCCATTATATTTTTTTATGACTAGGCTTCAAGATTATGACGTCACGCTCTCTCCTAGTTTATTTTCCTCCATTCAAGATTATGACGTCACACTCCCTCCTAGTTTATTTTCCTCCATGGTTCGCGCGCACTTCAATCTGTCTGCTGCGAGCGGGTTGTCTGCGATGCGAGGGCCTCATCACGGCCAAAGGCAAAACTAGGCGTGCCACGATGAACCAGGCGATGAATGAGGGTTTCGGTATTCTCCGATGCGAGCGCCTCGGCGTGGCGAGCGCCTCATTCATTGCCACACACATAATTTTGCCTATCGCCGAGAAGCGGCGCTCGCAGCCTTGACGAAAAGTGCGGCGGTCGGCATCCACTAATCTTGGCACCGATGACCAGGCATGGAAAATATTGAAGGCTATGACCACAGTCAAAGAAGGGATCGCTGATTGGTGTTTAAAATCGGCCGCCATGAAACCAGAGCTGTAGAGGTTGGACGCGCGATTTGGAGATAATTTAATATCAGTGAGGTGCGTAGTGAAGATTCTTGCACAGGTGGTGAATGACAATACTAAAACTCTATTTGTCTGACGTTATGGATCATCTGCATACGAACTGTAAAACTGCACAAATAATGACTCTAGGTATTGAGTTACACCACTTTCAAGGCGTTTCGACCCCTGGTTTGGTGGAAAAAAGTGGTACACATTTCGACCTGTACACAGTGGAGTCGGGCTGCTGGCGCTGAAAAAGAAGAAAGCTTTTGCAGACACATTCGCACGCGTTTTAGCGAATAAAGCTGAAGGTTTTTCTGTTTTATCATGGCACTCTAAAAAAACGAATATAGAGTTTGAATCGTGCGTACAGGTGGACAGCAAGAACAATGAGGCTGATGAGGCTGTCTTTTTCCAACCTCTGTTTTCTGAAACAAATTAACTGTGGCTTGTGCCTACAGTTAGTTCGCACTGAAGGCAGGTATGTAATGGAGGTAAGACCGGTATACGATACCGCAATTCTTCTCCGCCGATTTCATTCCAAACTTATACTATCTTTCCAGGCTGGCCGTTTCATTGAAGTTACAGCGAGGGCATATTATGCAATAAGGAAGAGCGAAAAAAAAATGAAAATGAAATATACTAACGGGACAGCGTTAAAGGCCCCGTTCTCCAGAAAATGCGAGGTCGGCGTTGTGATCGAAAAATCACGTGCATGGCTAGGGCAGGTGGTCCCCAGAAAGCAACCTAACAGGGCGATGGGCCACCTCGATCACGCGACCATGCGGCATCATCGCATCTTGCCTACCTGATAGTAAGCAAACTGCCCACAGTGGAAGGTGGCAGTTAAATTAACCATTGGTCACTCGGGAAGAGCAACCTGGGTCGCACAAGGCCACCGCTGGGCAGCACCTGCCATCGCAGGGTAGTGGCGGATCGTTCAACCGCTTGTCAGGTGTGTTATGAGGACCCCGAGGGATCTATGTATTTAAGTACACAATGACCAGTTCCGCATATTTGGGCGTTAGTACATTAACGCTATTACGCCACACCCTTAAGGCGGGGCGTAAGTGTTCCCTCCAATTTTATCTTTCGCTCACCGTAATGACTCCGATAGCTCTGTCGAAGGAGTCATTCTTAGTGAAGATACCCATCCCTTCGAGATCCAGTATGGCATAGTTGTTGGCCTTGTATGCGGCGAATAAGTCCAGCCGCTCGTATATTGGGCTTGTCCCTTTGAACTCGCCGAGGACTTGAGAGTTGTTTCTGCATCGGGCCGAAAATAAGGCGAAAAGAGCTGAAAAATTGCGCCCAACATTTTGTGCTCTCGTCTGCAAACAAGCACAATACTAAGAACGTTCTCTCTTAGGAGTTCATGAAGAGACATTTATCATCATCATCATCATCATCATCATCATCATCGTCATCATCGTCATCATCATCATCAGCCATACTACGCCCACTGCAGGACACGGCCTCTCCCATGTCTCTCCAATTAATCATGTCTTTTGCCAGCTGTACCCTTCCTATGGCCGCAAACTTCCTAATCTCATCCGCCCACCTAACCTTCTGCCGTCCCCTGCTACGCTTGCCTTCTCTTGGAATACACTGCGTTACCCTCAAAGACCATCTGTTGTCTTGCCTTCGCATTACATGGCCTGCCCAAGCCCCTTTCTTCCTCTTGATTTCGACTAGGATGTCATTAACCCGCGTTTGTTCTCTCAGCCACTCTGTCCACTTCCGGTCTCTTAACGTTACACCTATCATTTTTCTGTCCATAGGCCGCTGCGTTGTTCTTAACTTGAGCTGAACCCTTTTCATTAGCCTCCATGTTTCTGCCCCGTAGGTGAGTACAGGTAAGATACAGCTGCTGTATGCTTTTCTGTCGAGGGATATGCTAAACTGCTATTCATGATCTGAGAGAACCGGCCTTAGTGCTCCACCCCATTGTTAATCTTCCAGTTATTTCCCATACATGATCCAGATCAGCGGTCAATACCTGCCCTAAGTTTACATATATAAACACAAGAAATATTAGGAGATCACTTCGAAGAACAAACCTCTTATGAACTGCACTGACTAACGTTGCAAGGCCAGTATCGTGCGAAGAAGTCGCTTAACCTTTGGTGAGTCATGATAGTTTATTACATCTCACATACATAAGAACAGTAAACTTGCACTCAGAATGAGCCTACAAATTTAAATACATAACTTTTCAGTCATTTCGACTGATGGTTTTGTAGGAAAAAAAGTGGCACACATTCCTACTAATGCCTTTGTAAAAACACCTCAAATTTGGGACGTATTCGCGCCGGCTTCCTTTGGGCCGGTAAAGTAATTTTGCATTGCAAATGAAAATTTCTTCATAAACTATTACGAGCAGTTCACTGATGCAAAGGGTTCGAACGCTGAACGACTGTTGTCTTTTTTCGCACGCTAAAATGGGCAGCATCGAAGTGCACACACGTGTTTGTAAAAACATAGAATGACGCCGAATGCCTAGCTCAGAGGTGTAAGTAAGCACATTCGCATGTTTCATAGTTAGGTTGATGGCAGCACGGAAAAATATGATTATAGTACATAGGTGCCCTTTTCCATTTAAGAGAATTCGAAGCACGGCTAACAAGTGTTATACATGTGTACCATTGCTCTAGAAAGGGTTAAGGAAGCCTTTTGACAGGTCCACTCTGGCAGGTCTTTTGAACAAGCCATGAAACTATGATCAACGGGTTTGCGTGTTCGTTTACAATCTTTTAGCCCAACCTGTGAATCTATATACCATTAAGTTGGCAAGTCGACCAGTTAACCGATTGAACCCATAAACTGATCGACGAGATTAACCAATAAAGGGACACTTAGGCCATGTTCAGGTTGGTCTGCATCGATAGGTTATCGCGTTATAATTACGTGCAGGCTACTATCATTGAAAACAAAGATTTTATGAGCCAGAAAATATTTAAGAAATGTAATAAAGTTATCCCACAAACCCAGCAGCTATTTTCGCAAGCAAACAATAATGACAAAGTTGTTCTTTATGCGTGGTTTTTTGAGGCTATGCAACACTGCCATTGATTACAAATCACGGAGTCATTATCTGCAATGAGGTCATGAGTTTGTTTTCGTTTGCGAAAAAAATGGGTTAATTAAAATTCTATTTTACGAACGCGCCTTTCGCTCTTAGCAAACATGAACATCGCCGGTAAGAGTCAAGCACTCTGGTTTTACTCAGAACAAAAACTGTATGAAGTTCTCAGTGTCCTTTCAAAAATCCCCAATCAAGGATCATAAAAACATACTCACAAGTGCGAGATTCCTACGCCGTAGCGCGTCCTGTTGGTGTATTTCCTGGCGTGCTCAATGAAGAACTGGAGGTTCCGGCTCAGGGTGTCGCCGAACGTGTCCCTGGAGTATGCGTATGCGGACTGGAAGTACACCATCTCGCACATGCCGTCCGGCGGGAAACGGAATCCGTAACCCACGAGGTTGGTGACGGTGCACAGGAATGGTGTGTACACGTAGCCTCGCTCTGCGCCGAGGAATATAAATATGCAGAACAACGGATTCGTGCGCGTACGCATCACAGACAGCGCCAAACATCCTCAGAATGTCCTCAAGAGGCCCAAATGTTCTCTTCGTGAACTGGACCTCCTAAATACCTTTTGAGTGCCTCATGGTGAATTGTCCTCGTAAGAATCTCCTCTGTTTGTGCATTGCAAAACAACGCGACGATAAGTATTTCGCAATCGCGCTTCAACCGGCGCAGATGAGGTGTCCACCCAATAAGTGAAACAGCTACCGCGTCTTTTATTTTAGTAAAAACCAGTGAGGTATAAGAGTGTCACAAAGATGGTTATTGATTTGTTGAATTAAAAGGTACCTAGGTTAAATTTAACAAGTTTCTGCACTCATAGAATGCTGTGGGTTTTTAATAATATTTGAACTTGATAACCTGAGGTAAAAGTTTCTGGAAATGGTGAACACTCTCAAGTATAGGGTACATGCTCAACAAAAATTCGCTCGCGAGTGGAAGAGCGGAGAGCAGCCGCTGTAGCTCAATTGGTAGAGCACCGCATTTCGACTCTCGGAAGTCGTGGACCCGGGTCACACCAGTTGCGTGACTAACTTTGTGAATAATTAATTTGATTTAAAACATATATTACTTTTTTCAGTACTGATCAAAACCTCCATCCTTCCGCGGTTTAAATAACTGTTCGCTTCGTTCAAAAGTATTACCCTGTTTCCCACGGCTGCACTCAGTGTATCTGTCTGATCTTAGGCTTGTAATTCTCTGTACATTTATGTACCTACGTTTGAAGGAAGCCAACAGTAACCGAAACACGATAGCATAGGGGATTGTTACTATGAACTTTGGTGTTGATGAACAATAAATTAATAGTGCAAAGAATTTTTACCTGAACGATTAATTATTAAAAAGTGGAAGAAAATACAACCACACGTTGCAAGTGTCATTCAAACCTACGCCCTCCTTATGTCGCATGCGGTGCTCTACCAACTGAACTATGGCGGCGGCTTTATGACCTTCTACTTCAGCGAGTATTCGTGTTGATTGTAACCTAACCTTGAGTGTGTTCACCAGGACCGGTGCTGTGATACCGAAGGTGCAACTTGCAACGTGATTTGAATGGTCCGAGAGGCAGCTGGATGAGAACCTCCTTATGCTACCCATAGCGTCATGACCGCTAGAACCGGAGGCTTTGACTAGCCATTGAGCAAACAACGATAAGGATATGAGGGAGTCGTTATGACATACGCTTAAAGGAAGCCAACGGCCACCGAATCCCAGGAACGCATAGCGAAATGTCTTTTGGCATTCATCGATGGGATATTAGTAGTGTAATCATTTTTACTTGAGAAGTAAGCTATTAGAGTGTAGAAGAAAAATCGACAACCCGCCGCTCGGGGGATCCGAACCCACGACCTCCCTATGTCTCCTACCTTGCTTTAGCACTTGAGCTATAGCGGTGGCTGTCCAAACTTCTAGCCAGTGATGAGCCTATCCTTCTGACTGTCCGTCTGCATGGCAGTCTGATGCTTCTGCCTCTATGCTCATTTCTCTATTTCGCCATCATAGCGTTCACACACGTTTGGCTGTCGTTCTATTTCTCTGATCTATCCATCTGTTTGCCTGCCTATTTTCTGGTCTCACATTCTGCCTTCTGTCTTTTTACCTCGACCTGAGACTCACTCGTAGTAGTGGTCGTCCTGGTGGTGGTCTTGGTGGTGGATTTTGTGGTGGACTTCGTGGTGGACTTCGTGGTAAGCTTTGGCGTTGGCTTGACGGTGGACTCCGCTGGGGGCTGGGAGCCAGATTTTTCTGTGGAGGAGGCAGTAGCCATGGTGCTGTCATCTGGAAGCACGTCGGGTGTGACTGGCTCCTTGGGCGCCGGTGGCGTTCCGCCGTTACCACCTCCAATCACGGGCGGGACAGGCTGTTCCGCGGTCTGCACCGGCTCTGGGGTCTCTGCGGGATAAACGGAAAGGGTTCCGGTGTACTAGAGCCACTCTTAGTGTTACGCTCACACAACATTTTATTTCCCTCAGCTTTAGACGTCAAGAGAGTACACTTTCAAATTTTCATGTCGCAGCCGAACTACTGTTGAACGGAAGTCTTGGTGCACAGCATATGCTAGGAAAGGTTTTCATGTAGTGTCTTTGCGGTGTTCCCTTCCCACTCAGTAACGACCCGCAAGGACTAACCCCATGTCGTAAATAAATAAATAAATAAATAAATAACGCAGGCTGGCTGACGCGTTGCAAAAAGCTAGTACTTAGTGCTAAAACAACAATATTTGTGGTGCATCTGTGTACAAATCCTGTTGCCATCGAAAGTTATCATTTCACGTGTGCACAACTTCAGCACGATCTGTGTCAGGCCTTCCTTAGGAAAGTATGGCAAGTCGAAGGGCCACTGGCATTTCCTACGGTAACAAGGAACGAAACGTTCCGAAGGGTTGCTCGTATACCACTATACGCTCATGAAGATATGCCGTAGGTTTTATTAGAAATCAAACATCACTGCTGCGTGGACCCCACCCACCGCCGGTGCCACGGCCCGTGAAGTGACTCAAGATTTCACGCACTCTAGAGCTGCCAACACCTACAACTATACCTGCCGTTGCCTCTGACATCTCATTTTTGCCACGTGTGTACATTTCCTTTTTGTAACCCTCGTGGGCGTGTCATTTTCTGCGGGCGATTTTTTGGCGATTTTTTAATTGAAGTTGAAGTTCAGCGCTTGTTCGCCTTCGTGTATTTCTGTCCGAGCTCTACGCGATGCTGAAAACGGTGCAACAGCAAGTAGCCCTAGAGCGTGTGCTGTTAAAACACTCAGTTGCTGGACTAGCCGCAAGGTCGACACTCTCAGGTTTAACAAAGTCATCGTCGTAGTCCGAAACCGAAGGCTAACCACAGTCACCTCGCGACATAAGTGCGCAGGTTTTCTGATCTGATTATCACCTCCTGCTGTCACCTGACTGCGGGTGTTGTGCCCGGTGCTCCATGATGGCACTAGCGACATCAACTAGGCCAAATTTTCTCCGATGGATGTCTCCCAGCATCAGCATTATTAGCCTACTTACATTCACATGTCTAACATTCACGGACAAAAGTTTTGAAAATTGAAAATTGCAAGATACTGTTATGGAAATATTGAAGGTAATGGTCCATTATTCTGCATATCCAAGAATTTCGGGCAAAAAATTTTGAAAATTGAAAAACTGTAAGGTAATTTTACGGTAATATTAAAGGTAATGGTCCATTTTTCGCATATGTAGCGCAATTTTTCTTTTATGTGTTTCCGTCGATAGCATGGAGGAGTTAAGACTCCAATAGAAGACCAATGGGGAACGCTCTGACGATAGCAAAAACGTTAATAGAAAAAAAGATACAAGACTACCGTCGGGTGATGTGCAGATATGTTCATTGTTATAGCGAAATCATATATTATATGAAAAAGAAATGCATTCATAACTGGCTTCCCGTTCAAGAAAGCCTTTCTCCAGAATTGCTGAGTATGTGCAGGACAAAGTGCTTTCTCATAAGCCTCCAGTTAACCGCCCAAGCTCCCAACAAACTTCTTTATCTAATCAATCCACCCGACTTTCTGCAGTTTTCTGCCAAGCTTATCTTCTCTGATAACCCAATCTGTTACCATGAGACACCATCTGCTACCTGTTCTTCATACTACACGCCCTGCACGTGTATATTCATTTGTCTTGATTTCAGGTAGTATATCCTGACACGGTGAGAGATATTCTTCAAGTCATATATAAAGAAAAAAACGAGTGCTGCGTTTTAGGCACAGTTAAGCGTACCGGTTTGCTACCGCGTGCTCAGTTCAGTGGGCAAGCTGTACAGCACTGAATTTCAGGCCGCAAAACGGGACATGAGGATGGTGGTTGTGAAAAAAGAAAGTTGTGCCTAATGCACGTAGTGCTTGCCTTTGTTGAAGAGGTAAAACATGCCCAGGCAGGCCAGGGCGATGCAGATGAAGGAGCAGATCAGGAAAAGCCCCGAACATCGCTTTGTTTCGTCCTGGCTAAAGAGTAAAAAAAACAAAAAAAAACGAATGCATATGCACAGTATGTATAGTGTGTATGAGTGTCTAAAATTTTTGCGGGGCAGGAGTGCTGATGCAGTCGCCTGTCCAGTCTTTTTCTCTCTACCTGTCTTCGTCGCACTCGTAAATATATTGAATTGAATTGAATTTATTTCTCCAGAACAACTGGAAGGATTTCCAGGCTAAATATGATAAATGAAAACCAAACCGCCCAACACTGCGGACTGTTTTGAAGTAAGGCCAGGACTTTGATAATGAAGCTTGCCTTTTGAGGAAGCTAAAGAAAAGAGTATTAGCGGTACGCTTCATTAAATTTGCATTCACATAATTGGAATATTTAAATTCGTTCTGATGACAACGCGATTTCTTGGCAGACTTCTGAGTCTCGAATGAAAGAAGTGTGAACATAAACTGTTATTATATCGTCAGGCTGCAATGACAGACGGGGGCGGTCGCATGCAAAAAAGAATGAGGTTGGTGCAGTAATACAAAGAAATTATTAGCCGGCCTGCGACCGCAAACGAAAAAAAGAAGCGGTAGTCATAGCAACAGATAGGCACGACAGTTGTCGGGCTCAGAATTGCCTGCCACACGCCCATGTTAAATTTAAAGGTGGCATGGTGCTTTATTGGTAAGATGCTTAAATAATCGATTTCCATCTCGAACAAGCTGGAAACCACAGTGCGCAGTAATGATTTGTTTTGAGTGCTTTGGTCGCGTCTCTAGTAGCAAACATAATGTGATAAGGCTACGTGCTAGTGGTGCTACTTAAAACATCGAAAAACAAAAGGGGTTTAACAGGGACTCCACTATTTGTAGGAAGCGCAATGTCATTAGCAGCTATTGATGGCTCTGCCGAAAGTGACATCACTTCAAATCTGGTGATTTCCTTTCCCTTTAGTGAATGGGAAGGCTGGCCTGTTCTTTTGACGTCCGTTCTCTCGAGCCAATAGTATGCTGCACTGTTCCGTAGGCGTCACTTCCCTCAGCCAACGGGAATGCTCTGGTCTGGGGACATCACTTCCCTCCTGCCAATGGGAATATTTTGTGACCAATGATGCATTCTTGCCCCATGGGCATACTGTCGCATTAAAGCTCTACGCGGCAATATCAGGTCATTTTACTCTGAATGCGCGGTTCCCTATATATAAGTGTTCGTTTACCCATGATGAAATAGTTTGGCAGTAGGGCATGAGAATGTCGTCTTTTTTTCGCCTTTTGCGTCCCCCTGCAAGTATGTACGCAAGTTTTAGTCCCGAAGTAGATCGAACCATAAGCTTGGAGCCGGACATGCTCCCCAGCCCCGACCCTCTTTGCCTACGCACGATACAGAATAGAAGTTTATAAAAAGTACAGGTGCTGTGAAATACTGTATGAACGAGAATTTAAGTTCTTCACTTTTGGTCACCTCATAGTTTCAATAATTCCGCTGCCACACTGCTTTGAATTCAGGCACGTAAAGGACTCCTGCGGTTTATTTCCTCAAATAATTTTTTTATTCTGGGCCACGCCGTTAAGTATCTGTCAGGGATTGTAACTCAGGGTAGAATACGTAAATACGTTTCGCTACAAACATGTTGCTCCACTTGCGGTGTATGCAAGGTTCCTCAAAAGTAACTCCCAGCCACACAAAAAGTGCCCAGAACAACTCCTGTCAGATCTTCGATTGTATCTATAATACGCTGCCATCCTTTCCGGCATTAGGATGACTTTAGTTGCGTCACTAGAAGCGAAGTGTCGCCATTGGCTGACTTCTTTTCCAGAAAAGGGGAGGACAGAATTCAAGAGCGCGCGCATTAAACCTAAGGTGAAAGACTCAGTACGATGGCGCCATGGGACGCCGGATTCTCTAGAGCCCTTTTGATTCCATATCAGGCACGTGTTGTAGCGCAGTATTGATGCCTAGATGAGAAAGAGCGCGCTCCAAGTGAAAGAAACACAGGCGTTAATGAACTACGTCTACGAGCCGAGCATTTCAGACCGTTAAGAACCAATCACTGCTGCCAGCAGCCGATTAAATTCGATTGCCGAACAGTGTATCTTCTCGGTGATCTTCAGTTTCTCTCTTCTGGGTCAAGTCGCAAGCACCGAATTCCTTCTGAACTTCCTAACTTCCATACTGTGCTAAATTATCAGGCATTTGTGACAATGTCCTACTTTAATCTAAGCCAGCCAACTCTATCACCGGTTTCCTCATTGATGCATCTAATCTCCTACCCTAATACCCTAATAGGTTTGATTATTTCAGTATGAGTGGGGCTACTGTCAATTCGATTAGATATCTTCAAGTTACATCTGTAATTTATTTTTCTTTGTTCTTGTTCAGCACTCCTTGACCTGTCCGCGTGGTTCAATATAATTTCCTCAAATATTCGTTTCCAAATTAAGTATTCGCACTGTGTAACCATAACAAGGATAAAATTCACTTCTTGCCACAGAATTCGTTAACAAGCACAGCATAGCCGCCGGCAATGGCCGAAAGCCTGACTACTTACTCTTTCTTGGTCGCTGAAAAAATAAAAAAAAATGAGAGAATGGCCATTCTGGTAAGAACAGGTACGTAATACCTTGCTTTACCTTTACGGTTACAGTGGATACGTACAGGCCACTTCGCGCCAGGCGGTTACAGTCTAACCCCACTTTTCCAGGCGCCGATGGGTTCCCCTATACTCCTGCCCGGTCTAGCGTCTCACCCAGTTATTATCTTTTTGCTCCAGACGCCTTGAAATCCGTCTATGCCTAACATCTTGTGCGAATCACCCTAAGCCTACTTCTTGGAGGCCAGGAGTGTCCCCTAGGCATAACTGTTTAATGTTAATGAAGTGGCAGCGCACAAGCAAACACAGACAGAAAGAAGGGGACAAGCGCTGTCCCCTTCTTTCTGTCTGTTTGCTTGTGCGCTGCCATTTCATTAATATGCAAAACCAACTAGCCCTGTCTGCCGCTTTACTGAATGTGTTTAATCTTGTAGTCTAGAGGTCATATGTAGAACAAACGTCGTAAACATTGTGCTCTAGAATTAAGCCCTAGTGTTCTGGTCTCAAGAAAGTGTCTAGGGTTTGATCACTGTGTACGGCTAATATCCCAGGATTATATCTAAGACACCTATCTAAGGCGCCTACGTAAGCAAACATGTCCAAGGTTAATAAACTTAGAAACGACTTTCTGTGACTCTGCGTCTGGAGCTACGAGTGCGAAGCAATGGCTCATGCGCTCATGTTTTCACTCGGTCAGGGGGCAAACATGCGGGTCCGGAAGCTGTGTCGCCCATGCTTATAGCTTCAGGCGCTGAGCCACAGACGGCTCCGTCCCCGTGTAGCACTAGATCCTCTCCTCTGGTTGCGACCCATATTCTGGTTACGGCTAGTTGTTCAGCGATAATGTTTGGGAAAAATCGGCTTCAGATCTCCTCATCTATAGGCATGGGTAAAACGCTAGAAATTTCGAAAAAACATTAGAACACACTGCTTGTGTTTCGGCGGCTCGAAAAGCTCATCCCCTGCTCCATATATACATGAAGCGGGCTTTGCTTATTTGTGGCATGGGCGTCACCATGATCAAGAATGAGTCCTCAAGACGCGCTAGACAAGAAATCTAGGGCGTGTAGAGGGGTGAGTTGTCCCCAAACTTCCCCCGACCCAATGCGCCTAGAGCCCTGAGAGTGCCACAGAAACTGCCTATAGTACGGTTCGGCAACTGCACCATTCGCAAGGAAGATTACGCGGTAATTTTCAAACAGCCCTTCTCTTTAGCTCGGCTAACTACTTACCGTGCCGACACTGGTCTTCTAAGTCAAAGCCAAAAAGCTTTGATAGCAATAACTAGAATACTTTCTATTTTCTTGGAGAGACCCAGAAGGTGCAACCCGGTCATGTTCAGTTTGCGGCCATCACGGCTTACATCCCTTTCATCTGAACCGTTCCTTAAGACTTGACAGCTTCGACGTGTTCTTTGGCCCAAAATAAGATGCTGGCCCAAAATAAGATGTCGCTTTAGATAGTCAGCATGAAAGCCCCAGATATGAAGGCGTTGAGGCTTGTTCATCTGGCTCGAACACGGCACGAGCGATAGCTTTCCACAAATCAACAGAACAAAAGCCTAAATGAAAGTGCTGCCAGAAACTCTTAGTTACGAGTTATGATCGTCAGCATGCGACGTTCAGCTGCACATACTTCGAACAATAAGTTGAAAGAGAAAAAAATACGTTCTTGTGAAAGTGTCTACCGGCTATGACAAACGAGAAAAAAATCCTAATGTAGTTTGAACACGACTAGCAAACAAGTACTTACTCCCTTCTGAGTCTTAGTAGATAGTCCGTGAAGTTGAGATGAAAAAAAAAGCACAGGATGGAATTATTATCCATGAATAGTCATGCTACGAGCATACGCACAGAATTCTTAAAACCTGGTAGGTGCCAGAAGTATAGGTTAAGAATTTTTTTTCTGCAAATAGAAACAAATCTAGAGCCTCAATTTTCCCTTGTGCGAAGTGGCTGAATAGTGGTGCAAGCAAAGTTCTTTGATTCTACCAGTCGCGAAGCTTCCAATAGGTTTGGTTCGGTTTATGGGGCGTGACGATCGAAAGCAACTCGGGCTTAGAGGGACGCCGTAGCGGAGGGATCCGGATAATTTTGACCACCTGGGATTCTACGGTTCTATGACGTGCACTGACATCGCAAAATACATGGGCCGCTAGAATTTTGACTCAATAAAAATGCGACCACACCGCCGGAATCAAACCCGTGACTCACGAGTCAGAAGGCGGCTGCGTTTTTTATGGAGGAAAAACGCTAAGGCGCCCGTGTGCTGTGCGATGTCAGTGCACGTTAAAGATCCCCAGGTGGTCGAAATTATTCCGGAGCCCTCCACTACGGCACCTATTTCTTCCTTTCTTCTCTCACTCCCTCCTTTATCCCTTCCCATACGGCGCGGTTCAGATGTCCAACGATATATGAGACAGATACTGCGCCATTTCCTCTCCCCAAAAACCAATTATTATTATATTAGTCAGAAGCCTAGTATCATAACCACGGAGCCACCGGCGCAGATGAAATTTCTAATAGGATCCATGTACAAAGAAACGGCGGTACGACTGGGCCGAAAATCGGGGGTTTACGGATTGTCACGAACACCGTGACCAATAACTGGGTGCAAGATAAAACTCCTAAATTGTTGATAAATGCTCAACCGCCTTGGAACAAAATCGGAAACATGCAGTACAGAAATGCATACGGATAACAATCCGAGCGATAAATTAAGACTTAAGACAAGCAAAAAGATCTATTCAGGATATAATGGAGACAATTGGTGACAGCTTCCATCGGTCTCTTCAAGATGGCACCGCTATCCTTAAGCCGCCTAAAAGTGGCGCTTTGGAGTAGTCACATTTGAAGCGCGATTTTCCAGAGGGTTCGATCCAGGAATCAGGTGAAGAAATAGGCATGTATGAGGCATGTATTGTGAAGGCATCTGAGATACCTGGTGGTCGTTAAAGGCAGCTCTGTCCTGTGCCAGCTGCGGTCATCTTATCCCAGCAAACTTCCTAATCTCATCCGCACACATGATCATCTCACACTCCTCGCTACGCTTGCGATGCCTTGAAATCTAGTGCGTTGCCTTTAACCATGACTGGTTATCTTGCCTTCGCATTACATGCGCCACCCATGCCCAATTATTCCTCTTTATTTCTACTGAGATGTCATTAACCCGCGTTTGTTCCCTGACCCACTCTGCCTCTTCTTGTCTTTTAACGTTACAACTATCTTTTTCCCTATTTTTTGCTTTTCATTAGCCTTAACGTTTCTTTACACACTTTTACACATTGTTATATACTTTTCGCTTGCGGGATATTGGTCAACTGCGATTCACGATCTGAGAGAACCTGCCAAGTGCGGTCCACCCTATTCTTATTCTTCTAGTGATTTAAATATACTCTACTATATATAAATGAATATACCATATAAATATATGTTACAAGATGGTAATACCTTCGTATGTTATTAAGTTTAATTAACAGGTTTAGCTTTATCAGCAGTGCGCAAAGAAAAGGACGGTATTTACCTGCTGTCGGCTGCTCCAGTGCGTCAACTGAAAAAAAAAAGAAGATAAAACATGCTCCGTTTGAAACTGCTGGCCTAAATTGCAGAAATGTGGGTCGTTGACGTTCGAATATAGGCAGCACTTTGGCTAACACTTTCACAAAGTCGTCTGCCGTTGGCATTCTGAAAAAACCTATATGAAAGCAAGCACTGACCTTGCTTAACCCACTCTACCCACACCTTTCTGCTTGACAAATTACTGCCGTTAATTTCCGACACCTGGTGACGCATCACACATCTAGGCTTGTTCCGAATAATAACAGAACGAAAAGTAGGTGGTTCCATCTAGCGGCTTCTCCTGCGCACGCCTAGATATCTCTCGGCTTTCCGCTTGGTGCAAATACAACGCTGACTCCGATGGGGCCATTTTTCAAGGCGTCACTGCATCAGCAATATGCGATACATTGTCCCGGCCACCTTAATTAAAGCTTGGAGGCTGAAGATTTCGTTTGACGACCTAGCCGACTTAAGAACTCAACTTTTTTTATATTTCCGGTTCCCCGACTTGGGAGGATGTCTACTGATACAACGAACTGATCGATTTGACAGTAAATACGGTGAAGAGCACGCACGAGACGCGAAATCAAGCTAGCCATTTACGTACTTGTTTGCTTTGCTTCCATTTATTGCACCATGATTGAAAAAAAAATGTGAAACAGTACTCTTAGCTTATTTTCTCTCCATACGTATCCTTACGTGGTATTGTCCTCTCTCCACCTGAAATACTTGTTGGAACGCTGACGGGAAAGCGTAAGTGAGTCGCAACGAGCGCTACTTAATTAATTAGTGAGTTTTGACCTGTTTTAACAGCGGCGAGCAGCAAGAACTGCCGAGAAAAAACACTATACAAAAGCACGCAAGCTCCATCAACTTTAGAGCTATTCCCAAAGGACATTTCATCACTTCGACAGTCACTTCGCAATCGTGACATATTGGTGTAGAATAGCAAACGTGACGGTCAGTTGCTCACCGCGACTAACTAATCCCTTAAACTTGGAGTAAACTGATAGTAAAAGAAATGAATGCCACAGATATTATGGCAATATTGTAAACTAAACCAAGTTTCTGATGTGACCGCGGGAAAAGGCGACAGTGAGCAGCCGCACTTGAAGAGTTCTTACTTTCGCTGGCAGCACGAAATTCTGAAATAGAATCAGCAAAGAAGTAAGGAAAATGTGTTGTAATATCTTACCAAGTCAATTTGCTCTTTCTCAGCACCACAATTAGCCCCCTAACTAAGGCAAGAGACTCACCTGCTCACCTATGGGGCAGAAACATAGAGGCGAACAGGCAGAAACATAGAGACGCAGCGAGCTATGCATGGAAATGGAAGTGATACGTGCAACGTAAAGGGGAAGTCAGAGGGCAGTGTGGAAGAGGGGACATACGCGGGTTAATTACATCCTAACTGAAATAGAGATTAAGAAATGCGCATGGGTGGGGCATGTAGTGCGAAGTCAAGATAGTCAATGGTGGTTAAGGGCAACGAACTGGATTTGACGAGAAGACAAACGTAGCAGGGGCGGCAGAGAGTTAGGCGGGCGGATGAGATTAACAAGTTTGCAGAGATAAGAGGGTGGCGGCTGGCACAGGACAAGGTTCATTGGAGAGATATGGCCGAGGCTTTTGTTATAAAGCGGGCGTAGTCAGGCTGACGACGACCATGATGATAAGACAGGGCGGTGTGCGTGTGTGTGAAGGGCGGGGGCATCTGGAGTGTAGATGGTCTTCGTTAGGGACGGAGGGTTCACTCCGATGCCACTGTATTCGACGGGTGGGGATGCAGTAGCACTGATTTTGGACAAAAATGGTATAGTGTGCTGTATCTTGCACCTCTCTTTGATTGGCTGTCAAGAACCTCTTGCTTCCTGGTATTTCTAGGAAAGCAACTTCAGTGTGAAAAAGATGTGCCATATATGGGCTACGTCTGGACGACGGCTGGCTGGCTGGAGAGGGTAGATTTAATCATCAGTATGGCTCCTCTTTGTTTAAATCGCACAGGACGTCGGGTTCCTTGCATTTATAAGAACAATGTGATTGGTAAGCGCTGTTTATGAGAAACATTCGTTTCCTTATGTGAGACCCCTTCTTAGCGCTTTAGAGGGTTGTGCAGTGGCCTCAGGTTCGTCCTACTATTTAACATACCATCAATAAGTGGGTTAAGATAGGGTTGCCCATGCAGAACGGCTGTTTTGTACAACATGCGGATAAGCTGTGAGAGGATCATGAATTTTTTTGCTTTTCTCTCAGCAGTCACAATAGGTTCATCGCCCATTGGCAACCCAAATAAGATACCTAACCAGAAGCCTGATCACCACAGCTCACAACAAGGATGCGTTAGGAACATGTGAAGTACTTCAGCATATAGATTATAGATGTCCTTACTAGAGCTGTTGTTGCCCTATGGACACTTATAATTTCACATGATCTCAGACAACGAATCGAGGTAATCTCAGAGGCAGCATCGAAAGTAACAGTCTTTACTGTGCTATGTTTGATGAGACGAAGAGTGCAGTTTAGTTGCACATATCCAAAACAACGACACATGCTAGTTAGGGTTATGTACCTACGTACAATTAGAAAACTAAAATGAGATGGCCATAGACGTGGATGGAGAGAGACGAGCAAGCTTTCGGCTTGCCATTGAGACCGAGATTACGTTAGCATGAGCTGTCACGACCATGGGATATAGCATGCTTACGGTATGCGCTTACCAGTCATGGTAACTCTCTCCCAAGCCTAGCTTCCGCGCGAAACGTAGTTCAGGGTTGATTGGCAAGGCAAGATGGTGGCACTGGACAAGTTGTCCCTGTGGCAAGTGTGTAGCGCAGACAAGCACAAGCCGTGGGTTAACAATGCGAAGAGGACAGCAGGGGCTGTAAGAGACAATGGTGAGACATACCCAAAGGTTGATGGCGTCGCAGCTAGGGCCAAGTGAATCCGCTGGTCCAAGACTCTTTGGCCTTGCAAAAAACCAGCTGTTTGCAAGACCTGCGTCGCGCGACCAGTCGTGTCTTCTGTGTCTTCTTCTATGTACCTCGAATCCTCCTCCGCGAGAAAATGGTCGTCGTTAATATATTACCCTCGCTAGGAGTGGTTAAGGTGCAGTACTTCTTCACTCAAGGACTGCAGCCATTGACGACACAGAAGGGGTACCCAGAGTTGCGTCCATCTCACTAATAAATAATAAGAAAAAGATTACTCGCTTATCAAGAAAAAAAGGCGCAGTCGAGGGAGAGAGTAGTCAATAAGGCAATAATGCAGGGAGAGAGAGAGAGCCCGAACTGCCGCTTCTGCGGCGAAAAAGCTACTTTGGACCCTGACACTCTGGGACTGTAACTTGCATCCACCACTCTCTGATGTCATGACTGCTCCTTCACCTGACGCGTGAGTTTCAGTAAAGAGCAGCGACGACCGTGACACTCAAGTGAACGCCGACGAATGGGCGTATGCGGTCCATAGACCTGCATGGTCTGGACATCACCTGCTGACCAACAATCTACCCTTTCGTCTAATAAAGTTTTTGGTCACTTCTTTCATGATATAGTGGAAGAGGATATGGAATAGGGCCTTGAGCGATGGGTGGTCTTTCTATGCCTAGGATCTCAAAGGAGTTTGCCGCTGCTTCGGCTCGCTCAACTAGCATGAGGTGGTCTTGCGGGTCTGAGCTAGTCACTAGCTCTTCTCATAGCTCGACTGTTGCATTTATAACCTCAGGATTCATCGTTTTATCGGGCTAGCCCGACATCTCTAAGATGTGTGGCAGAGTGTGGTGGTCTCTCCGCAACATGCGCAGTTTACATTAAACCCAGTCGGCCCAGTTTTGCTGCAAACCAGGCGACTTGGATATGAGTTGGTCAGTGGTTAACCATAAGGGCGTTTCGGCCGAATTCTGCTCTGGAGGAAAGGGGCACCCAAACTAAGCCATAAGGGAAGGGATAAAGCAGCAAACGTGCTTTCTTCCCGTAATGCATGAGCGTCTTGTGCATTTCGCCACAATAAAAACTCGGTTGCCGCGACCTCGCGCTAAGCAGTCAAAAGCCATATATATAACCACTGGCGGATATCTAACGCAGCAGTTTTTCGTCGCTCTTAAGCGCTGGCATTAACATCATTATTTTCCCTTCGCCTCTCGCTCGAAATAAACTTTCGCAGTAATTGCGCATGCTTTTGTTACCTGTTCATTTCTTGTTGACTGTTCGGTCTCTCGTCAGCTGTGAGAGATGGTACGTGGCGTGCACGCACCGAGAAGGGAACTTCCCTCATCAGTATAACAGCTGCCCCTCCTGCACGAGTGTGTTTGTCTCCTGCAGTTCTGCTAAATGCTGTGGAAGGTGTAGTAGCCTCAATACAAAGGGCGATTTTAACGCGATAGCTTTAATGGATGCGTTCTCCAGAAAATTCGGTGTGGGCGTTGTCGGAGTCGGCATTGCAAGCGAAAAATTCCGAGCATGCTTCTGACAGGGGGTCCCCAGAAAGCAACCTACAGGAGGCAGGTCGGTCACCTAGGTGACGTTACCTTGCGGCGTCATCACGAAAAAGGGGAGGGAAGAGTAATGAGTTGGTTGGGACTAATATATTTATTTATTACTTCCTCGAAGGTCCCATTGAAGAGTTATTACATAAGGGAGTGGATTACACAGCTTAAATTGCTTCAATTATTGACTTTAATGGCGATGGGTTAGTAAGGAGCTCGACTAGGTTGGGCAAGTCATTCCAGTCTTTCGCATTTCGTACAAAAAATGAATACAGACGCGCAGATGTGAATGCATGCGGAGAACAGGTGGTCTTTTTACGCTTCGGGTGGCTGGAGGTGCAATAGACACGAATGATGACAGACTCGTGTGGAACATGATATATCACATGACAGGGGGTAAAAAACACAAAAACGGCTTAAAATAACATTCCCTGGGCATTGCAGACAAACCGAACTACATGTTCAAGTGCGAAAAGTTCAGCAGAGAGTATCGTTGTGCAATTTCGGGGACACGAAGCAAATAGCGAGAAGACAGAGCTACGAATAAATACCGATCGGGCCGGTTCACTGCTCACAGCTACGTACGTAAGGACGAAAGATGTGACGGGGGAAATTTCTGAGGTGTTCCATCAGCAGGCGTTTGGCGTATCCCTGTAAGGTGCTTTGCGCATAACTGTGCTCATGGCGAAGTCGCAACTTTTTCTCCGTGTTCTCTGGCTAGAGCAATTTTTTTCATTTCAGAGAAATTTTTGTCTTTTACTTTGAAACAAAGGTTTTCGTTTATGCAAACTAGTGGATGCAGCTGAAACCATTGTTCTGCGAACCTTTCATTCGTACGCAAATCGAATACGTGTCACATGTTTGGGATCCCGGGCACGCGGCCCTCATACAATCCCCAGAACATACCTGACAATTCTGGACGACAGCATTTCTGAGTGGGAAAGTTTTTTTGAGCGCAATTTTTTTCATATACCTGCATTGCGAGTTTCACTATAACAGTCAGTGTGTGCGCAGATCTCCCGTCGGTAGGATTAACTTTTATTTTTTTTTGCCATGAACGTTTTTGCTATCGTCAAAACCGTTCCCCACTGGTCTTCTATGGCAATCTTAATTGCTCGGTGCGAGCGACGGAAACAACATAAAAAAAAAGATTTTGCTACATATCGAAAGAATGGACCATTAAATTTAATATTTCTATACCAGTATTTTCTGGTTCTCTACTATTCAAAATTTTTGTCCAAGAATGTAGGACATGCACCAGAAGACAACAATAAAAGCGTTCTTAAAACTACCGCTATTAGTCATTGGAAGAAAAATTGTTCGCTTGTCTGTTGAGTAAAATATAATATTATATATCAACTTTACTTTCCCTGTGGGTTCAGCAGCCGCCGTACAAGCCAATTAAGCATATCCATCGTTAAAAGATGAAAAAGTATGCACTGCACCATTGTCACATATTCGCACTCATTTTTTCTCGAAACTACAAAAGATAGGAATTACCTACCCGCAATACTAACAAGCGTAACTGGCACTGATGACTATAAAACTGATTTGATAGCCTCTATGTTATAATTTAGTGTTACAAGTCAAAGTACGTTCTAATAGCTCTTTTCCTTGTGCATCCGATTTTGTCATTTTTAAGGCAATCTATCTGACATGTCATAGACAATTGGCTTCTGTATGTCTTAACTTCCGTGCGTTTCTCTCCGACATTGCTTTGAATGCTCATTTTACAGTTTGTGTTTTATATTTTGTATTTTATCTTATTTTGCGTCATTTGCTTTTGTTCCGCTCCTTACCCTCAATATTAAGAGAGCAATTACTCATTGCCATCCACCCAGGGAATTTCGAAGTTATAGAAAAATTCGTCCAGCTCCGGGGTTTCCCGTCGAAGTTTCTGAGAAAGCTGGATAGCTTTCCTTTGCAGCAGTGTGGCTGCGCTTGGGTAGATGCATATGAGTAATTGCTCGCTATTACAAATATACTCCTCCTTGGGAGATTCCGCTGAACATTTGACGATCCTTCCCCTTTAATGTAAATTGGTAACTAGAACGTATTTCGAATAAATTTATAACGCCCTTGATAAAATGTACGTGGTTTAATCTTCCTCACTCGCAGGTGCATTCATTTTCCTTTAGAGTGCCTCATATATGCACAAGCTGGGAAATTCAAAGCAAGATTCTCTACCTGCCACGATCTGTAGGAAAAATACCGGATGAAACGGAACATAGATAATGCATTGCTCCCCACAAGAGTGCGCCCTGCCCGCTAGCTGCGCGAGTGTTATTCCGGGTCATGAGATCATAGTCCAAAACATCGGCACCACCTCCGTGCTGCGCACGTGATCGGGGAGGCATGATAACAGCCCAAAAACCTTATCACCATGCAGACAGCATGTCAGGCATTCAATGTCTACCATTCCCGCCCATCGTTATTTATCTTCCCGCTGATGTCCCGCTACACTATCAAGGGAAGAAATGAGATAGCTACGACTTCGTGCTCTCTGGGTTTAAAGCGAGGGGCGCCTCAAAGAGAAGCTCATTGTCAGGCATGGCCCGAACAGAAACCAAAGCTTCCCGCAGAGAGTCCCGTTAGGCGTATACGATTGATGCGACTCGCAGTTCCCAAAGAAGGAACACCTCTTCCACACATCTCTGAGCAAAGATTACAATGAAAAGACTCTCGTACGGCACCGGTCAGGTAGCGTCTCCCAACGAAAAGCGCAGAAAGCTCGCATTAGAAAACGAATCCGAAACCACCAGCGCCTTGACGACAGAAAGCCTATCAGTTGACATGGGGATCATGTACTCAGCCCTGAAGGTGTTAGGTGTGCCGCCAGCCAACTCCTGCTACTCGCGGACACCAATAGAATTTGATATATCTTGCACAGGGGGCGACAAAAGAACTTGCCGTTTGGTTCGCCACCTGTCAGTGTGGAACGAACTCCTGTGGCAGTGCGGCCTGCAGCTCCGTGAATCAATGGAAGAACTGGGCCGACTGCGCCTCATCGCGGTGGATTCACGGCGAGAACTCACACACGGAGACAGCAAGTTTCGGTACCAGGCTGCAGCGTTGGTGCTCCACTTGATGAGCGTGCACCGGTGTGTCATCGAATTCCACATCACCGAGTCGCTGTTAGCGGGCCGCAGCATGGTCACCGGCCTGGCAGTGCGATGCGCTTCACCGGAGCTCCGCAGGCTCGTGGTGCGCTCGATACCTCACCACGGAGACCACAGGGAGAGGTGTGTCGTAGTACTCGGACAGGTGCTCAAGTTCATGACACAGCTAGAGGAGTTCGCGTACCAGGACCGCTGGTGTCCGTCTCCCATCGTGGGGCCCCTGTGCAGCCTCCTGCGCAGCTCGAGTCGCCTACGAAGTCTCGACATTTCAGGTGTTTCCCGTTTCCAGGCCGAGCTATGTCCGGAATTTGTCCAGGCTCTCAAGAGCAATTCGACGATCACCGAACTGTTCCTAAGCACCAGAGTGATGGACCGAGCCGAGCCAGAAATTCAGCAGTCGATGGCCGACTATTTGCGCCACAGCAGGAAGCTGCGGAAGCTAGTGTACGTCGCGACTTCAAAGTACCAGGTTGACGCCCTCGAAGTGAGGTCACTCGTAGAACCGCTGTTCGACAATGAGGCGCTGGAAGAACTGCACCTGTCCATCAGTGCTCTCTCTGCCGAAGGTATAGAAGTGATTGCAGAGTTGGTCGCTCGAAACAAGAGCCTGAAAATGTTGTTCGTGAGATGGAGCGTCAAAGTGGAGAGCTGCCGTTGTCCGTGTGTTGTTGAGCGGCTTAGCACTAAGGGAGATAACCAAGCCACCGCTCGCGAACGAGATGAAAGAGCGCCGTATCCGAGAGTTCACGAGTGCGAAGACTCTTCATGGGCCAGGGCGTTTGCCGCGAACGAAGCACTCCTGGAACTCGCGCTGGACATGTCTCGACTTAATTCTGCCGAGTGCGAAGTCTTCTTCCGCGCGTTGCCAGCCAGTGGGACGCTCAGAACGGTGTGCGTGATGGGTCTGCCGATGAAACTACTGAGACAAGTGCTAACGGTCGTTCGCGATGCCGGCACGGCTCTGCCCAAGGTCCACATTGAAAACGCACACGTCTCCTCCACGGAAGTGGAGACTCTCAACGAGTTGGAACAGGTGTCGGGTATTATTGTGCACTCCGGCAATATGACTCGCATACACGAAGCGCTCCACGCCGCCCGCGACTTCTTGCACGTCACTCACCTGTGCCTCTTCTTACATACACTGGACTTCGATCTCAAGTCGCACGTGTTGCTCGCACAGTACCTTCAAGAAACCAGGACACTTCGCAGACTAGAGCTTGTCGGCCACGGCTATGTGGAGCGGGACGACCAGGCGGAAGTGACGCTGGTCCAGGCTCTAAAGGCTAACAAAAGCATTCGGTCGCTCGACCTGACGGACCTGTCTTTCTGTACCGAGGCCCTGGAACTACTCGCAAGAGTCGTTCGGCGTAGCCAGAGCCTCTGCGAGTTCGTTTTCTTCCCAGCGCAGTCCGAACCGGCGCAGTTCTTTCTGGCGTGTCTGGCTCCGGGGTTTTCTACGAACCATGCGCTTGTTCGACTGGATTTGCCCGGAAACGCGGACATGAGCTTCGAGCGGTTCCACGTCGCGGACGTGGTTCGCCGCAATGCGATGCTCGTTGCGAGGGCGGCGCGCTTCGTGACCGGTGCCTCCAAGGAACGCTACTGTGCGGAGGCGTTCGAACCCGTGGCCAAAAGCTCTGCCCTCGTGGATATGGTGCGGCGTTTGGGTTCCCTGCCGAATGACAGCGACGCCGAATCAATGGTCCGAGAAACTTGGCGTGGCCTCGAAGAAATGAATGATTTCATGAGAGCAGCTGGCGTCGTCAGGAATAGCGTAGTATGCTGGAAGAGAGGCGACCGACGTCTTCAGCTGGACGACCTGAACTCCGACTGCTTGCGCCTCATCCGCCAGTTCCTTACACTAGCTGACGTCGCAAGTAGCTTCTCCCGACAGTGATCTGGTGCACTGAACCCGTTTCCGGTCAGAGTGAAGAAGTGCTTGAACTGACCGGCGCTATAGAGCAAGTGTCGATGTTTGCCTGAAGTGTCCAAGTTGTAAGAACACTCACCGCCTTTCGGATGGCGACACCAAGAGGATATGCAAGATCCGATGGGAGTCGTGGAATTATACCTACTTGTGCAAGGACTGGGACAATAGAGTAGGCAAAAGAAAGCCAGTTCAGTGTTTCTTACTGGCTGAACTTGCCCTGCGCGCGTGTGAGTGCGTTTGTTCGTGTTTTAGTGCTTATTTTTGTACGAATTTTGTGGTGTTTTATTTCTGAGGGAAGGAACACGTAGTCTTTGGAAAAAGCTGCCAGTGGTCTATGCATTCGAACATATAAATGGAAGCTTACTCAATTACCTGTTTTATGGTGTCAGTAGTGCTCAGGCGCTATATCCTTTTTTTTTTGTGCGCGTTCAAGTAACGCATGACATTTATGCACATAAATCAAGTTCACTGTATCACGAAGGTCTCTCTCGCTCATGTCGCTTTTTTTAATGCGATAGCGTGAAGGAGATCGTGTCACTGAAAATACGACGTTGGTCGTGAGCGAAAAAACACGGAACATCCCTAGAGAGGCAACCTAAGAGGAAGGTGGGCCAGTTATGTCATGTGACCTTGTGGCGTCATCACAACATACCCATCGGATTGTGAGCAAACTGCACACCGTGGCAGGTGGCAGTTAAATTATTTATCGGTTGCGAGAGGTTGCTCGGCCACAGCCATCCTGGATCCCACAGGCCCCATAGAGGGCAGCACCTTCTATCGTAAGGCAGTGGCGCATCGCTTAAGCGCTGCACAACTGCGCCAGGAGTGATATGACTCCCAGGGATCTATGAACGTTTAGAATGATCATTTCTGCATATATCGGCATTAAACCATTAAGCTATCGGATCGTACGCTTAGCTGGCAAAGAGTAGGGTTAATTGGAGAGACAAGGAGAGGCCTTTGCTATGCAGTGGGCGTAGTCAGGCTGATGATGATGATGACTGTCATAACCTTTAGCTGGAGCTAAAGTGTTACTTTGAATCTTATTTCATTTTTCATCCTTTACTAACCAAAAGTTGTGAATTGTATACACGGCACTGCTCTGACATAAACTCGTTATTCCGGCAAACACAGTGTCTATTTATCTTGTGCAACCATGCTGCAACGCACAAAAACCTTTTCCTGTAGTCAGAGTGGCATGGTCCCTACCGGTACTTTCCGAGCCTTTTGCTACGCCTCCTCTGTAAAATTTGGAAGAAATTGACCAAGCTGGAACGTAAACCTTGGACACGTTTGTTCGACGCCATATAATTAGATTCCCATTTGGCGGGTTTTGTTTTACGAATTCAATAGGTAATAATCGGTTATCCTTCGAAAGCTTCCTCTTCGAAAGAATTCCTCTTTTTGTGCGCTAAGTTACACAACAAAATTTTTATTTGCGTTGTTTTCATTGCGGGGAACATAAATAGCTTTGTAATTTTCATTATCTTCACAATATAAAAGTGGCAGGTTGCATAAAAACTCAACTCAAAAACTGCTGCCCCTCAGCGGGACTTCCTCCTCAGAGCGATGGCCCTATTTAAACCCCACCAATCATGAAAGCTTCGCCCAGACAAAAACAAGTCGTCTTGTCGGAAACGCTGGCAAGCACCCTCAGGTTCTCCTTTCCCTTGTTCACTTGGTGATTATCAAGAACCATCTTACCAACCTCTCTGTGCCATGGACACCAATTGAGAAAACGATACTTCATTTTTTCCCTCTTGCTCATTATTTTCAATTTAAAGCCTTTCATTACGAAAATTATGTTTTACTAAAGTGGGTACTTGGACTTGTGGGCTCATAATTACAAGCTGCAGCGTATCACAAGGCAAGGGACGGTGAAAGAGATGGACACGCACAACGCTAGCTTCCAACGCCTTTATTGTAAAGAACCCACAAATATTTATGCATGATATTTAATCGCTGCGAGCTCACGCATCTTTTTTCTATAATTCCTCGCACGCGCCTGTTCTTACTCTGCTAAAAACGCTTCTTGAAGAACGATCTTTATTCTATTCGCGCCCTGCAATTGCATTACAGGTAGACCGTCTCGTTTATTATTTTTCTTTTACATTGCAATTATGCTGTCGAAGGCGATGTTTATTTCGGAACGTTTGGCCTAGCTACTGATGTCGGCACGAGAGTGCAATGTGGTACACGACACATTATTTGCATTTGACAATGCGGAATTTGGTTATTATTTCTGCACTCACTAACCACGGGAAGTTTACGTCGGTTTAACTTTCACAACCCTTCTAATTTACCAGGTGTGAAGAAAACAACTGATAGCTCTACGCTTCTCACAATTAGCGTCAGATTATGAGACACAGTGTTCATTTAAGGAAGCCAGTTTTCGCAAGGCTTGGGTATTCTTGGAGTTCACCTCGGCTGAGAAATTACCGTATTACCGGACTCAGAAAATAGAGTTGTGTCACATGGTAGGGGGGAAAACACAGAGAATGCTCAGAAGAACATTCCCTGGGCATTGCAGAGAAACCAAACTTCATGTTCAAGTGCGAAAAGTTCAGCAGAGAATATCGTTGCGTAATCGCGGGGACACGAAAGAATTAATGACAAGACAGAACCTGCGAATAAATATCGATCCTGCCTGCTCTGTCCTCTCAGCTACATATGTATGGACGAAAGATGTGGTAGGAGGAATTTTTCAGGTGTTCAACGAGTAGGCATTTACGTATCCTTTTAAGGAGCTTTTCACATGACTGTGTTCGCTGCAAACTCGCTGGTTTTTTTCTCCGTGTGGGCTCCCGCTAGCACCAATTTGTTCTTTGCAGAAAACATTTACTCTCCTTTACTTTGAAAAAAAAAAACTGAGGCTTATTATGCATAGTAGTGAATGCAGGTGAAACTATTATTCTGCACGATTGAGATTCGTCTGCAAGCCGAATACGCGCCATACGTTTGGGATCCCGAGCCCTCATACATTACATAGAGGCAAAAAAAAAATCGCCCAGCCAGGTTTGCCTTGAACAATCACAAGAAGGCTAACACCAAAGCGTTCGGTAGGAAAAAACAGCGCAAAAAACACAAGACTAAGAAAGACAGACTCGAGCGCTGACAAACAACAGAGTGCATTCAGTGTGAGAGCGAAATAAATACACGAAAAAAATGACTGATGCGCAGGCGCGGAAAAGGAAAAAACAACAACGTCAAGGCAAGCGCACCAAGCTCATCAGTCTGAGTTAAGATAGTTGAGCTCGCGACGTGGTAGTGAAACAGAAGGTTTGCTGGCACATGAAGATCCCTTGCGCGCGATGACAAGGGCTTGATAGATTTCCCTCGTGCGTTGCTCGGGGTAGCGTCTGAGAATTTGTTCAAAAAGGGGGACGCAGTTCTCGCACGATTTATAGTGTACGATCAAGTTGCTTTTGGGAACAATGTCCTGCAAGGATGAGGCGTGCTCCCTGAGGCTATCATTTATACAGCGTCCCGTTTGACCAACATACGAGGCTCCGCGAGAAAAGGGCACCTCATAAACCACCTGGCTACAGCAATCAACAAAATGCTTCTCATGCCTATTGCCGCATACAATCCCTTCGGGGCCCAGAAGAGTTTACCCTTTTGCACAGAGGCTGCAGTTTCCATGGGGCATTAAACATCACATGTACTCCCACTCTGCGCGCAACGCACCTAAGTTTGTGTGAGAACTGGTGAACTTGCGGGATGACTGCGACATTCTGTCTATTCCACCGCTCAAATTTTTTTGCGATTCGTAGGATTTAGGCAGGCTTTCAGTAGTCCTTCACCAACACTGTACCGGACAGATTTTGGAAATCTAGCTGACTCCAATCGTTCGATCTGCGCGAGGAAACTTTCCTGCACTCGGTGTTTGCACGACCTGGTGATGGCATTCTTGATGGCTCGTGAGGCGACCTGGCGTTTGACGATCTTGGAGTGCGTGGAGGTGTACGGTAAAAAACTTTCGCGAGCACGAGGTCTGATAGCGCCAGCAGAGGTGCTCGCCACGAGTGTTGAGTGTCATATGCAGGAAACGTAGCCGCCCTTCATTCCGTAGTTCCTTGGTCAGTCGAAAAGGAGAAAGGTGGGTTTCAAAATTGCGAAAAGATTATCCACACGAGTGGTCACGTCGATAGGTTCATTCCTAAAGTCATGAGAAAATTGTCCACGTAGCGAAACACCTTAATCACGTCCGAGTCGGTCAGCGTGTCCTGTAAACGTCTGTCGTAGTGAGCCAGCAGAATTTCTCTGAGCAGGGGGGGGGGGGGGGGGGGAGGGGGGGCGAGACAGGCGGCAGTGCATATCCCGTCTTTCGGTACGTAGTAGTACTCGTTAACCTTGACCAGCGGTCGACTGCAGGTAAAACGAAAGCGCTTCAAGAAAGTTGGAGGAGCTAATGCCTCAGGGATCGCCTCAGGGAGCACGCCTCATCCTTGGAGGACATTGTTCCCAAAAGCAACCTGATCGTACACTATAAATCGTGCGAGAACTGCGTCCCCCTTTTTGAACAGTGCAAAATCCTCAGACGCTACCACGAGCAACGCACGAGGGAAATCTATGAAGCCCTTGTCATCGCGCACAAGGGATCTTCATGTGCCAGCAAACCTCTTTCACTACCACGCCACGAGCTCAACTATCTTAACTCAGACTGATGAGCTTGGTGCGCTTGCCTTGACGTTGTTGTTTTTTCCTTTTCAGCGCCTGCGCATCAGTCATTTTTTCTGAGTATTTATTTCGCTGTCATACTAAATACACTCTGTTGTCAGTCAGCGCTCGGGTCTGTGCGTCTTTCTTAGTCCTGTGTTTATCGCGCTGTTTTTTCCTACAGAATGTCTCACCAACTTGCCCAACAATACAACTTGATGCAGTACCAAAGCGTTCTTACAACTACCGCTATGTTCCAATCACATAAAAAAATCTTTTTTTTTCAGGAAAATAAATAATATACATGAACTATACGTTGCCTGTGGGTTCAGCCACCGCCATACAAGTCATTTAGCCTTGACCATCGGGAAAGATAAAAAGTCTGTATTGCAACATTGTCAGCTATTCGTACTCATTTCTTTCGAAACTGAAAACATTTAAATAGCCTGCCCGCATCACTAACAATCATAACTGGCGCTCATGACTATAAGATAACTGCATTGCTGACCTTTTTATTTTAATTTGTTGTTGCAAGTCAAAGTGTTTCTTGTATCTATTTTACTTGTGCGTCGTATTGTTAATTTTTAAAGCAAAATATCTGATACCTACATGGACAATTAGATTCTGTGCACCTTAACTTCCGAGGGTTTCCATCCAACATTGCTTTGAATGCTCTTTGTACAGTTTGTGTTCTTTATTTTCTGTTTAACTTTATCTTGTATGATTTACCTTTGTTTTGCTCCTACCCTTCTAATGTTCATTGGTAGCTTGAGCGTAGTAATTTATTGTGCCCCTAGATAAAAGATATGTGCTGCAATGTTTGTAACCCGCAGGTGCATTTACTATTCTTTAGGCTGGCTTATGTACAAGCTGTGCATTGCAAAGAAAGATTCTGTACCAGCCACGATATTTAGGCAAGGCGCCGATGCAACACAGTGCAGATAATGCATCAGTAATCAAAAGAGGGTCCCCTGCCCGATTGCCGCGCGAACGTTATTCCGGGTCATGAGATCATAGTCCAAAACATCGGTACCGCCTCCGTGCTGCTCACGTGATCGGAGGGGGGGGGGGGCACGATAACAACCCAAAACCTTTATCACCACGCAGACAAAGCATGTCAAGCATTCAATGTCTACCATTCCCCGCCCATCGTTCTTTATCTTCCCGCTGATGTCCCGCTACACTATCAGGGGAAGAAATGAGATAGCCACGACTTCGTGCTCTCCGGGTTTAAAGCGAGGGGTGCCTCACTGACAAGCTCATTATAAGTCATGGCTCGTTCAGAAACCAAAGCTTCCCGCAGAGAGTCCCGTTCCGGCGTTGAAGTTTGATGCGACTCGCAGTTCCTAAAGAAGGAAGGCTTCTTTCACAGATCACTGAGAAAAGATGGCAATGAAAAGACTCTCGTACGGCAACGGTCAGGTACCGTCGCCCAACGGAAAGCGCAGGAAGATCGCATTAGAAAACGAATCCCAAACCACCAGCGCCTTGACGACAGAAAGCCTGTCAGCTGACATGGGGATCTTCTACGCAGCCCTGAAGGTGTTAGGTGTGCCGCCAGCCAACTCCTGCTATTCGCGGACACCAATAGCGTTCGATACAACTTGCACAGCGGGCCCCAACAGAACTTGCCGTTTGGTTCGCCACCTGTCAGTGTGGAACGAACTCCTGTGGCAGTGCGGTCTGCAGCTCCGCGAATCAACCGAAGAACTGGGCCGACTGTGCCTCACCGCGGTGGATTCCCAGCGAGAACTCACAGACGGAGACTACGAGTTTCGGCGCCAGGCTGCAGCGTTGGTGCTACACTTGATGACAGTGCACCGGTGTGTCGCCGAAGTCCACGTCAACGAGTCTCTGCTAGCGGCCCGCTACACGGTGACGTGCCTGGCAGTGCGAAGCGCTTCACCGGAGCTCCGCAGGCTCGTGGTGCGCTCGATACCTCGCTACGGAGACCACAGGGAGAGGTGTATCATAGTATTCGGACAGGTGCTCAAGTTCATGACACAGCTGGAGGAGTTCTCGTACCAGGACCGCTGGTGTCCATCCGCCATCGTGGGGCCAATGTGCACCCTCCTGCGTCGCTCGCATTGCCTCCGAAGTCTTGACTTTGCAGCTGTTGCCCATCTCCATGCCGAGCTATCTGCGGACTTTGTCCAGGCTCTCAAGAGCAATTCGACAATCACCGAACTGATCCTGAGCACCACAGTGATGGACTTAGCCGAGCCAGCAACTCGGCAGTCGATGGCCGACTATTTGTGCCACAGCAGGAAGCTGCGGAAGCTAGTTTACGTCGCGGCTTCAATGTACCAGGTTGACGCCTTCGAAGTGAGGTCACTCGTAGAACCGCTGTTCGACAATGAGGCGCTGGAAGAACTGCACCTGTCCATCAGTGCTCTCTCTGCCGAAGGTATAGAAGTGATTGCAGAGTTGGTCGCCCGGAACAAGAGCCTGAAAATGTTGTTCGTGAGATGGAGCGTCAAAGTGGAGAGCTGCCGTTGTCCGTGCGTTGTTGAGGAGCGGCTTAGCACTAAGGAAGATAACCAAGCCACAGCCCGCGAACGAGATGAAAGAGCGCCGTATCCGGGAGTTGACGAGGGCGAATACTCTTCATGGGCCAGGGCGTTTGCCGTCAACCAAACTCTCCAGGAACTTGCGCTGGACATGTCTCGACTAAATTCGGCCGAGTGCGAAGCCTTCTTCCGCGCGTTGCCAGCCAGTGGGACGCTCCGAACGGTGTGCGTGATGGGTCTGCCGATTATAGTACCGAGACAAATGCTGACAGTCGTTCGCGATGCCGGCACGACTTTGCGCTCGGTCCACATTGAGAACGCTCACGACTCCACCACGGAAGTGGAGACCCTCAACAAGTTGGAACAGGTGTGGGAGAATAATGTGCACTCCGGCGATAGGACTCGCATACACGAAGCGCTCCACGTCACCCGCGGGTTCTTGCACGTGACTCACCTGTGCCTCTTCTTAGATACACTGGACTTCGATCTTACGTCGCACGTGTCGCTCGCACAGTACATTCAGGAAACCAGGACACTTCGCGGACTAGCGCTCGTTGGCGATGGCTATGTGGAGCGGAACGACCAGGCGGAAGTGACGCTGGTCCAGGCTCTAAAGGCTAACAAAAGCATCCGGTCGCTCGGCTTTACGGACCTGCCTTCTTGTACCGAGGCCCTGCACTTACTCGCAAGCGTTGTTCGGCGTAGCCAGAGCCTCTGCGAGTTCGCTTTCTTATCATCGAAGTCCGAGTCGGCGCAGTTCTTTCTGGCGTGTCTGGCTCCAGGGTTTTCTACGAACCATGTGCTTGTTCGACTGGATTTGCCCGGAATCTCAGACATGAGCTTCGAGCGGTTCCATGTCGTGGACGTGGTTCGCCGCAATGCGATGCTCGTTGCGAGGGCGGCGCGCTTCGTGACCGGTGCCTCCAAGGAACGCTACTGTGCGGAGGCGTTCGAACCCGTGGCCAAAAGCTCTGCCCTCGTGGAGATGGTGCGGCGTTTGGGGTGCCTGTCGAATGACAGCGACGCCGAATCAATGGTCCGAGAAACGTGGCGCGGCCTCGAAGAAATGAATGATTTCATGAGAGCAGCTGGCGTCGTCAGGAATAGCATAGTATGCTGGAAGAGAGGCGACGGACGTCTGCAGCTGGACGACCTGAACTCCGACTGCTTGCGCCTCATCCGCCAGTTCCTTACACTAGCTGACGTCGCAGTAGCTTCTCCCGACAGTGATCTGGTGCACTGAACCCGTTTCCGGTGAGGTGAGGAAGTGCTTGAACTGACCGGCACTATAGAGCAAATATCGATGTTTGCCTGAAGTGTCCATGTTGTAAGAACACTCACCGCCTTTCGGATGGCGACGCCAAGAGGAAATGCCAGATCCGATGGGAGTCGTGGAATTATACCTACTTGTGCAAGGACTGGGACAATAGAGTAGGCTAAAGAAAGCCAGTTCAGTGTTTCTTACTGGCTGAACTTGCCCTGCGCGTGTGTGCGTGCGTTCGTGCGTGTTTTAGTGCTTATTTTTGTACGAATTTTGTGGTGTTTTATGTCTGAGGGAAGGAACACGTAGTTTTTGGAAACAGCTGCCAGAGGTCTATGCATTCGAACATATAAATGGAAGCTTACTCAATTACCGCGGTTTCATGGTGTCAGTAGTGCTCAGGCGCTATATTCTTTTTTTTTGTGCGCGTTCAAGCATCGCATGACATTTATGCACATAAATCAAGTTCACTGTAGCACGAAGGTCTCTCCCGCTCATGTCGCATTTTCTTTAACGCGATAGCGTGAAGGAGATCGTGTGGAGGAAAATCTCGTGTCAGTGTCATTGACCCTGAGAAAAAATCCGAGAAAATCCCAGAGAAGCAACCTAAGAAGCAGGTCGGCTACATAGCTCACGTCAACGTTGTGGCGTCATCACAACCTGCCTACCGGATTGTCAGTAAACTGCACACCGTAGCAGGTGGCGTTTAGATTATTGATTGGTCGCTAGGGCTTCCTCAGAAACGGCCATCCTGGGTTCCACAAGCCCCATCCGTGGCAGCAGCCTCCGTCGTAAGGCAGTGGCGCATCTCTTAAGCGCAGCAGAAGTGTGCCAGGAGAGGTGTGAGGACTCCCGCCGTTCTAAGCACAGAATGACCAATTCTGCATATATGGTCATTTATCCATTGAGCTATCGCATCATACGCTTAGCTGGCAAAGAACAGGGTTAATTGCAGAGACAAGAGAGAGGCATTTGCCGTGCAGTGGGCGTAGTCCGGCTGATGATGATCATAACCTTAAGCAGGAGCTAATGTGTCCCTTCTAATCATATTTCGTTTTTCTTTCTTTTTTTCTACTAACCAAAAGTTGTGAATGGTATACACGGCACTGCCTCTGACATAATCACGTTATTCCGGCAAACGCTGCGTCGATTTATGCTGTGCAACAATGCTGCATTGCACAAAAACCTTTTTCTGCAGTCAGAGTGGCATGGTCCTTACAGGCACTTTCCGAGCTTTTTGCTACGCCTTATTTGTCAATTTTGGAAGAAATTGATGAAGCTGGAACGTAAACCTTGGACGCGTGCGTTGGACGCCATATAATTAGATGCCCAATTGGCCGGGTTTTATTTCACGAATTCAGTGGGTAATAATCGACTATCCTCCGAAAAATTTGAGAATTCCTATTTTTGTGTGCTATTTTAAGCAACAAAATTTTAAATGGATTGTTGTTTTTATGCGGGGAACATAAATAGCTTCCTTATTTTCATTATCTTCACAATCTACACATGGCAGGTTGCGTAAAAACTCACAAAAACTCAAAAACTGTGAGACTTCGGCCTCGGAGGGATGACCCTATTTAAACCTCGCCAATCATGAATGCTTAGCAAAGACGAAGACAAGTCATCGTGTAGGAAACGTTGGGAAGCACCCTCAGTTTTTCGTCTCCCTTCTTCACTTTGTGATTATCAAGAACCATCTGACCAACCTCTCTCTACTATGGACACCAATTGAGAAAACGATACGTCTTTTTTCCCTCTTGCTCATTATTTTCGTATTAGAACCCTGCATTACTGTAATTATGTTTTATTAAAGTGGGTACTTGGACTTGTGGTCTCATAATTACAAGCTGCAGCGTATCACAATTGAACGGACGGTGAACAAGATGGAATCACACAACGCTAAATTCAAACATCTTTATTGGGAAGAAGCCACAAATATTTATGCATGATGTTTATTTACTGCGAGCTCACGTATCTCAGGGAGCTTTATCCCAATAATTCCTCGCTTGCCCAACCCCGCTCCTTTCTCTGAATAAAAAGACTTGATGAAGAGCGCTCTGTATCCAATTCGCGCGCTGCACTTGTATTACAGGTAGACTTGTTTATTATTATTTTCCTTACAATGCGATTTTGGCTCAGGCATTGTTGTCGGCACGAGAATAGATTCTAGTACACGACACATTATCTGCATTCGACAATGCCGAATTGGGCTATTATTTTTGCATTCACTAACCACGTGAAGTTCACGTCGGTTTATCTTACACAGCCCCTATAACTTCATCATCATCAACCTGACTACACCCACTGCAGGGCAAAGGACCTCTCCCATGTATCTCCAATTAACCCTGTCCTTTGCCAGCTGCGCCCACCCTATGACTGCAAACTTCCGAATCTCATCCGCCCACCTAACTTTCTGCCGCCCGCCTGCTACGCTCGCCTTCTCTTGGAATCCACTCTGTTACCCTTAAGGACCGGCGGTTATCTTGCCTCGCATTACACACTTTGCCCAAGCCCATTTTTTCCTCTTGCTTTCGACCAGGATGGCATTAACTCGCGTTTGTTGCCTCAGCGAATCTGCCCGCTTCCGGTCTGTTAACTCCAACTCTCTCAAGCCCTCTAACTTATCAGGCTCTATGCTTCTCACAATTCGCGTCAGATTATGAGACACAGTGTGCATTTAGGAAGCTAGTTCTCTCGAAGCATGGGTGTTTTTGAAAATCGTCTCCCACGCGCTATCGCACTGGGGCTGTGGTGGACCAATGTGTGAGAGTCACTGGGCTCTCGCGCTGGTCAGGCCGTCTGAGAGGTGTCGGAAAAAATGTCGCGGTGTATACAAGGAACAGTGTAACTCGGTTTACGACCACGTTTCACGCTGTGTAGGCACCGTCCGTCACAATGTAGTACACTGTCAAAGCATGCCCCAGTGAAAGTCGCGTAGTACCACCAGTGCAGCACTAACAGAGCCCTACCAACGCCGTCATGTGCGTCGAGTGATCCTTCAGGTGCGCCAGGTAGGAACGGACTGGAGCTGGGCTTTGTAAGAAACTCTTCTTACCTCTGTTCTCGTTCATAAAAAAACTGCAATTTTTACGAATCGACATGGTTTCGTCACAAGCTCGTTATTATATACAATAAGCTGGACACCCAAGAGAAACCACCTGGCGGCAGCCAGCACTAGTGGTAGATACCACGTCACGCAATAAATTATGAAGAAGCACACAGCAAACCGTTCGTAAGTGCGTCAGGTTAACAATTCCTAGTTTATTCTGCAGACAAAGTAATGAAAAGAGATGCTCGTTATGACATACATTACGGTGACTATTGGCTTGTGTCATGAATTTCTAAAATTAGATCAATGTAGCTAAAGGGTTTAGCACGCACGGTGCACTACCAACACCGAGAAAACGCCGGCGCAGTCATATGCGTCATGAAGCCCATCATTCAACTCCATGCCTTAAGTGACTGCAGCTGCGCCTCGAAAGAAAGTTCAGTTTGGCAACAAACCCTTGTTACGTCTTTTCGCGGTCATAACGAAGCCACTGCCAAAAGCATTGCTCTAGATTCGTGAAAACCTTTTAACTGAATGTAATAACCCGAGCGCCGTGCAGCAACCACGTGGCCGCAGCCTGTACTTTTGTAGATCCCACGGCACCCAACAAAACACGAAGCACAACACGGCACGTCCTTCCTGATTGCGATAGGTCATTTATTTCTAAATTAGAACAGTAGAGATAAATGTTTCAAGAAAGCGAGCACAAGCGCCCCACAGCATTTAAAGTTTAAAGTACCTCGAAGATAAAATGGTTATGAAGAAAATATGACGGGGCAGAGGCACAGGCTCGTGTCTGGTTTGCTGGAGGTGAAAAGCAGTGCGAGAAATTAGCATTTTAAATAATATATAATGATTAGAAACGCTGCTTATTCAGCGGGTTCAAGAGACGCTACACTTATAATCGTCAGTTAGGGTCGAGATTATGATATACCATTGAAAAATGTTGCAATCCGCTCTCGGCTTTGCTGGGACAGCAATTTTTGTGCCACACAGGCAGACGCACACATGTGCTCACAGTCTGTGCAGTAGGTCTATGGCATGCAGAGTTGCTCGCTAACTATACATTTTCTAACGACGCCGCATGCCCGAATATTCGTTTTTTCTTTTACGATGACGTTATATAGATTTGACTTCGTGTGGCACCAATTCGTTTACTGTCCTACGTATAGCACGGTAAAGAAAAATTCGCAACACAAATATCGCAACAAGACGGGATATCGCAACAAGACGGGATATCTGACCACAGAATGGTTTCTGTGCACATTCCGATCAGAACAAACACTCGTGGTCAACCCTTTGTATCTGTACAATTTAAGGCTTATAGGCAGGCAGACGACACATCCATTCAAGATTTTTTAGAAATGTCATATAATGAATTCGAACTTGCCTGCGATTGTGAACCAGTTGAAAACCTATGGCTACGTTTCAAGAATATCATAAAACATTGTGTTGACAGATTCATTCCAACTCGAGAAAAGAAAATAAAACCCCGTAACCCTTGGATTAATCGACCTATTATACACATCAAGCGCAAGATAAAGGGGCTGCGCAGGAGAAAAGTGAGCTCAGCTGAGGTATCGAAATTGCGAAGGAGTTTAAAAACGGCTCTGATGGAATCAAAAGAGCAATTTTTTAATAAAAAATTAAGTAGCTTCGTTAAAACGGCACCTCGGAAGTTTTGGCTTTACCTTAGTGGCAATAAAGAGGAAATCAATAGAATTCAAATTAGTGAGAACATAGTAACAGAAAAAACAAAAATAGCAGATCATTTCAATAACTTTTTCCTGTCTGTTTTTTCTAAACCAAGCAATGATGACTGTGACGCGTACCCGCCTTCCTCCCTTTCATGTTCGATGGAAGACCTGGTCGTGACCCAGGCCGGCGTGTTTAATCAATTGTTACTTTTGGATTCTAAAAAGGCTAGCGGGCCGGATGGGATTCCAACCCAGTTTTTAAAGCGATACGCTGAGTGGATATCATTTTTCTTGACGATAATCTTTACAAAGTCCCTACACACTAACTCGTTACCACAAGATTGGCGGTGCGCAATCGTAACACCTGTTTTTAAAAACGGCGACCGACTACTCGCAAATAATTATCGCCCAATTTCCCTGACAAGTATCAGCTGTAAACTACTGGAACATATCATAAGTAAACATATACTAACTTTCCTCGAGGATAACGCGTTCTTTTATCAGCATCAGCACGGGTTCCGAAGAGGGCTATCTACCATAACACAGCTCATAGAAACGATACATGATTTTAGTTCAGCCATAGATGCCCAAGAACAAATAGATGTCATTTGCGTAGATTTTGCAAAAGCATTTGACAAGGTTCCACACAGTAAATTACTTTTCAAGTTACACATAGCAGGAATTAGCGAAACCATTCTTAAGTGGATTAAAGCCTATTTGAATAATCGCAGGCAGGTTGTGCATGTGGATGATTGTTTTTCTTCTACATTAGAAGTATTTTCTGGCGTTCCTCAAGGGTCGGTTTTAGCTCCATTACTGTTCCTAATTGATATTAATGATATTAACGAGGTTACCGAGTCTCCCGTAGAATTGAAGCTTTTTGCAGACGACTGTTTAATTTATTCTCGAATAACACAAGCTGCCGACCAAATTAGAATAAACCGTGTCCTTAATTCCTTGCATCTTTGGTGCGAAAAATGGGGCATGGAAATTAATTACACAAAATCAACTTTTACGCATATAACTAATAAGAAGACTTTGCAGTTATTTTCTTATAATGTTGGAAAAAATAATCTAAAAAATGTTGATACCTTCAAGTATTTAGGCGTCACAATTGCACATAATCAGCAGTGGCATAAACATATTAATAATGTGTGCTCGACAGCTTCCCAAAAACTTTACTTTCTGAGGAAGAAATTGGAACATGCAACAAAAGATGTCAAACTGATAGCTTACAAAACATTCATCCGCCCATCCTTGGAGTACGCTTGTGTCGTCTGGAGCCCGCACCAAAAAGTTCTAAAAGATAAACTGGAACGAATCCAAAGAATGGCTGCTCGGTTTATATCGTCAAGATACAGAAGAAGGGACTCAGTGACGGAAATGCTGAACTCATGTGGGCTCGAGTCACTAGAAAATCGAAGGAAAAAATCAAGACTAAAACTTTTCTTTCAAATAATTCAAGGGCACTTCAAGATAAAATCAGATAGATATGTTCAGCCTCCGGGAAGACGGAGTGCGAGAACAAGCCTCACTCGATCGATCAAGCCTTACGACTCACGTATTGATGTTTTTCGTTACTCTTTTTTTCCTGATGTCATCGAAATTTGGAATGCTTTGCCTGTTGAAGTTGTCGAACAATCGGAAGTGCACAAGTTTGAACGTTCTATCGATATTTTGTGTCGGGGGCACCCAACTTGATGTTATGAGACATGAATTTTTTCTGTTGTACATTGCATTGTATTCCCTCCCTGTAACGACCCTCAAGCGAGGGTCAACAGTATCAATAAAAAAAAATGCAGAAACAAAAGGTGGCATAAACGAGACAGGATGGTGCTGCAGATCTAACAGATTTTATTTGAAATGATTCGACGTTTAAATATACTGAGTTGCAAAAACACCGTATCACTTTCAACCAACAACCGAGAAGACGGGCTAACGCAATTTTTGAGAGGTTTCTTGTTACAGAAATCTTAAGTATTTCGCGCCCAAAGTTGTCCTTAGCGTAGTCAAGAAGCTGCGTTTTGTTGAGTATGGGTTGACATTTTCATTTCCAGCAATAGATATTAAGGTGACCGCTAACACAATTCTTTACTAGACTTAAGTGTTTTAGAGCACTTTCATTAAATCATCGGTGTCCAATGCACACTTTTTTGCAAGGAGAATACTATAAAGGACTTCTGCGACGCATATCGTGAACTTTGTGACGTGCTTAATATAGCATGACCACTTCTTCCTCGTTATCAACAGGCAAATTTTTGACAGCCTGTGTAGGGCAGAAAAAAGAACGTTAACGCTGTATCGGCTGGCGATTTTTTTAAGGTTTTGGGATGTTTTAGGCAGGTATGCAATGATTTGATTATTTTTTTGTTTCTTCTCTTTCTCCATTGCGTTTTAATTTCTGTTTATTTTCCGCAGTACACTCTCCCAAACAGCTGAAATACTATCAGCGGACAATCCACAGCAATTTACAATTGGCCATTGGGTTATTGTGCAATTGATGTGGGCAAGTTTTTGCTACCGCGGCGTTGATAGAGGTCATAGCAATTCCACTTATATAATTTTAGAGTGAGGGGTTTTATAAGTTAGAATGGTCCTCTGTGACCTAGGGTTGTGCATCTCACAGACGTGCTTCTCTGCCGCCATAGTATCTCAGGCGCTCGGTTACTGACTGGAAAGACGCGGGTTCGATCCCGGCCTCGGAGGTCGAATTTCTATGGAGGCGAAATTCTAGAGGCCCGTGTACTGTTGAATGTCAGTGCACGTTAATGAACCGCAGATGGTCGGAATTTCCAGAGCCCGTCACTACGGCGGCGGTCATAGCCTGCGTTACCTCGGGACGTTAATAACCGATAAACCTGTAACGAAAACTTGCAAGCTATGACAGAAACTCTGCGGTCTAAAAACTGTGGGCTGTTTTTGTCGAAAATTTCGTACGTAAACATTAATCATTCGGCAGCGGCATTTAAAGCCGTGAAAGTATTGGCAATTGCATCGTCAAGGGATATTCTATGCGCGTTGCCTAGATTCACGAATTAATCATCGGTATATCTAATTCCTTTGTCATGAAGGCGCTTCAGTCAGTTGTGTCCGTGTTTATCAACACAAGACAGAAGATGTGACACAATATGGAAGCTGCTGAAGAACCTTTCAAATGCCAGCCTTATGGGTGTAAAGCCATTTTTCGTACAACAAAAGTGGAAAATTATTTATAGAACAAAACGAATAGTGAATAAAGTGTTACCATTAAACAAGAAAATAACTCCAAGTTCTTGACCTTACATTGACACCGGAGCGTGAGTCATAGAGATTCTCCGCATACTCAAAATGTTGCAAAAGTTGAAGTTTTCGAGCACTTTTACACCTCTTTTTCGCATAACGAAGAAAAGCACTTAGGGAGTAAACTGGTCCATTACTATATTCTTGGCTTTGGAAATAACCAAAACAATCACCCTTTAACTTCAAATGGGATTCCATTCGTTTTGCGTCAAAGGACATGCATGACCACAGCTCATAAGACATGAAGAAATGTGATCCGCGACAGGCATCACACTACCTGGCTGGCGAGGTTTCGCCTTTATCCTACGATATTCTAAAGCTGCCAAAAAGGTAAAAGGACCCTCCACACAAAGGCATAGTTTGGACTCCGGGCAATCAGGACCTTAGAGGAATAGAGGCCGCGGACGTGGCCTGCTCAATTGCTCGGGGCTAGAGTCTCAAAGGCTCTAACCCAATGGGCGCGAGTAGCGGCCTCGTCAGGCGGATTCTCGGACTAAGGACTACACATATGTAAAGTGCCATTTTTGGCCTTCAAACTCTCCTTTCATTGAATGAAAAGTTTTCAACACCAACACCACAAAAAGGCATCACTGGTTAAGATCAAGTACATACCTCCAGGGGTTGAAAGTATGCACGGCGGCTACATGGGTCGTGGTGCCGAAGGAGTCGCTCGGGCCAAGATTCCACAAAGAGAAAGCAAACACTTCGTCTTCATCGCATGAGGAAAACGCCACATGAGTCCCCCCGCTTGGTTTCTCAAAACACTAGGACATGGTTGCTGAGCTAGAGCACCGTCTCAGTCGAGGACCACATGCTCTACCGATCAGTCCAAAAAACAGCTTTCTGGATTCATCACTTCCAAGCCCGGTCAATGGACAGTCGTTCCTCCAGCAAGCTGACCTAAAGTGGCCCTTCATGTAAAGCTTCAATTCTCCCAAATCTCTGATGCTGCTGGAAACATGTGGAACTGTGCGCATGGTGGTTATGCTTGTCTGGAGGTAGTTTCCTCAGAGCAACCATACCCAGAGCCCAAAAAGCTGTTGCCACACAGGCGTAGGAAGGTGCGTTAACGACGGAGCACGGAGGGCACCTGCCGAGGACTGCGCAGAAGGCAGACAGCAAGAGTCCTGATGGAGACAAGTGAGTTGTTCGGCTGAGCAGATGGCATCGAATGTATAAGAAGCCAAATACCAAAATGCCGCAGGACACCAGTGCAAATACCAGCCACAGTCCTGATACCCAGGAGTCAGTGGAAGTCATATAAAGTGTCCTTCTTTGAAGACTGAAGAAACACCACGGCGTGCTTGAGAAATGGGCTCCGAAAAAGAAGTGACGGTGCAACCCGAAATTCAGGCGTTCCTGAAAAGTACCGATACCTGCTTGTTTGCTGATCAAGGCGGGAACAGGTGGCATCTTAGTTAGTGTAATGGTGTTGTTCAGAGCCCCGTATGCTTCAACCACTGCCAGAGCTTCTGCGGTTAACTTCGTGCTTCTGTTAAAAAGAGCTGCTTTGTATACCTTATCTCTCGGAAACAGGTCCTTCGGCTCCTGCCAGAGTGTGAACATCTTGAGGGCAGACACAGTCTTGCGATGATTGCAGTCCAGGTATCTATCCGACGGAGCGTTGACATCGCTGCTGCTGACACTCGCCACATGGCAAAGGTATTGTGAAAACTCGCGCAAGGTTTTCGTGTGAACATCTGTAGAAATCACCCATAGCGCCAGTCGGTCAAGAACCATTTTGCGACCTAAAGTGGTCCTGATCGATTCTGGAATTGCGGCCATGCTTGGCAAAAACAATAGCCTTGGCTGATCAAGGAGAACATTCGTTGGTTGCGAGACCATATGGCACCCCTTATTAGCACTTTTGTAATCACGAAGCAACTCACAGGCTAATTCGTTTGTTTCTGCATTCACATATTTCACTGGAATGGGTAATTCTTTTAGTTGCTCGCGGCATTCGCTCGAGCCGGCCGCAGACCACAGCACAACGGCTCGTGTTGACGAGGCTCTTGTAGTTTCCATAACATGCACCATAGTTGAATAAGGTTGGGCCATGGAAAATGGTTCTAAACAAGACACCAAAAGTATTAAGAATGCCGCTAAGCAGTCGTTCTCAATTAATCTCATATTTAAGAGAGAAGCCTCTGGAGAAAATCTCACCGCTGTATTGGCTTCTGGGCATTTGCAAGGTACCGGTGTCTGGTAGCAAATCTGCAACTGCGGTTCGTCCCTTGAGTAAAAGTAAGCCTAGATCGTCCAACTCTGCGCGGTCGATGTCCTCCAGATGATACTGTGTACTTTCGAATTTAGTTTGCAGATGCGCACCAAGTTAATTCCTTGCTGGATACCGGCGTTTTCACTCCTGGCTCAAGGACTTCTGAATCGGTACCAAGCAACTGATGTCTTCGATAGTATACGGCCTCACACTTACGCAGGGCGCTATGAAATCGAAGACATCATTCTGTACTAGTGTTTTTGAAGTTTTAGCGGCGTCACTACACGGCACCACTGGCCTAGCTGAATCCCAGAAAAACACATTAATGCGCCCCGCCCAGAAATGAAAGCGTATTGAGCGTTTCGCTATTACCAAGGTTTGAAACGCATTAGAATATTTCAGTTTTTGTCAGCGTTGGTATCTTGAGCAATGATCTATTCGTCCGCTTAAGTAACGTAGGGCCCATTAGATGGCTGGTAAAAGCACTTTTCCTTGGCACTGAGCCACATTTTTATCTCTCAGCGACCTGTGTACAACGTGAGAAACGTCGTGTGACGGTGACTTAATTCATACGTTGGGACAATGTTGGGGTAAGATAAAGTAGCAACAACGGACGAATTTTGTTCTTTCATGTCGCGGAAAAGCTAGCGGCATTGAGATCACCTTACGCGCCCTACATTGCACTTTAGACTTTAGCGGCGCGTTATAAAGTTAGCTTTTAAATCTGTAATGACCAAGGTTGTATCAAATGCGAAATCAATAGTTCACTAGCAATCCTTAAAGAGGCGATATTTGTGTGAAGCTTCTCCGATCTATGTAGAAATGAAAATTCACTGTGGCGAGCAGCATTGGAGAAATGCTGCGGACGCCACCTGACGCTGCACTTCTGGTGTTGACACAGTACGGTGTGGCGGTCCCAATGTAATCTCGGCTTTGTGACGACGGTACTGGGGTGCTATGCAGGATGCAACAAGCTTGGCGAAACTGCAGATCTGGCCGAGCTCTTCGCTGCCGTTTGATGAACGAACTAATGGTATTGTGGCATAAAACTCCCTCCTCGGCACGCCCTCAGTTGAATTGGGTTATCTGAGTCACTGTGGGTTTATCACCACCTGGGCGTCACCTTTTTGCACTTCGCAGGCGGTCAATAAAGAACGACTCACGTGATCACACTGCGCGGTGCCGTCATTATTATTATTATTATTATTATTATTATTATTATTATTATTATTATTATTATTATTCGTGAAGCTTAATCGACCACACCGCATAAAACGTGATGTCAGCAACGAGCGTTATAAAACGTTGCAAAAAAGCATCAAGTCCGGTTGTGTATAAAAAGTCAGCATAAACTTCGTGCGTAAATGTTTTTCGTTAACCACAAGTGGAAATTCGAGACATCGTTTGAAGACAGGTTTGCCTCTTGGAGAACATGATCGCGCATGAGCAGTATGTTAATGAAAAAAATATTTTCCATTCATTATTAATACGCACTCTATTGTACTTCACGAGCTATTGTACACAGGAGCAATAATGTAAAACTCATTACATTTTCCTCTGTACCGCGAGAGAACGCTACGGCCGCGTCATCAGCTGTGGTGGCTTTGACCTTACGAAAAAATTTAATGGTGGCGGAATTGCTTCTTGTCACTTGACCTGGCAGACTGCGCCAGTGATTTGAATTTAGGTGATGTTCCTGCGGGTTAGATTTCGGCAGTCACGCGTGAAAAATGTTAAGCAGGGCCCACAGAGTGCACCGGAGGAACCTCAAAAAGCCTGTTTATGTGCATCACGTTTTATCAATGGCTGCACTCGAGTTCGGTACTTATCAACAACGGCCACTTTTGCACAATTGCATCGTTGCGAAACGAATATATTGATAGAGCCGCCGTGGTGGCATATTGCTTATGGCGCTTGGCTGCTGACCCGAAAGACGCAGGTTCGATCCCGGCCGCGGCGGTTGCATTTCGATAGAGGCAAAACGCTAGATAGCCGTCTGCTGTGCGATGTCAGTGCACGCTAAAGAACCCCAGGTGGTCGAAAATATCCGGACACCTACACTACAGCGTCCCTTATAGCCTGAGTCGCTTTGCGACGGTACACCACATAGAGCCATAAATAAATCGATGGGAAACCGGCGATCCAGCACCATGCAGTTATCATGTATGTATAATTATCGCCATTAAAATTCCGAATGTCACAATGTTGCCTTCAGTGAGCGACTAAAGTGCTTACCATTTTTCGTCGCTTCGTTGCACTTGAAAATTGAACATTGGGTTTTGGGGAAAGAAAATGACGCAGTATGTGTCTCACATATCGCCGGAAACCTGAACAGCTCCGTAAGGGGAGGGATAAAGGAGGGAGTGAAAGAAAAAAGAGGTGCCGTAGTGGAAGGCTCCGGAATAATTTCGACCACCTGGGGTTCTTTAATGTGCACTGACATCGCCCAGCACGCGGGCGCCTTAGCGTTTCGCCTCCATCAAAACGTGGCCGCCGCGGTCGGGTTCGAACCCGGGCACTCCGGAGCAGTAGCCGAGCGCGCTAACCACTGAGCCATCGCGGCTGATCTTGGTTGCACTTCGGTGACGGGATTGGGAGCTTAGGTCTCGTGCATTTTAATACTTTTTACTCGTCATGGTGGCTCAGCGGTCAGTGTACTCAGCTACTAAGCCGGAGAAGCCGAGTTGAAACGCGAGAGTGGCGGCCAAATTTTGATGGAGGCGAAAAGCAAAAGGCGTCCGTGTGCTGTGGGATCCACAGGTAATGGAAATTATTCCGGAGCCCTCTGCTACGGCACCTCTTTCTTGTTTATCTTCCACCTTCCTTCTTCGCTCATGTCGCACTTGAGGTGTCCACCGAGAAGCGAGACAGTTAACACGACATTTCATTACATCAAAAACATTGGAGGACTCCTATGGCGCGCTTATGAGTTGACACTACAGCGTACGCCGTTTGATGCGTCATGTGATGCTAAATGCGACTCTTTAGAAATTTTTACCAGATACTTTTGTTAGGATGACGATATGCACCGATATTTAGCATCAGCAAACATTGGCTTTCCATTCTGAGCAGTTTGTAAACTTTGAACGCATTTTCAGTTTTCAATTGTCTCAACTATTTAAATGATCAATTACACATTCTAGATTTTTTTACTTAGCATCATCAAGCATTAACTTTTCGCTCTGAGCATATTGACTCCTCTGAACTCCCTTTTCCATTTCTTTAATGACTGAATTATTACAATGATTTGATGAATTCGTCATCGCCTATCACACATCAATCAATTGTCAATCACAAAAAACACAAATTACCATGATATTTTTTTACGCAGCCTCGCGATTATTTCCGACACGCTGTGCGGACCACTACTACGCCAACGGCTTTTCTACCGAACGAGTTGTATGCGATATATAGCGTAAAAACCACCACTAGCCGCATCACGAGCACTAGAGCTGCGTATGTTAACTGCAGCTCGACCAGAGCCTATTTTTTAATGCGGGACTGACGGTAATTGTGGCGGAGGGCTAGGTAGTTTCTGAACATATTTAACAGTTCAGCTGTGCCGCGAACTTCCCATGCAGCGCTAAGAAATTTGCCCGACAGTGATATAATGGTGGCGAAAATTGGCATGAATATCGGTCCATACATAGGCTTCTGCGCAATCCGAGACTTTTTCCAACAGTGCCCCATTATTGATGCCAAGACAAGGCCTATGATCAACCAATTTGCCAACAATGGCCCGCCATTCGCGCCGTATGCCCATACTATGCCCATACGCAAGACTGCGACACGTAGAATGACGGGCATATGAATAAATCGCCTCAAACTCAGGTGCCATCTGTTTTCCAGATACCTACCCTCGTGTAGTGCCTTTGCTTTGGCCGCAAGATGGTTTTAGGAAGCAACTGTGCCGGAGCATACACCCTAATCACAGCATGAAGACCTTGTAGTGCGAAGCTTGCAAACGCGTCCTAAACAAATCAAAGTTCAATTTTTGCGTACACTGGCTTGAGAGTTCATATTTCTTTGTCTTGTTGACGATGAACTACTCGAAACTTTAATTGCAGGTAAATGGCGTACGTTTTTCAATTTCCAACTGCTCGATCATTGCGATAACTGATATAAGTGAATAAGTGCGAAAGAAAATGCCCGAAGGTGAAACGAAGAAGGGATTGGAAAGAGTGCTGTCCCTAATTCGCTTCTCCTTCGGGAATATTCTCTCGCGCCGCTTCACTTAGGCCAGAATGGGCCGACAAGCCCAGCAGAAAATTTTACTGCGATACCTGATGTTTGCATTCGGCGCGTACGCATATCCTAAAAAAATTAAGCGAGTCCAAAGTACGTGGTTGCACCGTTTGTAGCTTTCCTGGCTCAGGCAAGATAATCTCGTTGACAGCCCTATCAGGTTTAGGTTAGAGAATCCATTTTTACAATCAATCTACAGTTGACAAAACCGACGGCGTTCATGATGGTGCCGCGAACAAGCAACCGTTTTTTATAATAAGCTCGGTCGGCCACAGCATTGAAAAAGCGAGCCAACGCTTCTGCACAGCGCGTAGGGGACGTCCCTTATAGTGCGACTCACCTGGGTCCGGTTACGTCTAATATGACCGTCTGAGCCCACACTTTCCTGTGAAGTCCCAGTGCTGTAGAATCAGGTGGAACAGATGACTTGTTCTTCCATTAGGAGCGATGGCGTGTTCGACAGGTGAAATTGACTCTGGAACTCTTCATCGGTTATATCATTAAACGACTCCAGTCAGTCATAATGACACTTACCGCCACTTGAAGCGATAGCCCAAGATGCTGCCACCGCCATGAAAGTGCCGAGTTGAATTCAGGGGCTTTTACCATTCACGAGTATGGCTCGAGTTTGTCCGTGTTGCTTTAGCGCTTTGAAAACTGTCAGACCTCCACTAACCAGCACGATTCGCCAAACTGCTGTCGACCAAAGCCATATTTAACACCCACAGGTGTGGCGTGCAATTGTGGGGCCATGATCAGCGTGCATGCCGGCTTAGTAGAGCCGTGTATTAGTAGACAACGACCTTGACTGTCGAAATATAACAGGCGCAAAGAACGACATCGATGATGAATCTGAGCGTCACTGCAGAAAACACTTCCATATCTACAGCGCTAAAGACGAGAAAGAAAGAACACACACAAGTCACACAAGAGAGCGCTGACTGTCAACTGAATTTTATTGGACGGCCAGCAAGCTACCAGAAAGGAAAGAAAGCACAAAAAACATGCACGGAAGCATAGTGCCGGCGGAAAAGTGGCACGTGTCAAATCTCGCAATCAAGATACTTCATTTCTTTTTGTGACAATGCTATTGAAGTCACGCTTATGCAAACATCCTGCAATCTTTCAATCATACGGGCCTCCATTATTTATCTTGTCAGAGCGTCACAATTTTTTCATATCACGCTGCATTCTGTGTACAGCGGTTCACAGGCATCATTATCGCTTTCCTCCGTGTCTTCTTATTTGCAGCCCCTGCAATGTTTGGCTACGTGGCCTGAAGTGGCCACACGTGCGACATTGTCATGATGCTCTTTTAGTCTTTTGTTGAGGCAGCGGCCCGTCTGTCCAGCGCAGCTCTTCCCACAGCACATGAGCACAGTATAGACTACCCCTCCTTGACAGGTAACAAAGCTTTCACTACGACTAACTGGATATCCGGCCGGTTCAAAATTTCTGTCATTTACCTTCTTGCGCATGTAGACAGTTTCTTGGGCACTGAAAACACAACATGAACACCTGCACGGTGAAAGTTTCATTACCTGTCAAGGAGGGGTAGTCTATTCTCCGCCCATGTGCTGTGGGAAGAGGTACGATGGACAGACGGGCCGCTGCATCAAATAAAGATTAAAAGAGCATCATGACAATGTCGCACGTGTGGCCACTTCAGGCCACGTAGCCAAACACTGCAGGGACTGCAGATCAGAAGAAACAGAGGAAAATTTGGTTTATGGGGGCGTAACGCCCCACAGCGACTCCGGATATGAGAGATGCCGTAGTGAAGGGCTCCGGAAGTTTCAGCCAGCTGGGGTTCTTTAACGAGCACTGACATCGCACAGTACACGGGCCTCAAGAATTTCGCCTCTATCGAAATTCGACCACCGCGGCCGGGATCGAACCCGCGTCATTCGGGGCGCCAGCCGAGCACCACTCGGCCACCGCGGTGGCTCAGAGGAAAGTGATAATGAAGCCTGTCAAGCGCTGTACAGAGAATGAAGCGTGATATAAAAAATATTGTGACGCTCTGACAAGAGAAATAATGGATGCACATGTGACTGCAAGATTGCAGGATGTTTGTATAAGCGCTCCTTCAATGCCATTTTCACAAAAAGAAATGAAGTATGTTCATTGCGAGATTTGACAGGTTCCACTTTTCCGCCGGCACTATGCTTCCGGGCATGTTTTTTTGCTTCTTTCCTTTCTGGTAGCCAGTAAGTATAAAAGCTTGTTGGGCGTCCAATAAAATTCAGTTGTCAGTCAGCGCTCTGTTGTGCGACTTGTGCGTGTTCCTTTTGCCTCTTCTTTAGCGCTGTAGATATGGAAGTGAGAACCAACTCACACAGCATATTGTATTGTAAAAAACACATGACCCCTCGACGGCCATTGGTTTCTTAATGCTGCCTTGGATGGCACGCACAAAAATAAACAACAACCTGCATTGTAAGCACGTAGCCGGCAGAAATAAAAAGCAGCGGGCACGTCACTGCAGCTGCTCGCAAGGGGCAAGCTAGAGTTGAAGACGACCGCAAGCAATGCTATGAAGCATGCGCCTTTGTAGAATAGCCTTGTATCGCCGAGCTCAATTTTTTGGCAAGGTCGCTGCGTCATCGAAAGAAGCGAAAGGGTTGCCGATACTATGCACCGCGTGTTGGCCTTCGACCGTGCGGAGAAGAGATAATGCAGGAAAGACGAGCCACGCCCTTGATGCACCCAAAAAAGGCGCGGTAAATGAAATCCTGCAAGTGTGTAGATAATTAGCAGGTAAAGAACAATATTTCGATTTGCAATAATGCGTCGATAACATTACGCAGCGCTGCCGCTTTGCATTGCGCAGTCTGGTGTGTTGGAAACGTGTACCTGGCACACGTATGGTGTGGTTGAGTTCAGAAACATGAATGTTTCTCGGCCTTTTATTGTCTGCTGTTCCTGCGCGTTCCGCACTATCTTCGTTGACTGACTTCCGTTGAGAAAACTCGGGGAAAACCACGGCGATTGCAGAACTCAGGGTATCCTGTATATCAGCCCTGGTGACGACTCCGCAGGTGGATTTTGGAAATAGTTACATGGTTGCGACACGCTGTCGTCGGTGGCGGCCACTGCGAAGGATTTCGCGGAAAAGAACGGTTTGGTTTGGTTTATGGGGGTTTAACGTCCCAAAGCGACTCAGGCTATGAGAGACGCCGTAGTGAAGGGCTCCGGAAATTTCGACCACCTGGGGTTCTTTAACGTGCACTGACATCGCACAGTAGGCAAAGAGAACGAGCCCCAAGGTGCGCTTTTTTTTTTTGCTGTCACTGAGGCCTGCTCAGGTCTCGAATCCCAGCAGGAGCCTTAAAATGGAGGAGCACTTACTTTGTGCCCGCCATTCCCTCGCGATGGCGAAGGCTTCTTGTGAACAACTGTTCACTTTTGCTGTATTGTTGTTCAGTGCCACATCTGTGTGTCAACGAAGGAAATAGGGAACTATGGCGCTCCACATTTTTTGATCATCTTTTAACACGAGAACCTTAGCACCCCTCTGGAAAAAAAGACAAACAAATGCCCAACGTTGGTGTTGGCGGTCGTTTGAAGACTTGAAGCCGGAGCGGCCGGCGGCTGGGTGGGGGACCTAGGTCACGTGGCCTTGTGGCGTAATCACAACGAGGCCACAGGATTGTGGCAAACTGGCCGCAGTGACAGCTGGCCGTTAATTTAATGATTGGTCGCGAGAGGCTGCTTGGGAAGAGCGACCTGGGTCGTACAATCCCCACAGGTGGCAGCACCTGCCAACGAAGGGCAGTGGCGCATCACTGAAACGCTGCACCACTGCGCCAGGAGTGCTACGAAGACTCCCAACGGGATCTGAATGCTGAGTATAGAATGTCCAATTCCATATAAATGGGCATTATTTATTTACGCTACGTAGTTATACCCTCAGGGCGGAGTTTACGTGTCCTCTCCACATTTTTTCATTTCGCTTTCGAAACAACATATTTGCAAAAGCTCACGAAATCATTGGCTGAGTATTCGCTCCTAAGTAACTCGACTCGTTCGCGCCAAGCTCATACTGTGAAAACTTTTGCTGAATATTCACTCGGATAGGATTCGTAGATAAGGTTAAGGAACGGGTTACATTCGCGAACCTCACGCTGGAGTTCGATGTTTTCCGCGACTCAAAAACGCATGGCTGCCGACCGTGATCCTCACGTATCATTCGGAAACGAAGCTGTAAAAAAACGAAATAGCCTTAGAAAGGTCTACATTTTGTTTAGCGGTGCTGTTTCATGACAACAAGGTATACTGTCAGGTGTTAGGTTTAGACCATTTAAGACAGTATGCCAGCTCAAAAGCAGCGACAAGCTATAATGTATAACAGAATGTTCAAACGAGATAACAGAACCCGGAAGCAACTGCCACCATTCACTGCCGATTCGCGCGCCGAGTAGCCCAATCTTAAGGTGCCTTAGAGCCGAAGCTGGCGAGCAGGGCGCCGCCAAGCTTTCTGCGCAAGCCTCGTAAAGTCGCTGCGCGATTTCGGAAAAATTTCGGAAATGCAAAACGCAAAGCTTCCTCTAACGTAGTGCGCATACGAACTCTACATAGAAAACTTTATTACGCAAATACAAAGGTAAAGCGTACGCCATAATAAAACTATTTTTTTTCATATCTCTGTACCGCGAGATTTCTAGTGACCGAAAAATCTGTTTGCTGAATTCAAGCATGGGCGTAGCGTCAACGAAAGATATGTACTGATGTTTGACGTGAATCTTACAAGAATGTACACGAAGTAACTTTGACGCAACAGAGCGGGACATTTGTGAAAAAACACAACTGGCATTCGGAAGTGAAGGTAGCTAAGAAAACGCTGAAGAGGACGTTTAAAAACCATTCACGAATCGCTGAACAGCATATGAAACATCGACCTTTAGTGAAACTAGGAAGATGTTCAGTTTACGAAGTAAATGAAGGAAGTCCGTTCGGTTTACAACTAGTTAGAACTGAAAATGCTGGAAGCACTTCGCGCACTTTTGAGTGCGCTCCCAGACACCCTTAGAGCCTGTGGGGGTAGCGGTCTCGGTCACAAAGGAGATGCCCTCGACTCAGCGTGGCAAGCTCAGCCGGAGACCAGCTACCAAGTGAAAAGAGGGTTGGTCGTTTGGTGCCCGGCTTTCGCCGGTCGCAAGCCAGAGAATGGGTCGGAGCCAAAGGTTCACAAAACAAAACAAAGTTTATACAGCCAAGAGACGATACAGAGAAATTTACAATCCCTCGTTCGAGCACATACAAAGTGATTTACAAATACAGTGCAACTCGTGCAAAGTAACAATAGAGAGAGATACAATTCAACAAAATCTTTGCACCTAAAGTGCACTAACACAGAGAGAGACTAACAATGAAAACACAATTTGTTCACCGGGCACTGCGACAGTCCGACGACTTGAGGGGCATGACGGGGCCGATCCGCAGGCTGGCGCACGTTGCCTCGCTGGTCTGGGCTGGGCGAGTGGTGTTCTCCCGGGAGTCGAGCAGGCGCGCTTCTCAGAAGCTTAAACGGCGGCTGGGGCTAACAGACAGCGGTTGAAGCCCCTCATTTATAGGCGCAGTCCGCGTCTGTTTGTTCTTCGCGCCAGTTCAGGCGCGCACATACACGCAGCCTCAACTGCACAAACTCCTTCTCCTTCTTGCGCTGGGCGCGCGACCCCATTGGTCGAGCGCGGAAACGGCCTTCTAGAACAATCTAGGCCATTCGCGGCACGCTGCGTCATCGGTGCAGGAGCGAAGGGGAGAGGGTATCACTTTGGCGCGGTCAAGGTTACCCCCTTTCTGTCGACAACGAGCAAAAAGTTCTCCGACATTCGAAAAAAATCGACGCCGCGCGGTTCTATCTTTACTTTGGCTCCCCGCCGACGAGCTGAGTGAAAAGCCAACGCGCAGTTTACGCGCTCTCCGGGGGTTCTTCCCCGCTGTTTTTTTTTGTTTTATTTTACCGCGCGCAGGCGCGATTGCTTATGCGCAGCGCCGGTTTTTTTTTTCGAAAATGCGCCGAATTTTGTGACACCTGGTTTCTTTGATATATTACCCCAACGTTGTTTCAAATTTTAAGCCAAGTCGCCGGTTCCTGCACTACTTTCATGTTGTGCACCGGTCGCATGGAAATAAAAATACCGCCTAAAGACACAATTCCTGGAAAAGTTACTTCCCAAGAACTTACGCCCCATACGTACATAACTGGACGAAGTGATCATTGTTCAAGATACCGAAGCTGGCACCAGGGCCCGTACTGCAAATTCTCGCATTTTGTTGGCGCACAGTGGTACATTTTATCGACTGAGAAACGCTCAATATGTGTTTCCTTTCGTTTCAGGCCACTAGCGCCATGCACTGCCTGTCGCTAATCTTGAAAATGGACAGGCGCGGAAAAATTGCCTTTTTAATATATTAGTAACCTCCGCATGTGTTCGACCCAAAAATATCGAAGACGTCCGTTGGTAGGCTGCGATTTTAGAAGACCCTGTATTAGCAGTGAGACCGCCGGAATCGAACAAGAAATCAGCTTGATGCGCGTGAAACTAAAATGTTAAAAAAGGGGGAATAATCTGGAGTTCATCCGAGCTGCAAAAGTGAATAATTTAGATCTGAACGTTGACTCAAGGGACAACTTTCACACTTTCTTAGACATATCAGTGCCTTGCAAGTGTCCAAGGAATCCATAGCGTGGTGGCGTCTTTTCCAGAGGCTTGTATCTTAACTATGATATTCATTGAGATGTTAGTTTTGGCGGCATTCTTACTGCTTTTGTACTCTTGTGAAGGCACAGTTACCGTGGCCCAACTCTATTCAACGATGCTGCATGCGATGGAGGCGTCAACAGCCTCCTCAACTCGAGTCGCCTTGCTGTGGTCTACGGCCTACGCTAGCGAACGCGGCCAGCATCTGAAGGAATTGCCCATTCCAGTGAAATATGTCAATGCCAAAACAAACGAAATAAGGTGTGAGTTGCTTCGCGATTACAGAAATGTTGATAAGGGCTGCCGTAGGTCCTTCAAACCAACAAATGTTCTCTTCGACCAACCCAGACTAGTGTTTTTGCCAAACATGGCCACATTTCCGGAATTGATGAGGAGCACTATAAGTCACAAAATAGAGCTTGACCGACTGACGCTATGGGTGATTTCTACAGATGTTCACAAGAAAACCTTGCGCGAGTTTTCACGATACCTTTGCCATGTGGCGAGTGTCAGCAGCAGCGATGTCAACGCTCCGTCGGACAGATACCTGGACTGCAATCATCGCAAGACTGTGTCTGCCCTCAAAATGTTCACACTCTGGCAGGAGCCGAAGGACCTGTTTCCGAGAGATAAGGTATACAAAGCAGCTCTTTTTCACAGTAGCACGAAGTTGACCGCAGAAGCTCTGGCCGTGGTTGAAGCATATGGGGCTTTGAACAACACCATTACACTAACTAAGATGCCACCTGTTCCCGCCTTGATAAGCAAACAAGCAGACATCGGTACTTTTCAGGAACGCCGGAATTTCGGGTTGCACCGACACTTCTTTTTCGGAGCCCATTTCTCAAGCACGCCGTGGTGTTTCTTCAGTCTTCAAAGAAGGAGACTTTATATAACATCTACTGACTCCTGGGTATCAGGACTGTGGCTGGTATTTGCACTGGTGTCCTGCGGCATTTTGGTATTTGGCTTCTTATACATTCGATGCCATCTGCTCAGCCGAACAAATCACTTGTCTCCATCAGGACTTTTGCTGTGTGCTTTTTGCGCAGTCCTCGGCAGGTGCCCTCCGAGCTCCGTCGTTAACACACCTTCCTACGCCAGTCTGGCAACAGCTTTTTGGGCTCTGGGAATGGTTGCTCTGGGAAACTACCTCCAGACGAGCATAACCGCCATGCGCACAGTTCCACATGTTTCCAGCAGCATCAGAGATTTGGGAGAATTGAAGCTTTACATGAAGGGCCACTTTAGTCTCGCTTGCTGGAGGAGCGACTGGCCAATGACAACGTCCGGAAGCGGCGACTCCAAAAGGCTGACATCTCTGATTTGGAACGTGTTCGGTAAAGCATGTGGACCTCAGCTGAGACGATGCGGTACCCTGACAGCCATGTCTGAGTGTTTTGAGAAAGCAAGCAGGAAGACACATGTGGCTTTTTCTTCATGCGATCAAGACGAAGTGTACGCTGCCTCTCTGTGGAAACTTAAACCGAGCGACCCCCTGGACACCACGACCCAAGTAGCCGCTGTGCATATTTTCAACCCCTGGAGGTATGTGCTTTATCTCAACCAGTGATCCCTTTTCATGGTGGTGGTGGTGAAAACTTTCTTCTAACGAAAGAAGAGTTTGGAGGCCAAAATTGGCACTTTACATTGGTGGAGTCCTTAGTCCGAGAACCCGCCGGACGAGGCCGCTATTCGCACCCATTGGGCTAGAGCCCTTTGAGACTCTAGCCCTGAGCAATTGAGCAGGCCACGTCAGCAGCCTTTTTACCTCTAAGGTCCTGATGGTATGGAGTCCAAACAATGCGTTTCGATGAAAGGTCCTTTAGCCTTTCTGGCAGCTTTGGAATATGGTAGGCTAAAGCTGAATCCTCGCTAGCCACGTAGTGTGAAGCTTGTCTGGGATCACATTGCTTTATGACTGATGAGCTGTGGTCATGCATGTTTTCTGGCGCAAATGAAATGGTTGGTTTTGGTTTTATAGAGGTTTAACGCCCCAAAGCAACTCAGGCCATGAGAGACGCCGTAGTGAAGGGCTCCGGAAATTTCGACCACCTGGGGTTCTTTAACGTGCACTGACATCGCACAGTACACGGGCCTCTAGAATTTCGCCTCCATCGAAATTCGGCCACCGCGGCCGGGATCGAACCCGCGTCTTTCGGGCCGGCAGCAGAGCGCCATAACCACTCAGCCACCGCGGCGGCTCAAAAAGCAAATAGAATCCCATTTGAAGTTAAAAAGTGATTGTTATGGTTGTTTCCGAAGCGAAGAAAATGGTAATAGACCAATTTACGCTCTAAGTGCTCATCTCCATCATGCGAAAAGATGGTGCAAAAGCGCTCCAAAAATTTCACGCTTTGCAAAATTTAGAATACGCGTACAGTCTGTGTGAGTCACGGTCTGCTGTCATGATAAGGTCAAGAACTTGAAGTCATTTTTTCGTTTGATGGTAACATTTTATTCACTTTCTATTTTGTTATATGAGGAATTTTCCACTGAATTTGTGCGAAAAATATTTTTACTCCCAGCAGGCTTACATTTGCATCGGTTCTTTAGCAGCTTATATATTGTGTGATATCTTTTCATTTTATGTTGATAAACACGGTAACAACTCACTGAAGCGCCTTAATGTTAAAAGAATTAGCTATGTCAAAGATTAATCCGTGAATCTAGAAAAAGCGCATATTACGTCCCTTGATGATTCAGTTGCTATTTTCGCGGCGTTTAATGCAGCGGCAGAATGCTTTATGTTCACATACGAACATCTCTACTGAAAGAATTTCCGGGAATTTCTATCATAGGCAACCATGTCTTCCTTTGTGGTTTGTGGAGGATTAACGTCCCATAGCACCCAGGCTATGAGAGACGGCGCAGTGAAGGGCTCAAGAAATTTCGACCACCTGGGGTTCTTTAACGTGCACTGATATTTTACAGTACAGGGGCGTGTAGAATTTCGCTTCTATCTAAATTCTCCCTCCGCAGTCGGGATCGAACACGCATCTTTCTGTGAGCAGCCGAGCTCCATAAACACTGAGCATCGGCGGCGGCAGACAACTACGTCTTTTGGATGTACAACCCTAGGTCACAAAGGAGCCTTCTACCTTATAACAGCGCTCACTTTAAAATCATATAAAGTGGGATTAGTATGAACTGCATCAACGCCGATGCGGCAAAAACTTCCCCACATCAATTATCCAATAGTCAACTGACCAATCGTAAATTTTTGGGGTTGTTCGTGCTGATAGTATATGAGCGGTTCGCGAGAGAGAAAATAAACAGCAGTTATAAAGCAATACATAAAGAAAATAAACAGAGAAATGCTCAACTCATTTCGTATCAGCACACGGTATCCCAAAGCCTTTAAAAGAAAGCCAGCCAACAAAACGTTAACGTTCTTTTTCTGCGCCATGCCAGCTGCTAAATATTTGCCCGTTTATAACAAGAAAGAAGACGTCACCAGTCAATATTAAGCACGTCACAAAGTTCACAGAATGCGCCACAAAAGTCGTTTATAGTATTCTCCCTGTAAAAAAAAAATCTCTACATTCGACGCCGACGTTTTAACGAATGAGCTCTAGAACACCTTAGTCTAGTAAAGAATGGTGTTAGTGGCCATATTATTGTCAATTGCTGGAAATTAAATGCCAAGCAATGTTCAAAAAGACAGTTTCTGGACTGCGCTACGGAAAACTTTGAGAATGAAATAATTAAAGATGTACTTATCAACAAACCTGCTAAAAGTAGCGTAAGCATGCCTGCGCAGTTGGGTTTTGAAAGTGAAACAAACGGCTGTTTTACAACTCAGTATATTTAAACATCGAAATATTTCAGATAAAATCAGTTAGATCGGGAGAACCAGCCCTTCTCGTTTTTCCCACCTTTTGTGTCTGCATTTCATTTGTGCTGCGAATTTTTCTTCACCGCGCTACACGTAGGACCGTAAACGAGTTGGCGCCATACGAAGTCGAATCCATATATCGTTATTGTAAAGAAAAAAAACGAATATTCGGTCATGCGGCGTCGTTAGAATATGTAGAGTTGGCGAGCAACTCTGCATGCCTTTGACTGCTCAGACTGGGAGCACGGGTGTGCGTCTGCCTGAGTGGCGCGCAAATTGTTGGCCGAGCAAAGCCGAGAGTGGATTGCGACATTTTGAAATGTTCTATCATAATCTCGACCCTAAATGACTTTACCGTAAGTATAGCGTCCGTTGAACACGCTGCATAAACAGCGTTTTTAACCATTTTATATTATTTACAATGCTGTTTTCTCGCACTGCTATTCACCTCAAGTAAACAAGACACGTGCTTAAATAAGACTGAGCACATCCATCGAAAGCGAACTTTCCTGACTCCATTTGTTAGCCTCGACTAATTTCGCCCTGGAATTCGATTCTCCGAGCCCTCCACTACGGACCTATTCGTTCCTATCCTCTTTCACTCCCTCCTGTTTATCCCTTCCCTTACGGCGCGGTTCAGGTGTCCAACGATATATGAGACAGATACTGCGCCATTTCCATTCCACCAAAAACCAATTATTAATTATTATTGTCCCGTCTTTTCGCACGTCGTGCTTCACAGTGAATCTGTGCCGCATGTGCAGCTCAGACAATATCACGAGATATCTTTGGTGCTGTTTGAACACCCGTGCTGGCTGTTGAAAGAGCGGATCAAGCTATCAGGTAATAAAACCACAAGACGCAGATCCATGGTACGCAGTTACACATGTTGTGCTTCTTTTTAAAAAAGTTGCACGAATCTTAAGCTTCGTCTTTAAGAGTGACGCGACAGTGAGTAGAAGCGTTGCCAAGGAGTGCACGGAACGCCATCGCCCCTTCGGCGCGATGCGTGGCCCGTTGGACAATTTAGGGAAAGGACTCCTGTCTCACATATCTCGTTGGACACCCGAACTGGGCCGTAAGGGAAGAAAAATGAAATTAAAATTTCTTTTAAGGAAAAGAAATGACGCCTTTCTCAGAATTCTCGCTGGACACCACTACCGTAAGGGAAGGAAAATCCCTTCCCTTACGGCGCGGTTCAGGTGTCCGCCGAGATGCGCCAGTTTTCGCTCACGACCAACGACGCCTACGACACCGTCTTTTCTGCGACACCCGCTCCTTAAAGCTGTCGGGTTAAAAAAAACAACCCACCAACAAAAAGAACAGGGTAGAAAATCGGAATCGCTTCATAAATGACATTTCTATCCTATGTCGCCATCTTGAATTTCACGCTGGCGTCTAGTGATCAAGCGGCCTTAGGACGCACATAGCGAGCCGAGAGGCGCAATTTCTCGGGTGGTCGAAATTATTCCGGAGCCCTCCTTTTCCGAACCTCTTTCTTCCTTTCTTCTTTCACTCACTCCTTTATCCCGTTCGTTACGGCGCGGTTCAAGTGTCGCGGATATGTGAGACATACTGCGCCATTTCCTTTTTCCAAAAACGAACTTTATTGTTAGAGTCGTACCGCGCCGTAGGGGAAGTAAAATACCTTCCCTTACGGCGCGATTCAGGTGTCCACCGAGATGCGCCATTTCTCGCTCACGGCCAACGGCGCCGACGCCGACGACACCGGCTTTTCTGCGACACGTGCTCCTGAACGCTGTCGCGTTAAAAAGCAACCAACCAACCAAAGAACCGGTTAGAAAAGCGGAAGCGCTCCATAAATAACATTTCTATCCTATGTCGCCATCTTGAATTTCATGCAGGCGTCAGCATCGTCGTGTACTTCAGGCCATTGCAGAGCATGGTCTGGCTCACCGCCATCGCACGCATCCCCGGCCATCGACAACCCACCCTGAAGAAAGCGCGGAGCCATTTCATGTCTACTTCACCGTTTGGCTAACGGGCTGTGCGATCTCCGGCTTGATTGTGCTGGGAGAGCTGCTGGCTGAATGGACCATTTTGCTTGTACTTCGCCGTTTGATGACTCACATGCTACACTAATGGAAAATAAGCTGTATCTACGGGTATGACAACGCCAACAATTTCTGTTTTTAGAATATGTTCTCACCAACATTTCGACAGGAATGGAATGGAATGGAAAACTTTATTGGTTCTTAAGATATTAGCGAGTTGAGGACGAAGTCTTCATTCTTGATAACTTTGGGTCCTCTTCAGCCTTGGGTGGGCCTCTAGTTCAGGGCCCCACTGAGTCGGGCCATCTCGCTTGCGTGTGCTATGAGGGCCCTTTGGACCCCTAGCTCGCAGCTGGTGAGCCGGCTCTCCCATTGCTCCGCACTTGGTGTTGTATGTTTGTGGAATGTCTCGTTTCTCTCGCATTCCCATGTGATGTGGTATAGTGTTGGCCTTGCTCCGTACCACGGGCATACGGCGCAATATTGTGTGGGGAACATCCTGCTTAGTATGTAAAGATTTGGAAAGGAACCCGTCTGCAGTCTACGCCTTCCTGCGGCTTCCTCCTTCGTCAACGCTTTGTGCGGTGGGGAGTATTGGAATCTTAGCCCTCTATATAGGTTTAGCAGCTCTGAATAACTGTCCCGGCAAGTAATCTGAGGCTCTCCCGGGGGGACTGAGGTGCCCGCTCGGATGGTTAAGCCACGAGCTAAGCTGTCCGCCCCTTCAATGCCCTGAATCCCTGCGTGGCTTGGTATCCGGATTATGTTGTGTGTAGGTTGTCCTTCATAGAGCGGTGCTCTACTTAGGATCTTGAGTGCCGTGCTGCTTACTCTACCCCTGATATAGTTTCGGCTCGCCTCTTGTGAGTCTGTTAGGACGTTGAGGGATTTTCCTATCCTGTATCCTTCCTCTGCTGCCAGTGCGACAGCTATTTCCTCTGCTTCGGTTATGTCTGATACCGCTGCCGTGAGACTCGTGATTAGTTTGCTTTGATTATTAGCAACTACCGCCACTGCGTGTTTGCTGTGTTCTTTTGGATAGAGGGAAGCATCTGTGTAGACTGTGTTGTCTCTCTGCCCCATTGTTTTTTCTTAGAATTCAGCCCTAGCCTGTCTCCTGCTGGTATGGAGATTTGGGTCCATATTGCGGGGGACAGGTTGTATGCTTAGTTTCTTCCTTAGCAGGTCCGGTATTATTGCCCTACTACTTTGCGGGTTTTCTATTTCCCAACAAAGCTTTGTCAGGAGCGCCCTTCCTGTTGTTGTGCTACTGTTGTGTTGTGAGTTGTGTTATAGGAAACTAAACTTACGTGAATGTGGGATGCAAGATAGTGCGCCGTTCGAATGGAAGTTGCTTAAGGCGATATCATCCCTGTCATTTAGGCAACAATGAAATGCCCTTAAATAGAATGCAGCAGCCTGAGGAAGCCTTCTTACGTAGAGCTCTCCACGTCCCTGTCGCTGTGTTTTTGACTGCATGTTCATCTCATGGACGTTGCAGCCGTGGCTCAGAAGCAAACATTTTTTCTTTTGTGCCATGATTCGTCTTTTCATCTAACGGACACGCCCCGCGCGAACCGGCCGCGTACTGCAGAAGGGGAGTGGGGGGGGGGGGGGGGAGGGGGATTGAGTGTAGCTGTGGGGCATTTGTGCTCACCTTCTTAAACCCTTGAACTCTCCTGATAAAATTTAGAACTAAATTACCTGCCGCAATTAGGAAGGGCTTGCCATGTTGAGTTTCGTGTTTTGTTGGGTGCCGTGGGATATACAGAAGTACAGGCTGCTGTCACGTGGTTGCCGCACGGTTCTCGTGTTATTATGCTCAGTTCAAACGGTGTGACAAAACTAGAGCAATGTTTTTTGCAGTGGCTTCGTTATGACTGCGAAAAGAAGTAACAAGGGTTTGTTGCCAAACTGAACTTTCTTTCGAGGCGCAGCAGCAGTCACTTAAGGCATGGAGTTGACTGAAGCGCTTCATGACGCATATGACTGCGCCGGCGTTTTCTCGGTGTTGGTAGTACACCGTGCGTGCTAAACCCTTTAGCTACATTGATCTAATTTTAGAAATTCATGACACAAGCCAATAGTCACCGTAATGTATGTCATAACGAGCATCTCTTTTCATTACTTTGTCTGCAGAATAAACTAGGAATTGTTAACCTGACGCACTTACGAACGGTTTGCTGTGTGCTTCTTAATAATTTATTGCGTGACGTGGTATATACACTAGCGCTGGCTGCCTCCAGGTGGTTTCTCTTGGGTGTCCAGTTTATTGTATATAATAAAGAGCTTGTGACGAAACCATGTCGATTCGTAAAAATTGCAGTTTTTTTATGAACGAGAACAGAGGTAAGAAGAGTTTCTTACAAAGCCCAGCTCCAGTCCGTTCCTACCTGGCGCACCTGAAGGTTCACTCGACGCACATAACGGCGTTGGTAGGGCTGTTAGTGCTGCACTGGTGGTACTACGCGACTTCCTCTGGGCCTGCTTTGACAGTGTACGACGTTGTGACGGGCGGTGTCTACACAGCGTGAAACATGATCGTAAACCGAGTTACACTGTTGCTGGTCTGCACCTCGACGTTTCCCGTCACCTCTCAGACGGCCTGAGACAGCGCGAGAGCTCAGTAACCCTCAAACATTGGTCCACCACACCTCCAGTGCGATAGCGCGTGGGAGACGATTTCCAAGAACACCCATGCTTCGCCAAAACTGGCTTGCTTAAACGCACACATTGTCTCACAATCTGGCGCGAATTGTCAGAAGCATAGAGCTATATGTTGTTTTTTCACTCCTGTTAAGTTTGAGGGCTAGAGAGAGTTAGAGTTAAGATACCGGAAGCAGGCAGATTGGCTGAGTTTTAATGACATCCTAATCGGAATAAAGAGGAAGAAATGGGCTTAGTTAGGGCATGTAATGCGGAGGCAAGATAACCGCCGGAACTTAAGGGTAACGGAGTGGATTCCAAGAGAAGGCAAGCGTAGCAGAAGGCGGCAGATAGTTAGATGGGCGGATGAGATTAGGAAGTTTCCAGGCGTAGGATGGGCGCAGCTTGCAAAGGACTGGGTTAATTGGAGAGACAAGGGAGAGACATTTGTCCTGCAGTGGGTGTAGTGAGGCTGATGATGATGATTAAGATAGAGGGGCTGTGCATGATAAACCGACGTTACCTTCATCTAGCGTTACCTTCAATAGCAACCCAATTCCGCATTGCCGAATGTAAATAATGTGTAGTCTACCAGATTTCACTCTCGTGCCAAGCCTTCCGAATTAGGTATCGCCTTAAAGAGCATAATCGCGATGTACAAAAAATAAGCAAGACACTCTACCTGTAATACAATTGCAGGGGCTGAATAAATGTTTTAGGAAGGAGATGCACAGGCGAGGAGTTATAGACAAAAGATTTTGACTAGAAAGTGCTTTCTTGAGCACGCAGGGTGTAAAAAGCATGCATTAATATTTGTGGGTTATTCCCAATAAAAATGTAGGAAGTTTGAGTTTTTTGTGTCCATCCCGTTCACCGTGCCTTGCCTTGTGATACGCTGCAGCTTATAATTATGAACCGACAAGTCCAGGTTAATTAGGTTAACTACCAGATTCATTGAGATGTTGTTTTGGGCTGCATTCTTACTGCTGTTGTTGTCTCGTGAAAGCACAGATACCGTGGCTCAACACTATTCAAAGGTGCTGCAAGTTATGGAAGCTTCAACAGCTTCCTCAACACGAGTCGCCTTTTTGTGGTCTACGGCCAATGCTAGCGAACGCTGTCAGCAAATGAAGGAATTACCCATTCCATATGTCAATGCAAAAAGAAACAATATAACCTTTGAGTTGCTTCGTGGTTACACAGATGTTGATAAGGGCTGCGGTAGGGCCTTCAAACCAACAAATGTTCTCGATCAACCGAGACTAGTGTTCTTGACATGGCCACATTTCCGGAATTGATGAGGACCACTATAGGTTACAAAATGGAGCTTGACCGACTGGCGCTACGGGTGATTTCTATATATGTTCACGAGAAAACATTGCTCGAGTTGGCATGTGGCGAATGTCAGCAGCAGCGACGTCAACGTTCCGTCGGACAGATATCTGGACTTTAATAATCGCAACTGTGTCTGCCCTTAAGATGTTCACTCTCTGGCAGGAGCCGAAGGACCTGTTTCCGAGAGATAAGCTGTACAAAGCAGCTCTTCTTTTTCACGGAAGCACGAAGTTAACCGCAGAACCTCTGGCAGTGGTTGAAGCATACGGGACTTTGAACAACACCATTACACTCACTAATATACCACCTGTTCCCGCCTTCAGCACAAAACAAGCAGACACCGGTACTTTTCAGGAATGCCGGAATTTCGGGTTGCACCGGCACTTGTAATTGTGATCTTGAAAAGCGGATGGACAGGCAGACAGGCAGACAGGCAGACAGGCGGGCGGACAGACGGATGGCGGACGGACGGACAGACGGTCGGACAGACTGGCGGACAGACTGGCGGGCGGGCTGGCGTTTGGGCGGGCGTTTGCGGCGGGCGGGCGGGCGGGCGGGCGGGCAGGCAGGCAGGCAGGCAGGCAGGCAGGCAGGCAGGCAGGCAGGCAGGCAGACAGACAGGCGGGCAGGCGGGCAGGCAGGCAGGCAGACAGACAGACAGACAGACAGACAAGACAAGACAAGACAAGACAGACAGACAGACAGACAGACAGACAGACAGACAGACAGACAGACAGACAGACAGACAGACAGACAGACAGACAGACAGACAGACAGACAGACAGACAGACAGACAGACAGACAGACAGACAGACAGACAGACAGACAGACAGACAGACAGACAGACAGACAGACAGACAGGCGGGCAGGCGGGCAGGCGGGCAGGCGGGCAGGCAGGCAGGCAAGACAAGACAAGACAAGACAAGACAAGACAAGACAAGACAGACACAGACAACACACTAAGGGGTCTCGTGTGCAGGAGCAAAAGGCAGATGCAATCTGCCTGACGGGGCCCAAGCAACAATCGGCCAGCTCAGAACAGGCAGCGCGCATAGAGGAGGACTCATTAACGGGACATTGCGGACGGCTTCATCGAATTACACTTCTCAGTAAAAATTGATTGAGTGCCTCTTTGTGGCTGTAAATATACTTTATTTACTCAATTCAAACGGGCGATGTCCTTACCGAATAAGGCGGGTCGAAACCTTTTTGAAGTGAATGGTGGTGTTGCGTAGATTCTAGGATCTGCGTCGAAAAATCTGTATCGACGTAGGCATTCTACTTGCGAAGTCAGCCAGTGGTTGCGGTACCTGTTTTTTTTTCTATTTTCTACCTTAAGAGCTCTCTTTTGATCAGAGTGAACTCTTTGTGATAAGAACGCGGTGTGCCAACGGCTAAGGAAAACGTCTGCTTCTACTTAATGTCCCTGTATGGACAAAACACTCAGTGTCTGCGGTGTGTCAGCTTTCCTAGCTTAAACTGCTTGAGATAGGAGAATGGAGGAGGGGGCTTATATGAGCTTGACGCCATGCGGCGTCGAAACCATACCATGGAGTTGTAAAAAAAGCATCCCTTGGTCATGCGGCGTCATTAGTATCTCTAGTTATCGTGCAACAGCGCATTTCTGAAACCGACTGCAAGGACCGCAAGAACGTGTGTGTGTCTGCGTGAATTGGAGTTATAAAAATTGTCGGCCGGACAAAGGCGACAATAGATCATGATATTTTGCATTCTGCAATCATGATTTTGACCGTAAATGGCCTGTGCATAAATATAGCGTCCGTTGAGCCAGCTGCACAAGGAAAGTGTATCTTTAATCAATTTTTGCCCGTCTTTGCGAGGGCAATTTTTCGCCCAGTTTATCACCTCAGACATACAAGGCACGAGATTATGCTTTTCGCGCGCCGCCTTATCTTCAAATCCATTTGAACTTCGAGGTCGTCTTCTACGGCGCGTTTTCTCGGTCATCGCAATCAAATTAGTCACATAGGTTTCAGTTTCTAACCCTCGGCTATTTCGCCCTGCACTTAGGTTCTCGGTGTTCCCTTTTTTCGCTCGTCGTGTTTCACGATGAATCTTGCGTGTGTGTGTAGTCGAGACACTGTAACGAAAGGTGTTTGTTGTCGTTACTGAAAAGAGCAACAGCTTACCAGTTATCGGGAGATATCCGGAGGTATGCTTCTACCTCAGAAGCACCCCCTTTTGTCTTTCGATCCATGGTTGCTGCTCTCCCTTGGACGCGGGCGGCCTGATCCGGCCCCAAAATATGTAGGTGAAGCCGTGGGGCGTTTCTATGCACCTTCATGAACCCTTTAGCTCGATTGATCTAATTTAAGGATAGTTAGCCTGACGCGCCTGCAAAGGATTTTCTGCATGCTTCTTCATAACTTATTGCGTGCTGAGGAATCTACACTAGTGCTACCACTCCCTGTTTGTCACACTAGCAGGGTCATCTGCCGCTTGCACTTGTCGTCACCCTGAACTGCGTATGCGCACTAGAACCTGCCGGTTCCTTTTCAATAAGTAGTGCTGAGGAGGGCGTACAAGATGCGGAGCGCATGCGCAGAGCACCCGTGTGAAAAAGGCAGCGTAGGGCAGCCTTATGACGTGAATGAGCGAGCGCTTTCTACAGCCTGCCGCATGAAAGGACACAGAACAGTTGGTTAATCTTGTGCTCCAGGCTACAAAGAGCCCTAGCACCAGGAATGGACCGCGGCTTTATATTCTAGGAATTTAAAGGGCATCCTGCGCAAGCAAATCTGAAACATAGGCTCAGGTCATACAGCTGAACAGTTTTGCTTCCCAAAACCGTATATCGCTGTGTTCCGCATCGGAAGCGGTCAGCCAGATGAAGACTTTTCGCAGCCCGCGACGATTTCGGTTTGCGCGATTTGAAGCGATCACTCAACGTCTCGACGTAAACGGCACATCACTAACGTCGCAGTTGGAAACAGCGTAGGCATACTAATGTCAAAGCCCCTACCAAGCACCGCAATGCGATGAATGGGCCGTTGCATGCACAAGCAGAAATTTCTGGTCCTCACCCTGCGACACGGCATTGTGTAGTTGTTGGTAGTCGCTCCTCGAACTCTGGTCCTGTCACTTCGGGCGACTCCAGGGCTCTGTTCTGGGGCCGCTTCTTTTTTATATATACACTATATATGCACTATATATACACTATATATACACAATGTATACACGACCATGCGACTCTGAAAAAAGAACAGAATTATAAATACTTAGGTGCTTATCTTACTGCTGACCGGAGGTGGTCAAAACATGTTAATTACATAATTACATCCTAAAGAAAGCTGCAGGTATATTAGATTTGTTAAAAAGAAATTTCAGCCGTCTTCCACGGCATCTCAAAGAACATCTATAATTTACTCGCGTCCGCACGGTACTCGAATATGCATGAGTGTGCTGGGACCCGCATACAGAAGAACTTATTCATGAAATGAAAAAAAATTCAAAATAGGGCAGTCTGCCTTGCCCTTGGAAATTATGACAGGACACTCAGTAACTCAGAAAGCAAAAGGAATATTCTGTGGCCAGAACTTAAAACACGTAGAAGAAATCTGAGATTAAATTTTTTACACAACATTTCCTATTTCAAGACCGGTATAGACGGAACAAAATATTTGAAGCCGCCTTTACATGTCTCGAAGCGAAGGGACCACAATTTGAAGCTTTATGAAGTTCCTTTTAAAGGTGACGCACTCCGATGTTAGTTTTCCTGCAAACAGTTCGCGAATGTGATGCTTCGCCGCCACATATTGTTAATGTTCTACCAAATGAAGCTTTTTTTCACGCGTTAAGTGCATGATTTCTTGTTTTGTGAGTGTGAAAGTGCCCCCCTGCTGCAATGCCGAAAGGCGATGCAGGTACCAAAATTAAATAAATAGCAAATAAATAAGTAAATAAATAAATAAATAAATAAATAAACTATATATGCAACCTGTTCATAGCATACCTAAAAGATCGTTGCATTACTGAAGCAGTCTAATATAGCGCAGATCTAGGATCTGGAAATATATGCACGCTGCGTAGTGTGAAGTCAACCATCGTCCTGGAATAGCAGACGCCGTACACACATCCACACAGTGCTCGCCGTCAACACCCGCAATGTTTCTGATGAAAAACAATTGCAATATACTTCATGTCTCTGCACTCATCCGACTTTTGAAATTTTCACATCAACAGAAACGTAAATGAAATGCTTTCCAAGATCTGAGGATGACTTATGCAGCCTGACAAGTCTGTTTAGATGTTTAATGCGATCAAGTTTTGCTTCTATGCAAGTTAAAGTTTTATGAATTTCCTTTTCAAGGTTACGTACTCCGATATTTGTTTTAATGCTAACAGTTCGCGAATGTGATGCTTTGCCGGCACATATTGTTAATGTTCTACCAAATGAAGCCCTTTTTCACGCGTTAAGTGTATGATTTCTTGTTTTGTGATTGTGAATGTTCCCCCCTGCTGCAATGCCGAAAGGCGATGCAGGTACCAAAAATAAATAAATAGCAAATAAATAAATAAATAAATAAACTATATATGCAACCTACGCTACGCTACGCAATTGGCTACGGTTTGTGCATTGTAAACAACTCCTGTGCTTAATTCCTCTTGACATGAAGACAATGAGGACTGGCTTGGAAAAACCGAGTTATTTCAAGATCCTGATAAAAATAAAGTGCCGCAATAGCGCAAAATGAAAATCTTGAAAGATTAGAATAAGCTAGTTCAGTCAAAGTGTCTTGTGAGAATGACAGGTATTTAAAAAGAAACCAACAGGGCGCATGGCATTCTAAGAATGGAAGCCTAGTGACCAGCGGTCGCGTCGCACACCTCAAGCCAGACAAGCAAGTGGTCGCTGAAGCAGAGAGGGCCCGTTGGGATGCATGGACCAGCACGAACTCTGTGTACCCTGTCCAGGCGTCCTTGTCCGGCAGCGACTCGATCTACGGCGTCCCCTTCTTGTTGGAAGCAGCGGCCGGCGAAAGGGCGCACCTTCCAGAAGCGGGTGACGACAGAGACGCCTGGAGTGCAGCCTTGCGCTGCTCTTCAGTCATCTCGCTCAGCGACTGGCTCTTCTTGGCCTTCTCCACGTAGACCTCCGGCAGCGACTGGATGGCCATCGCACTCAGGAGCACCAGAAGCGTCATCATCAGGGTGATGACGGCGTCATTTTTTCTGCCGACCACTTCCATGAGAGCGACGACCGCCAGCACGCCGAGGCGCCCGAAGGCATAAGAGAAGCTCAGGCCCATGCTCCGGCTCACGGTGGGGAATATGTCGGCCGTGTAGCCGTAGTTCAGGCTGAGCGTCGCCGAAGACAGGCTCTCCACCACGACTTCCATCGGGACGGCGAGCCACTGGAGGTCGGCGAGCAGCACGCTGGCCTTGAGCGCCGTCAGGCCGCACAGGAGGCTGAGCAAGACGGAGAGCATCTCGCGCTGGCCACGGCTGTGCAGGAGTCGCCAGACCAAGGTGTAGAGTAGGGTCTGCACGACGGCTTGCAGGGCGTGCCAGAGGCGGTTGCTGCTGACGGCTCGGAGCACGTGGCCGTAGTAGGTGAAGTTGACGCTGAACCAGGAGAGCAGCACGGCCACCGCGCTCCGCCGAAACCGGACCCTCTCGAAGTAAGTCTCCGCCGCATTCATTGGCGAGGGAACGACCACCACCTTCTCGCGCTTTATAATCTGCCTCTTGAGGGCCTTGAACGTGGCCACGGCCTTCTCCAGATCCACGCCGTTCTGCGTCGCCGCTGCCATAGTGACTTCGACGGCCGCACGCGGCCTGGAAGTCGCCAGAAGCCAGGTGCGAGACTCTTCGAGCAGGTAGCACCAGAACAATAGCATGGCCGTGGGGAGTATCAGGAAGCCGTGGGCCTCGTTTCATGGAGGCTCGAGTGTGGAGAGCAGGTGCACCGATGGGACCGACCAGGGTGAGCTGGGACGCCCGTCTCCGTGAGTCCGTACAGCGAGCGCCGCTCGTTGCCGGTCACCTCGTAGAGGAGGATGAACCTTGACGGAGCAGGTGCACGCCGATACGATAAACCGGGAGACCACGAACATTGGGAACGTTTGCGAGATGGCCGTCCCCACGCTGAAGGCAGCAATGCCCACGGCGTTGCCCAGTATGGCGGGCCGTCGCCCCAACCCTTTCCGGCAGTATTCCGGTCGCAGGGACTAGCAGCACAGCGCCCAGCACGTATATGGTCTTCTAGAGCTTGAGGAGGGACTTGCACTCTAGCACCAGTTCCCAGCGGCTAACGATGTTGTCGCCAGTTGCGTCGATGTCGTAGTCCCAGCGGTCGCAGGGAACTGCACGGCGCACCTCAATGGCGCCGTCCTGCAGAGGACAGTGTACCCGATTACCCTTCGTTGAGACTATAAACGAGTGTAGGAGGATATCGCGTGTTTATTTTCATGACAGATACTCTTATGACGTCGAAATCAGTTCAGGATACCCGGGGTTAATCGCCTCGCATTTGCAAGCCTCCTGCGATGTCATACTAGCAGGAGTAGGAGGATCAACCGCAGCGTAATACCCGCTCTGTGGTAGAGTTGTATGCAGGAGCGGTTTAATGGATTACACTTGGGTAGCCCAAACGTGTGGGGGGGGGGGGGGTTCAATCAAACACATGGCTTACATGAACCATGTATCGTGTTCCTATAAAACGCGTCCCGTGGAAGGCGCGGATGATGGGCGATTACTGCCCCCCACACCCCTAAGATTCTATCTATGGCAGTCTAAACTACTCGACGGGAGCGCTGGACAAGTTTCAAATAAAATACTTTGCTATGCATCAGAAGAATGAACCAATCACTTCAAGATTTCTATAACAGTACGCTACAATATTTCACATGCCAGATAATAAAATTGATGTCGAAGAATCCTGAAATTGCAGAAACGCAGGACAGGTTTATTGGGTCACATATTTTATTGCCGCGACACCAAAAGTCATGCGTGTATTCAGCCGGAACGAAGATAAAGCATGTTTTTTTCAAGATCGACAGATAGGGTCTGTCCTAAGCACTTCCTGGTCCGCCTAACTATTCAAATTCAATAAATTCTTGCGTGCGCCTATGCCTACTCTTTCAGACAAAAAAAAATCATCAAAGAGGCGCCTACCTTGTTTATACGTGTTGCAATGAATTACCAGCAGGCCGTTTTGTTGGTAATTATTTTATATTGCGATTACGCTTTCGATGGAGACCATTAATACAAGGATCACTTTGGCCTGCACCGATATGTCCACGTGAGAGTGGAGGTAGATGCGCTGCACCTGCTTAACATTTCAAGAAACGAAATAGGACTTTAGTTTTTCCAATCATTAGGAAAAATACTTCGTTTTCAATTCCTTTCATACACCTGTGCACTTTCTATCTAAATAAGTGACCAGCAACAGTGCAATAGGCTGTTGCTCGCAGGCTGTCATGATCGTTTTGAGAAAACTGTTTCAGAACATTGAACGCTCAAGAGTAAGAATGTGCTTGTGTGCACTTAAAAAAAAATGGAGGGCACACTGAAGCTCTGCCTTGAGGACAGTAATGTGTTAATCCCATATATAGGGAACTGATCACACTGTGCGTCAAATTCATAGATCCCCAGGAATCATCGTACCAATACTGGCGCTCTGGTGCAGCGGTTAAGTGAAGCGCCACAGCCCTGCATTTGCAAGTGCTGCCGCCGGCGGGACTTGTGTGACGCAGGTTGCTCTTGCCGAGCAGCCTCTGGCGGCCAATTGTTAATTTATCTGCCACCTGCCATGGTGGCCAGCTTGCTCACAATCCGGTGGGTGGGCCGGGCGTATAATAAATCGTTGCACTTCCTCGTCCTGGCTGGCCGGCAAGTGCTCCCACTTCGCCACACTTGGGTTGTCTATGCTTAGGTCTGAGTCTACCTTAGGGCAGGGCCATGCGACATGCTGTAGGGTCGGTTTACCCTGACACCACGGACATTCGTCTGCGTATTGTGTAGGGAAAATATTGTGCAGTTTGTGTAAGGTGTGGGTAGGTGCCGGTTTGTAGTCTGCGCCAGTCTACCGCCTCCTCTTTGGCTAGCCTTTTGTGTCGGGCTGGGTAGCGTTTCCTCTGGCCGGCGGACAGATTGTGATGGCGTCACAAAGTCTTAGGCAGGGCATGTAATGTGAAGGCAACACAACTGCCGGTCCTTAACGGTAACGGAGTGGATTCCAAGAGAGGGCAAGCGTAGCAGGGGTGCGGCAGAAGGTTAGGTGGGCGGATGAGATAATGTGTTGCGGGGATAAGGTGGCCACATTGGGCATAGGACAGGGTTAATTGAAGATCCATGAGAGAGACTTTTGTCCTGCAGTGGAAAAAGCCAGGCTGATGACTATGACGATGATGACGACGCCTAAGATCTTCAGGGCCCCTTAGACGATGTCCATGTTAGGTGATACGTTGGCTGTCTTGAGGGTGCTGGTGGTTCGGAAACCAGTTTCTAATTCGAACGCTTCTCGGTTGCAATGGAGTGATGATCGCCGACCTCTACTGTTCGAGTCTTTCCACTGTAATCTTTCGTGAGATGTGTAGAAGAGGCGTTCCTTGTTTGCGAAGTCCTAGCCGTCTCAAATGTCAACGCCGAAACCACTCTATCCGAGGGCAGCTTGGGGTTATGCACGAGGCGTGCCTGATAACGAACTTGTCAGTGAGGCGCTGGTGGCTTTAACCCCGAGGTGAAGGTTTTCCCGGCTATCTCCATTCTTTGCCTGATAGGATAGGCGATGGGCGGGGAATGGTAGACATTGAATGCTTGACATGCTGTGTCTGCGTGGTGATAAAGTTCTTGGGTTGTTATCGTGCCTCCGCGTTCACGTGCACTGCACGAAGGCGGTGCCGATGCTTCGGACTATGATCTCATGACCCGGAATGACGCTCGTGCGGCTATCGGGCAGGACTCACAGTTATGGTGAACAATGCACTGTCTACACTGTGCTGCTTCCGGTGGCGCACCTACAGATAGTGATGGAAAGAAACCTTACTTTCCATTTCACAGCTTGTGCATATATGAGGCAGCCTAAAGGAAAATGAATGCACCTGCGATTGAGGAACATTAAAGCACTTACCTTTTATTGAGGGCGCAGTAAATTTATTCGAAATTCGCTCAGGCAACCAGTGAATATAGATAAGGGGGAAACAAAGGCGAATGATTCAAAATAGGCAAAAATAAGAATATGGGACACAAACTGCAGAAATATTATTCAAGGCAATGATGGAGAGAAACGCACTCCAGTTAAGGTATGCAGAAAATTATTGTCCATGAAGTCTCAGAGAGGTTGCTTAAAAAAATAAAAATGATGCACTAGGAAAGCAGCTATAAGACGACACTGACTTGTGCGAATAAATTACAAAATCGAGGTTAGCAATGTGGTTTTTTAGTCATCAGTCAGTCACGCTTGTTCATGATGCGTGCGTGTTATTTAATCTTTTATAGTTTGGGGTCGAAATGAGTACGAACAGGAGATAATGTTGCAACACAGAATTTTTCTCTTTTCACCATGGTAGCGGCTAAGTAACTAAATGTATGTTCCACAGAGAACATACATTTGGTGTATAATTATGCTTTCCTGACAAGACAGGCAAAAAACTTTCTTTCGAATGAATAGTACTGGTAGTTGTGTAAGAGCGCTTTCATGTTAGTGTTGTGGTGATTAAGGCAAACTGGGTTGAGAAATTTTGTATTTATCTCGTCGCCGTTTTCTGCAGTATTCCGGATCTGCGGTCACTACCAGTCCTAATTAGATGTATTCCTTTAGTACTTTCAACCCTTAGTTGTCAATTGTAGACTGTTGCTCCCCTTCACAATAGTCAACATCAGTTTAGAACTGCACGGAGTAATAAATAAAGATTTGTAGTAAAAATACCAGTAATAGGGGGCTGATGGTGCCGAGGAAACTAAGACCATAATAAGCAAAACACGAGGTTACATGGATTGCTAATAATTGTGAACGTTAGTCTTGAAGGTAACTATACAGGCAATCGTCCAAGACACAATATAATAAAACCTACACTCGTCTACGCCCAAGTTTTTATGTGGCACCAGTGAGGAAAAAATCCGGATGAAAAGTTGCCGGTAAGTCTCACCGATATAATGATAGTGTTTTTGTAACAACAAAGGCAAGAAATTAAGTGCGTAAAACTGCAAGCGCATCCCTCATAGGGAAGAATGGACGCGGTCCTATGGAGGAGGAACTCAAAAAGCGCCCCTACGCTGTTAGATTTTTGCTCGCTTAAAAAAAAAAATACAAGCGGGTTAGATTATATCACAGCCATTCGCCACAGAGTCCCTCATAACTCATGTGTCACGCCGGGACATTAAAATTTACATTTTTTCTTTATCTATGAGAGCAGCTTCGTAGAAAAGGCCACCGTCTAGAGTCTGAACACTGCTTCAATACTGGCATTAAGACGCGCAGTTTGACGATTTCTTCTTCATGCAGAAGTTAAAATGATTTCTGTAAGAACCAAATAACGGCAGCTTTATTCTTATCAGGCTAAAGTCGGTCGTCAGCGCGAGGGGTCGCAGCAGTCACATTCTGTAGCGCCTCCCTGACCCCCAAAAGGGTACTCTTGCACTCTTCACCGCAAAAGACGACTAAGTGGATGGCCCCCAGGACGGCAAAGATGCCGTCTCAGACGCCATCTTGTGGCCAGCTCTCGATCTTCCAGAACTGTTCCGGAGTGATGACCTGTGGCTCCACCTTGTGGCAACCGGGCTCGTCAGACTCGTTCAAGTAGTGGCGGCTCAGGTAGTTGCGCAGCTGGTACAGCATGCGCAGTCGGCTGTACGGGCCATACGGGCTGAGCCGGGGCAGGCGTAGTCCGAGTCGTCGTAGTCGATGGCGTACACCGCAAAACCAAACAGGTACGTCAGGTTGGTGCGGCTCACACAAATCTGGGTAAGCGACGACACATGTCCCTAAGGCACTAAGCATCGCGATTATAGCCGATGCATTTACGTTGTCAGCCGAAGGAGAAAGTGCAAGTCGCAAGTACGGCAGCAACGCATTCCCACCGATGTTCCACAGAAGCCTATCTCTGGCAGACAGCTTGCACAATCTTTTATGGGCCAAGCACATTCAATCTATATGCGCCAAAGCTTCAAGATCACTTGGGTACCTGCGCCGGAACTTGCGTAACGCCCCTAATAACGTGAGAAAAGTGGCTTACTTAACGATTGTGCGTCCACAACTAGAATTTGCTTCACCTACGTGGTCCCCTTATCAAGACTACTTTATCAACATGCTTGAATACGTACAAAATAGAGCCGCTCGTTTAATCACAGAAAGGTACAATCCTCATTTCGACATTACTAAGATCAAACCCAATATCTCCCGCGAACCATTAGATAATCGTCGCTCCACGCTCTTTTATGCTCACTTCATAAATATCGTCACAGCACCAGGCCATCTCCCTTGCCCCTCGAAGAGCCTTCACGCATTTCACGCCGCCTACATAATCAGTATAGCATTAAACCAAAACCCGAACCCATAGAACCCAAGCCTTCAATTCATCTGTGCTTCCACGTGCCATTGTTCTTTGGAATGATCTTCCCGGCAGTATGGCATCTATCTGCTATCACCAACCATTCCAAGACCAGCTGCACAAACATTTCTTTAACTAGATTGTGTCTTGTTATAGGTTGTTCTGTCCCATAAGTTATTTTCCTCCTAGTTGCTAATGTATTATGTTTAGGTTTAGTGCGCAGAGTCAACAATTCGCATTTTTATTATGGCTACTGCTTTCTTTAGATGTGTATTGGGCACACGCGATGCATGCTTGCTACTTTTTATGTATTTTTTTGTGGCGCGCGGTGATGTATGTCTTGTCGTTACGATTTGCGCTGTATAATAATAATTGTTATTGCTTTCCTGCCTTGTACTACGCGTTGTATTTAACTAATTGTACCTATAGTACTCAATCCTTTATTTTGCCCCGTTACTCAGTGCACTTCTGGGCCTGTAAGGTATTTTTACTAAATAAATAAAATAAATTACAGAGGTTCTTATTTTTGGTAAGTTTTCTTCAAATATTATCTCAAAACCTTTATTTCACACATAAAATGAGGTATTAAGACGTCCAGCACCTTTAGTTAGATTTGGCTGGATGTTTTGAGTTTTTAAACTTTGTAGTTCTTGGACGAAACGAATTTAATGAAACCCACCAACTACAGCAATTCATTTCATCTGCAGGAGAGGCCTGCCACTTAAGAACTTTCTGCTAAATTTCGCAGCACATAATTTCAACACACAGCCCAAAGACGGAATGTGTGGAAAGTCTAAGGTGCATGCATAGACTTGCTGTAGGATAGGTTACAGATATTTTATGGTCAAAGAGCGCAAAAAGATGAAACATATCGAGAAGACAATGTACGCACGCTGCACACCACAAGGCATTACCCACTCGAGCCCAACCCTGCATGCGTTCGTTTACATGAAAGTATACGAAATTTTTTTGAAGAATTATAGGACTTTAAAAAATGGGTCGTGGCATAACTTGGCTAACCATGCAATTCGGCGACAAGCAAGCACGCTTGCTGAGCGTCTGAGACTTGTCCATGGCAACTCCGCTACACGATCTCTACAGCCGTTCTATATATAAACCCACACGACCACGTGGCTATGACGTGGTATCACATGGTCTTCGACAACCCCATCAGACGTCATCACGTGGCTTCACATCACCCCATCGGATGTCTTTTAAAGTCAGAGGTCAACTCAAGGTCAGAGGACAAAGGGCAACTAAATGTCATGGGTCAAGGGTTCGACGCCATAACTGTACCACACAGGGTCATGGCTAACGTGGTCGGATTGAAGGTCGTTCAAGGTCATTCTTTGGCTTACGCGACGACTGCTCTACCTAGCGTAGTGAAGCTTCTCGCTTCAAAATTTTTTTTGTCATGTTGGAGCCTAGCAGTTTTCTATAGTGCGCGGGGTACACTCACCTTTCTCCTAAAACTGACAACGTCATCCCAGACGATGGAGAGTTCATTTTGCTTGTCGTAGGTAATGCACCCTTCGTCTATGCCCTTGGGTTCGCAGTCTAAATTCTAAGTCTAAGGCTGCCCGCCTACCCGCCTGTCGCGATCTCGTATACGGCCTTCAATCTGAACGCGGTTTATTCTGCAACCGCCACTTGCAACGACCTTCTGGCCTTTGCTGCATGAGTAGTGCTTTGACTGGGACCTCCGCTTGTTTTGGCTCATTTTTGCCTCGTCGCTTTTTGAATAACATACGCCTTCAGGTGCAACTTTTGCTTCGCTACTGGCATCTCTGTTGAAAGGTGTTGCTGCTGTACCGTCACGCAGCTTATTCGAAGCATCGCAACGATGACGTTTGAGAAGGCTTTAAGCCTAATCATAGGCTTTGACACGTTTTAAGTTCCACAAAGCGCTTGCAGCAACTGCGTAAGAATTGACTGCCTGCAGAGCTCAGTCCACTGTGACGTGAAAAAGGTGAGTGGCGGTCAATTTAACAAACGTCAAGAATGATGGTGGCTTTTGTGGCATGGGGAACTTTCTTCAGATATTGGCCGTGAAAAATGTACTATGAAAATTGAACTTTTTTTACACGAGTGCTTTCGTATGATTTGCTGCGTTTTGTGGAGGCGAGGTGCCCAGAGCTGGTTGCGTGGTGTGTGTCAGGTGTCAGCTAGACGCTCGGGACATTGCGACCGAGCTTGGTCGTTGCTTTGAGTGGTCGGGCACAGGAGCAGCACTTCCACGGTTACAATTTCATCAAAATCAACAGATATTGCTCTTACTGTGCTGTAACTATGTATTTCTAATACGACCTTGCTATGCATTAGAATAAAACTGCCGCTTTGGTTTGTGGTTTTACGGGGTTTAACGTCCCAAAGCGACTCAGGCTATGGTAGTAGTGGAAGGCTGCGGATAATTTCGTGAAATGACATCGGCAGTACATGGGTCTCTAGCATTTCGCCTCAATCGAAATGCGACCAACCGTGGTCGGGATCAAACCCCCGTCTTTCGGGTCAGCACCGGAGCACCATAAACATTTAGCTACCATGGCGTCTTAAAATTGCAGTTTTGTTGGCAAGCCCCTTAGCAAATGAACGTAACTTTTGCAGTTTGGTGGTCGATGTATAATTGGTTCCGCTTTTATGACCAGCAAGGTATGGTATTTTTACTGACTGCTGTGCAGTTTGATGGTTTACACATTCGTTATCTGTAGCTACACTGCATATTAAGAAATTTTATTGCACAAATTTTGTTTTCTGTGCTTGTAGATACTTTATCGTCGTCCATGATTATTCTGCATCCAACCCCAAGCCGACGCGTTCCTGCGAGAGTTACGAGAGAACGTGGCTCTCGGAGGACAAGAGCATGAGCATAAACGAATATGTTTACATGAAGGACGGCAGTGACGACAGGTAAGTGTGCTGCAGTACGGAATCCACCTGAATTAGTTCTTATTTGCCGATGTAACAGTTGCATTGCTCTTTCTGTTTGACGCCTTAGCTGCATTGTACTTTGTTGTTCGGTCAAAACCTTACTTTGGGCAAGTCGACCTATCGTTCATACGGACCAAAATTTCGCAAAGAAGGTCTGGAGAGTTTTAGCTCAAGTGTTTGTCACGTGACTTACGAGACCTGCCCTGATCTTTGTGCACGATCGTACAGTGGTGAGCAGCCTTGTCTAGAGCGCGCCGACGGTGCTCTGCGGAGCAAGTCAGCGCCAACTAACGTTAGGCTCTGGGTTTGAGTTATGCGTCCCGTGCGCATGCGCAGCAAAAACAGAGGGATGCCTGCAGAGGGATGAGGCGGCACTGGGGATCGAACCACGCACCTCCCGCATTCGAGGCTAATGCTAAGACCACTAGGCCACCGCTGTGGCTACGCAAGCGAATTGAAACGGAGCAAACGCCCTAGTTTGCAAACGTTGTGGTCATGCAGAGGTCGACCGGGGCCATGGCAGTTGGTACGCCCTAGAACGATGGTTTCTATAAAAAATCAGAAGTTTTCGAATACTGCCAAGCGCGGGAGCCGTAGTTCGCATCGGATGAGAAGAGCCGACGTAACCAATCTGAACGGTCTTCTTTGCGGCGTCCCTCGTAGCCTCGAGACTGGGATGAGGCACCAGCACGACATGCTCGCAGAGAATAACTCAACTCAGCTTGTTGATATGACGGCTGAGGGCATCAATAACGCGATCGTACACGGCGTTAAGATGTGAGGCGGCAGAAATAATCACTCTTCTTTACATTATGAGGTACAAGTGGAACAATTCCCTACATCATTAGCTAGGCTATCCTCGCCTGCTCTTTACCGCAACCAGCACCACCGTCGACAGCCATTGGATGCCATGCTTACCGATGCCGGTAGCACCAGCGTATAGAGAAGCGGGCAGGTCTTATGCATTCTGGGCTTTCAGGGCTCTAGAGAACTCTTGATATTCTCTCCGGAGCAACACAAAAAGGCAGGACGCTTCAGTAGAGACTAAGTTCTAGGCTCTTTTTCCGTCGAAGAAAAACTAAGCCAAACTCGATAATAAACACAGTCTCTGACATTGTGCTACACTGGTTTTGTTGTCAGCGCTTTGCCGGATTTCCGGTGGGCTGGTACTAACAAGTTCCGCTAAGTTCGCTGTTTGTAATGAATCTCATTCCGGCAGATAGAGTATCACTGGCTCGTTGTAGAAAGTTATCACCGGCCGGTCGTCGCCCACCATTCTGGACGAATAGGCGCAGGAACGCTCAAAGTTTGTTGACACCAAGTGTTTCCTGCACGGGTGCAACACATGGAATCGCCGAAGCCCACGCGCGGCCGCGGCGCTGCTGTCGACAGCTGTGCGGAACGTTCAAGTGTCTGTGGCTGACAGGCGGAGTTTTGTTGCGGTGTGCTTGACGCTCCACAACTTTGTTGACAGTGATAGCTGCGCTGTGCTCTATTAGGGCAGCCTTTTCATATCGAAAGACAGTTTTTGTTTCGTTTGAAAGCATTTAGCTCTCAGTCGCGATTGCTCAATTCTTGTTCAAGGCATTGTTTCCTCGGAACTATTTTGTTTTCATGAATTTGTTTCCACATTCAATATTACCCTGTTCTCATAAGTGCTTAAAATGAAGGATTTAAGGCGGCATTTTTCGCTCTTCGTTCTCTTTATAATCCTGCCTCGAACAATCTCCCGTTCTGGCCGCCACGATGCTGTAGACTGCCGCGAAAGTCCGGAGAGCTGTGACGCAAAGAGGGTGAGTTTCAGTTGTTCAAAATGGTATTTCGCAACTAAGTTCCGCGTTAAAAAGATGAAAACTGGGTGTAATTAAAACAAACAAGCTATAAGCTATAAATTAAATTTCCTTTGCAGGCATTCAAAGGAAGGCTTTCATTGTTATTGAGCCATTGGACACCGACAGAACGATTACCTGATTTTCGCGAGAGAGAGTATGGTACACTTTCGTCTTCAAGAAGTTTCTTCTGACCAGGGCATTACTATCTTGTAACATAATATTACTGTTTATTTGAAAATACACGCGAAATAATCAAGAAACGTGAGCGCCACCTACAACATTCCTAGAAGCTTGATTCGTCTTGGATACTCGAAATGGTTTATTACTTATAGATTAGCACTATTGTTATATTCTATACTATAGTTTCTGTAATTTTTCTCATGGACGTTAACGCTACTTCCTTTACATATCATGGAAGGAACAACGTAAGTCCGTAAGTTAGAGCACTCAGGTCATGTCGTTGTCAGCCACGTCATGACAGCCAATTTCGATGTCACATTATTTAAAATAACAAGCCCTGTGACAGCACACGTGGCTGAATTTGGGGTAGTATAACAGCGTATTTTCTTTTTGTAATTGTCCATAGATTAGATTCGCCAGAAGCAAATTGATCAGCTTGTGCGCTTTGCCTTCACGGTAAACGTGCTACAAAGTAAATTATCACCATTATGAATAAAAAGTCATTGGCGGGAGGTGGGCACGTTGGCAAGAAGGCCGCTAAGCCGGTGAGTTGTGGTATTTGCTGCTGGTGGACCGGAATACTTTGTATTTTCAACAAATGCCTTCGTTTAGAAAATCGAGGCCATTGTTTCGAAATACATAAGTGCGTTTTATTGCAGTCTTCGTAGCAATATCCTGATAGACATACTGCTCAAGAAACAAGGAATGATAAAAACAATGCAACTTGAGCATTACCTTCAAAACACCGGTACAGTGCTAGAACGTAAGGTAAGCAAACTTTATTGGCTCTTTTAAGGAATTCGCGGCTGCAGAACCCGCGTTGTCCTCGTCTCAGGCGGTCCCGGGTCCTGTCCTCGCAAGGTCGGGCCCTCATTCCAGGGCTCCGCTGAGCCGCGCTGCCTCACAAGCGTGCTGCACCAGGGTCCCTTGGACTGTGAGCTCGCTGCTGACGAGCCGGCTCTCCCATTGCTCCGCACTCGGGTGTTCGTGTTGGTGGAATGTTCTGTTTCGCTCACACTCCCACGTGATGTGGTAGTGTGTCGGCACCGCCCCGCACCAAGGGCATGTGGCTCTGTACTGTGCTGGAAACATCTTGTTCAGTAGGTGTAGGTTGGGAAAAACACCTGGTCGCCTCCTCCTTTGTTAGCGCACTGTGTGGCGGTGGGTACCTATATCTCATGCCCCTGTATAGGCCCAAGTGCTCCGCGTATCCCCCGTCGCAGGCCTCGTCCGGTTGCCCCGCTCGGAAACAACTCGCGAGCGATGCCGTCCGCCTTCTCATTCCCCTTAATGCCTGCGTGACCGGGTATCCATATCAGGTTGTGTATGTGTTTTCTAACCAAGCATTTTACCTTTCTGAGTATGTTTAGGGCCACGCTACCTATTTTCCCTGTAATGTAGTTTCTGCATGCCTCCTTCGAGTCAGTGTGTATATTTAGGGATTTGTTTTCCCTGGACCCATTAGCTACCGCCAAGGCTATGGCGATCTCCTCAGCCTCTGTTGCGTCCGCAACCCCGGCTGCTGCGCATGTAACCATGTCTCCCTTGTGATTGACCACCACCGCTGCGGCCGTGCATTTCCTCACGGTTAGGTACAGTGACGCATCCGTATAGACTGTGCTTTCCAGTTGGGCCAGTCCCCGTTCCACATACTCGGCTAGTTCCACATAACAGTGCTAGAAAAAAATTCAGGGGCACTTTGGCTTTTTAAGTGCGCGAGGCGAAAGCCTTTCTGCGCCCATTTTGGCTGCTTCTGTTGCTGACTGCATGCTGTTTACGAATGAAAGACTTCGCCTCTGTTGATTTGTAATTAATCACTGTCAACTAATTATTGAATAATTATGAATAAATGAGTAAATACTTACAACTAATTCGAAATTATTGACTGATGACTAATTGATATTTAATTAATTGATAAGAGTACATGGGTTACAGCATATTAAGCCATTGATCACGTCCCTACGATTAATCTGTAATTGCTAACAGTATAAGGGTTATAGCATATGCCATTGATGACGTCACTAGGATGATTGACAACTATAGTGTGACAGATTTCGCGGACGGCCGGACAACGAGGAGCAATTGAAGGCTTTCGCCTTAACAGAGCCCTACGCGAACGCTCTTGCCTTGTTTTCCTGTCGCGGTAAGTAGGACTGCAGGTGGCATGCTAAAAGCGGGTCATAAAGTGGTTTCATCTTTTTTTTTTTTTGCGGCCAGGCGCTGCTTGTAAGGACGCAGCTGTCACTATATCTAGGATCAGAGCGAGGATCCTGCTATAGCGTTTGGAAAGAGCGGAAGTCAGAGATTTATCTTTACCTTGCCGACATCAAAAACAAAATGGCTTTTGCCCAGATATTGCGGTTCAGTGCATCTAGGTGCGCACGCCAGGAAAAAAGAAGACTGACTTGCGGTAGAATTGAAGCGCCAACACACATGTGCAGCATGTACAAGTATTAAACAAGTATTGTGGGAGCATTCGTGGCATTCACATCACACCACATCTCTTTATTACCTTAAATACACCCAATTTAGGGGCGTTGCATAGGGGATGGGCACAGGTGTAAACAAATGTACAAGGAGAAATATTACCGGTTAAATCGGACACTTACTGTTTCAATAAGTTGGATGGGCAGATTGCTGCGGTGACGTCGTGTGGGAAGGCCGTTTCAGTCTATGGCTGAGTGAGGAAAAAATGATGCTGAAAACGTTGTATGTATATGCGGACGGGCAACTTGAAAGGGGCGAGTTATGCGGAGTGAAGTGCATGCAAGAGGCATGCAGGGACGATGATGGACTGAATACTAAGTGAGCTGAAGGTAAGGCTATGAAAGAAGCACGTACTGGTGATTTGAGCAAAAAGAAAAAAATCTTTGCGTTTATTCAGAACGAGATCATCCAAAAAGATATACTCACAACACTTAATTTGCGAGAATGCATTGTAGGTGCTGCAGTTGAAAAAATAGCCAATAATATTCAAAATATAACTTCAAAGACAAACGATGATCCTTAGTCGTACAGAAGTGACCAGCTGTATTTTCTCTCCGACTTGCTGAGGCGCTCTGCAAAGCCAGCACTACACAATTTTTCCCAGTACTTCATATCGCCGCTTTATCATTCTTTCGCCCTACCCCTATGTCCATCGTGTCATCCCCATCATCATCATCATCATCATCATTGTCATCATCATCATCATCATAATCATCATCATTAACATCATCCTTACTACACCCACTGCAGGGCAAATGCCTCTCCCATGTCTTCAATTAACCCTGTCCTTCGCCAGCTGCGCCCACACTATGCCTGCAAAACTCCTAATCTCATCCGCCCACCTAACCTTCTGCCACCCCCACTACGCTTGCCTTGTTTTGGAATCAACTCCGTTACCCTTAAGGGCCAGCGGTTATCTTGCCTTCACATTACATGCCCTGGCCAAGACCATTTCTTCCTCTTGATTTCGACTAGGATGCCCCCCTCCCCTTGTCTTTTTCTTCCTCCATCTCCCCCCCCCCCCCCACATTTTTTTTAAAAAGTGATAATTCTGCTTTTACCTCACGCCCTGTAGCTCCTAGTTCCTGCTATCATTTCCCAAGAACCCTTGGCTCCCACACTTCTTCCCACCACCTTCATTTTGCACATTCTCCGCCCCGGCCTCATTATCTTTGCTGTTCCTTTAATTTTCTTCATTCTTTATCAAGTATTTTGTTTTGCCATGCTGCTTAATTTCTTTATCCTAGTTTCTTACGTCAACCAAGCCGATCATACCACGCCACCTGTCGCAGCCGGAAACGCAGCCTTTCAAACCCTATGTTCGCTACATCTCCGCGCTCCACACCCAGCCTATTTCCTTTCACAGTTTTGCAGGTCAACCGCTTAATACTCTTTAGCAGTCATCATGCCTGGGCAAAATTCACGCTCTCTATCCTAACAGCTTCTCCACTTCACGCCTTCCTCCCATCACTGGGCCTTCGTCTTCGGAGTGAAGGACGTATTTAAACCCCGCCAATCATGAACGCTTTGCCCAGATGAAGACAAGACCCATTGTCGCAACACTGGCAAGCAACCTGAGGCTCTCTCCTCTCTTGTTTATTTTGTGAGTGTCGCGTAGCCATCTACTTACTTTCCCTCTACTGTGTACCTTCTAAATGGTTGCGTACCAATAGGAGTATTTGCGGGCGCTGCATAGTTATGACAGACACAGAATAACAAAGGACAGGAAGAGGTTGTGCAAAGAGTTAGGTGTCCCTCATTGGTTCTCAGAAACTGCTCTCTTAGTGGACACTGAAGAAACGATCTTAGGTTAACGTTGCAAAGGATTAGAAATTCGCGCGCCGTTTCACAGGTGCTTTTCATGGGAGACCGGAGAAAAGACGCCGGGAAGAGTACAGTCACCGGTAACCTACGCTTCTCCTGTAAGGAGTGTGCACCTATTGAATTCTCCACCGAACGAAGTCACTTAGCTGCATATTCTCTTTACACAGGTTGTAATGGCGGCTGGAGGCAGCTGCTCTGGTTATTTTTCGTTCTTTGTATATTCCCTCCTGTTTTCAGGGTGTCCATGTCGTCACTCTGCCATGAAATTGACTTATGGCACGATTAAAGGCGATTACGTCACCACGTCATAGTAAGAAAAAGAGACATCGGTGGGAGAAGGTGAGAAATGTGTAAAGACAAGGGAAGAGAACTTTTTTTTTTATTATGCCAACGAAACTTTGTAGAAAACAGAGGTCAGCTCAGACTTTTTGTTTTGTTGAATTTATTACAACCTAGCGGTCGCTTTTAGTAGGCTTCGCAGAATTCGATCAACTTGTTCCAGAAGGATGCGTTCTATGTTATTTAATTCTCCTAAACCAATGTTTACTACTTCAAGTGAAGACACCTGGCGTTTTGGTGCCAATTCAGATACTGGAAGACTTCCCTTGCACCTACGTCTACTTCACATCTCACCCGAAGCCGACCCGATTCTGTGAGACTTACGAGCAAATACGGCTGACGGCAGACAGCGCCAAGAGTGTGTACAACTACGCCTTCAAGGAGGCAGGCAGCCAAGACCCGTAAGTATTGGCTAAAACATGACGCAGATGTGTCGATGCAAAGGAACACCTGCTCAGTTTACTCAACGCGCTTGTAGCTCTCGCCTAAAATAGCAGTGAGCTTTGAGGCACATTTCGGCCTGGGCTAAGGCTAAATATGTCAGCTTGGCCACAATTAACACCCATTAAAGTTGTGTGTGTTTTGTTGGGTTTTATGGCACATAGAGAATGAAGGCCATCATGCGCCCAGCTCAAGGTATAAAAAGTTTCCTGCGGTTTTATAGAAATGTGAAAAATCATCGGTTGTGCAGCACATAACATGTTTGTACTACTTAGTCATGAAAAACAAAATATATTTAAGAAATACCTGCTAGGAAAAGCTTTAAAGGGGGTCAGTACCCGCAGTAGCCATCCTTGCCTGTGCAAGGATCTCGAGGTTCCCAACCGTAACAAAAACAAAGCCTCCGCCTTCTTCCATTAAAATTGGGCTCGTTTGCCAGGGAAGGCTGGGGCGAATAAAATGCATCTGGGGTTGCTGAATATATTTTTAAAAATAAAGTGCCATAAATGGAATATCTGTCTCTCGTTTCGAAACTATTTCCAGTTGAGACACTAACAATGCCAAGCTCGTACCATCAAGCCACCTGTTATTCTCAGATCCGGATAATGACTGTCGTCTAAGGTGATGTGAGCTCACCTTTACATGTGGCTGGTATTCTGTGCTTTCAGAAAAGAAGACACAACATTGCTCATGGCTGCCAGCAAGACGATTATTTACGCAGTTGAAAGAAGCAGTGAGTAAAACTATGGAAGCCGTGATGGCAGGAGACCGTGCGAATTCATGACATTGATTCAGCTCCAGCATCTGGCATCCTCTGCCGAACACCGAGTCTGAAGGTTCATAGCGGATTTCGTTATGAATAGTTTCGAGCCTCCTCTGAGTTTTGTTTCCCAGTGCGGCTTCATTCTGAAGCCAGTTCCTTAGCAAAATCAGAACTCCTACTTTCTAAGTCTTCATGACGTAACGAACAAGTAACCGTAATTAGCACCCCGCAGTAAAATTTCCTGGAATGTTCCCACCCTCTTCCCTCTCCTCCTCCCCTATCTCGTTTTATCTTGGATAGCGAACAGATAAGCGGACAGAGTGCGCCGCTGTGAAAATCCGAGCGAAATTAGACGGGCATACGCGGTTGCTAGTAATCCCAAAAGAGTGCCAATATAAGCTTTTCTTCATTTATATGCGTATCGTGCCTGTCGTCATCATGACGTAATACTGCCGCCAGTGAATCAATGACAGAGGGCGTGAAAAGAGGGTGGTGAGTTTCAGCGCGTCTAAGCGTCATCGTCAATTTAGGCGATCAATATAGTAGCAGAAGGCTGCCAAAGAATCATGGCCGGCTGTACCCTTGCTGGATAGAAAACAGAAAAAAACGGAGGAGCAAGTCTAGTTGAAGAAAGTGGCGAATGCTTAACATTGGACATTTGTTTCAAGTGCTTCACTTACGTAAGGTTACCTATCGTTTACGAAGTGATTCCTGTTGTCGGCGTTGATAGGACTGGGAGGGCTTCTTGGCGGTCTTAACATTATTCCTAATATAACGTGTATTGTCTATATGGCAGCAATAAGCCTATGCTAGTTTCAGCAGCCTTCGGCCAAAGCTGAGAAACTTCCGATGGGAGAGTCAGCAGTTATATGATACTAAGAACGGGAACAATATGCAAGAGATCTAATACTTAGGTGGAATCATCAGATAGCCTGGCCAGTTAAGCTCAAAAGCATACGCAAATGTTTACTTTTCTCGTTAAAGAAACAGGCTCCGTAAAGAAAACCTTCAAGATTTTCCGTTGGTACTCTCTCTATACAAAAGCCTTCGGGGCACGTCCACCGCTGAATTGTGTTTTTTCAAATGTTAAGCTTTATGCAGAGGCTATAAGGTTCACTAACGCGAAGCGTGATGCGGAGGAGTCGTAAGTGGTGATGGCAGTCCATAGACTGTCTATAGACTTCAGCCTATGAAATACATAGACTTCCTATAGACAAGTACTAAAGTCTAGCAAGTCTATAAATTTATGGCCATACACTTTTAAGACTTTTTTCTAAAGACAAATGGCTACTGAAAGTCTAAAGGACACACATCAATAGGCAGTATATAGACTTCCTATAAATTTTTGTTTATATGCATTCTATAGGCAAATGGCTATACACTTCCTGTAGATTTCTGTCTATAGAAAAAGTTTCCTGCTCCAGTAGAAATACGTCTATAAACCGTCTATAGACGTTCCATGAGTATATGGTCTGGCAATGCTGTAGGCCTTTGTGTAGAGACAGTCTATAGACCTCTGTTTGTAAAACCTTCAATAGACCATTGTCTATAGACGAACTATAGACAGATTGTGTACAACCGTTGAAGTAGGTCGCCACACGGTCTTCACAAATAACATGACGGTCAATATACTGAAAAATTTAGTTTATTCCTAAGCTATCCAGGCTGGGAATATGCAATACATGCACCATAAAAATGCACCACATTATGCCAATATATGATTAAAATAATGGTGTTACTAGTTTCTTCAGGAGCATTCTTGCGACCTATCGTCTGCAGTAAATCATCCAGGCATATTGACTTCTACAGCGCAAAGAAAAAATAATGTAAGAGGAACAAAAAAAAATCCACTCCATTCCTACACACCTGCTTTACAGCGCAAGGCATATCCCAGCTATCCCATTCTATAAAGGTAATCTTGAACTTTTGGTCTGCTTTTATGGGGTTCAAAGAACCAACGTGGCTCAAGCTATGAGAGACGCTGTAGTGAAATGCTTGGGATAATTTCGACCACCCGCTGTTTTTCACCTTGCACTGACATCGCACTATACATAGGCCTCTAGCAATTCGCTTCTATCCTAATTCGGCCGCCGAGGCCAGGATCATACCTGCATCGTTCAGGTCAACAGAGAAACATGATAACTACAGAGCTATCGCGCCGATTTCATCATTTCAGTAAATACGCATGACAAATTCCTAGTGGTTTTGAGAAAACATTGTAACTAAGACGCATAATCCCTGGAGCATTCTTCCTCTACATTGAGTACCTATTGCAAATACTGATATAAGTATGGTACTTTAATTAGAACAGAATACTTCGAAGAATTGTGCCACATATTAGCATTGATTCGCCACGAGATGTTGAGAATGCCACCCCCATAAAATGCAGATTCAGTACTTCTTACGCAGTGATCCCAAAAGGAGAATATTGGAGCATTTATTCTTATACCTGTTATTGAACAAGCACTTCGAAATACTTTTCGTGGAGCTTGGTACGTACGCCGATACTCTAACAGGCACAAGTCATGCAAAACCTAACCACACAGATTATGAATCAGTTCACCATAGTTTTGCGCCCATAATTTGAAGCACAAAGCTGGAACAGCACACTTATACATGAGCGCGCGCTCTTCGAAACAAGCTGGTTGCAACGCTTTCATGCCGCGTTCATTATTCAGAAACACTCAAGTACGCCGCCGCGGTGGCTGAATGGTTATGGCGCTCGGCTGCTGGCCCGAAAGACGCGGGTTCGATCCCGGCCGCAGCGGTGGAATTTCGATGGAGGCGAAATTCTAGAGGCGCGTGTACTGTGTGATGTCAGTGCACGTTAAAGAACCCCAGGTGGTCGAAATTATCCGGAGCCCTTCACTACGACGTTTCTCATAGCCTGAGTCGCTTTGGGACGTTAAACCCATATATAACTAACCAAACACTCAAGCAGCATATAGTAGCTGCAGCTGCGCCTTTTCAAAAGCAGACGTGAGCTTGAGACAACGTAAGGAGTCGATCACACTTGTCTAGAGCGCTCGAGCGGTGTGCTGCGGAGCCAATGAAGTTAAATCTTATCGCAGCTTCTTTGCTGATGGTAAGGCGGTGGTGCGTGTGCGTTGTACATCAATGTTAGGCTGCTCTTCAGCGCAAGTATTATTAATGAATGTGAATGCCTACTTTATGATTTCGCTTTATTTTAACCGGACTGCACCGTTCAAGCGCTGTGGACAAGTGTTATCGACTCTGTACGCATTACTCTCACGATTAAATACTGTCTCAAATTCACTTAGTTCATCTTTAAGTGCAGCTCGAAAAGTGCAGTAGAGAGGTGGTTGTTGCATGGAGGTACCCTGGCGTAAGGCTGCTAGAAATATCAACGACAGCAACGAACGCGCTCAACGTAGGAACTATTTCAATGAAACAATTAAACGTATTCAACAACAGCCGCAGCGCAAATAAGCGCCGAGATACATTGCCGTTTTCGTAATGTACCAGAGCGAGATCAAAGACGCATACTTTGCCTCTCGCACAAATGCTATTGCAGGAATTTGTGCACGCGTGAGCAGGGTTCATGAACGACCCTCAGGGAACGAAATGTAAGCCATCTGTTGTCGAGGCGACCTTTACTTAGCATTCAAAATTAAGTGCCCGCCGGCCAGCGGCGGCGGCCAACGGCTCGGATAACAGGGATGGACAAATGAATACGATTGCAACGATATGGGAGATGGGATGCAGCTTGTTGGTTCCTCGCGGTGTTTGTACACGCTGGAACGAATTTTATTCAACCATCACACTCTAAGCATTCCTCCAACGCCGTTAGACTACAACTTTGAGGAACGCCCCGTGCTCCAGTGTATAGCGTTACAAAACAGCTTTGGTGAAACGGCGCTGTCCATGACGTGTGTCGAGCGACCGTCTACATGTAACAAGCAATGTACACCTCTCAATGAACAGCACCCCATCGCCCGGACAGGTGATAATACAAAGATTAAAATATAAATGTAATCAACCTCGGAACGTGAATGTGCATTTCCAAAGGTGCCAAGCAAATTGAGCTCACGGCGCCCACTGACGCACAGTTACATTTCGGCCATCATTCACGGGCTAAGCGATATCTCTGGCCGCGCAAATACCTTCCAACACGAACAAAGATAGCTCGCGAGGAGCGGCTTACTATAACGGGTTTCGCACAGACAGCCTTTCCGCGCGTAAAGAAAGACAGACTTAAGTGCCATTAGTGGAGAGCGCAATGGCTTCCGCTCGTGCTTGCGCTGCTTATAACGTCCCTTACAAACGAGGACAACAAGTGTGTCCCTTCTCACATATGTTCTTCACGTACAGCTCTGCTCAGAGTGTTACAGGAGACCAAATAAATAAAAATAATCGTATAGGCTTACCATAAGTAGACGATTAAGTTGGATTTCGATGAAAACGTAATCCACGAGAGAAAACGCCCCCAGCACCGACACTTTGGCGTACACACTTGTTTGCAGCCCGAATGATTTTCGGCCGTCTCGCGGGAAAATGGGTAAAACGTGAAACAGAAACCAATTTCACATTCGTGTCTTCACCGCTCGCAATCTTGCGATGTGTAACTTGATCTCGCATCTAAGACTACAGAGGGCAGTTCATTTATAAGCTTAAATTGTCCACTCGCGCTTTAAAACCTTATTGTTTTCGCGAAACAAAAACCGGAACCGCTGCATCTATGACGAATGGTATGTGACACACTTTTCGAGTAACAATTGATAAGTTGCATAGCATAACGTCTTTTTTTTTGTATCTGTTCGCGTTTAGAAAGCTGGTATAGACGACATCAGCGTGCCATCGGCTCTGAAGCAGCAGGTGTAGGGGGAAGAACAAAAAAAAAATACTCGCTTTGTGATTGTTGCGTCACAGCACTTTTTCACGTGAATGCAAACTGCAAAGGTATAAATGGAAGACGTTGATCGCGCAGAATATCATGCTGTTTCAGACTCTTCTAACGGCGTTTCTAAGGGATGGGCACATGCTTGAATTCTCACGTCCTCTTCCGGTCCCCTTTATTACCATGAAGTTTTAAAGAGAAATGTGCTGTCGCTGATATCTTTTTTGATGGTTTATGGTTTATGGGGCGTACAACGCCCCAAAGCGGCTCAGGCTATGAGGAACGCCATAGTGAAGGGCTCCGGAATAATTTTGACAACCTGGGGTTCTTTAACGTGCACTGACATCGCACAGCACACGGGCCGCTAGAATTTCGCCTCCATCGAAATTCGACCGCCGCGGCCGGGAAATCTTTCTTTAATTAAGCGCGTTGGACAGTAACGATCGAAAGATGGAACGGAAATGTCTCGAGCGATTCCTTTAAGTGAGAGCGTGTTCGTTTTATGTAGTACAGTTTGCGCGTAACCTTAGTTTAGGAATGGCTGCATTTTCTTGATTTACTTGTTAGCATTAAATATTCTTGAGCTGTATTCACAATATACGTCACGGTATAACGGGTATAATTAAAAGGAGCTTTTTAGGGCTTCTAAAACAATATTCAGGAGGGCGTTGCATTGTCCTGACACAATATATTTAAATTCCCGAAATAGCGAAGGATATAGAAGACTCTTGCGATAGTTGCGGACACACGATGGAGCTCCCCTAAGCATCCAGTGGAAAAATAAATTGACATTGTTTTATACTTAGTCGAAAGGCAGTGCATAGATTGTAAGATAAAAATAAATTGGGGATGTTATAGACTGGTCTATAGAGTATAGACTATCTATAGCCTATAGATAGTGTATAGGCTAACTGTGGACTACAACGCTGTTATAGATTGTAGTCTATAGGTAGTCTTAGGCTGTCTATAGAGGATGAGAAATTATGCGCTGTTATAGACTTACGCCGTAGGTAGTATATAGATTGTCTATAGGCAAAAGGAAATAAAGGCGGTTATTACGTTAGTCTATAGATAAAAGAAAATTAAGTATGTTATAAAATTTAGTCTATAGTTTTTCTAATACCGTCTATAGACAATGAAAATTAAGGCTCTCATGAACATTACTATACAGATAGTCTATAGACCACTTATGGACAAAAGATATTTAAGGCGGTTTATACTTTAGTTTATAGATCGTCTTAAGTCTGTCTATAGATGACAGAAAATTAACGGGTTATAGATTTTCGTCTAAGATAGTTTATAGAGTAAAGGAAATTAAGGCGCTTATAGCCTTTAGTCAATAGACAGCCTACAGACAAAGAAAAAGTCTAAAGAATGGCTCTAGAGTCTTAAAAGTCTAGAGAAAGGGTGTAGACCATTTTTGTAGTGGTGGTCCCTTTCATTTTTTGTTTTCAGACCCAGACTCCGTTACCTCGGACGAAGTCGTGTACATAGATGGCGCGAACTGTTTTGTCGTGCAAGCGAATACTACCAGCAACCGTAAGTACTGTCAAAAGACTGGCGGTCACAAACACAATAATTAATTTGCCACAATTGCAGCTGGCTGTGCAAAACCACCAAAGATAAATAGAAGGCATGATAACATATGTTTACCATTATAAATTGCGTTTCTAAGTGTTGCAGAATTTTTGAAAAGCATTTAGAAAATTATGAAAATTTGAAATAAGAAGATTACTGGGAAGCTTCAGGTGAAATAAAAATGTCTGCTTTGCAAGAAGAGAAGCAGAAAGCAGTAGGACGAAGCATCATTATTGTGATGACCGCTAAGTCTGATGTCCTATACAAATAGAATTGTTTCCGCATAGAATGCTGCTCGACATCCTATGCCTAGCATTGAAAGTAAAATTACGAGCTTACAACAAGTGAATACGTAGCGCGACCCAGTTCCTCTAATTTTTCGCACGCGAAAGGAGTTCGAAGTGGCAGGCTATCCGTATTTCTTTGAGGATGGGGTGCTCTCCTGTAACCTTCTGTCACATGCAAGATGACTCGCTGAATGGATTTCATTTATTTATTTAATTTCAAAACTTACAGTCTCATCTGAGACCATAGCAGGTGGGCGGACAACAATGAGAAACATGCTAAATTCAATTTTAGGTTTACTGAAACACCCTTAAGAGGCATAGACATGAAACCATGTGGATTAGTACATGTTTAATGAGACGTACGCCATGTCGTAATCAAAATTCTCAGCTGATGTTCGTGACACGAAGAAATGTTCAGATCAGTGACATACTCGCCTGCCTACCACGTCGCTTAGAGAAGCCAGATATGCTAGCGGTTGTAAGTACATGCACGCTCGAGAATGACGAGACAAGTGGCTGCAATTGGGGGCAGTTCTTCGAATAGCTGTGTTCTTACTCTAGTATCACTTACAGTACGAGAAGATGGCCACTCAGATTTCGCCTGTAATCAATTAAATCTCCTGGCGAACTCTACTGTCGGTAATTAAATTGCGGAAACTTCTCTTCATTTCACACTGTCTAGGCGAGGAATGACGGACGTCCTAAATACGCCGAGATAACAGGGTCGACACTCCTTTTCGTTTTCAGCATATTACATCTTCTACAATCCAAACTCCAAGATTTCTTCGCACAGCAGGTGCCTCAAAAAGATGCGAGATTACGCCGGTCGAAAAGTTATATTTCTGTGGAATCCGCACGAGTGCACAGAAGAAAGAAGCTGCCGGGGAAGAGTAAGATGAAGGAGAGAAACTGGATGACCCTTAAAGTATAGGCGAACTTTTATTGTCAAGAATTTTAAATATATACACTAAGAACCATGGGGATGCACTGGATGCTTTGGACGTATGTAAGTTTGTTTTCAGCTCCATCTGTATTACCGTAGTTCCTACGGTTTTGTTTAGGCGTTTAGAGCTGCTTGTGCTGATTGTTGTTTTGATTTTTTCTTATCTTTTCTTTCTCCTTTTTTTTTTGCGTCCCACAAGTGTCACTTGTGTACCCTTGTATAAATTGAATCTTTCTCCATTAAAACTCACTGGCAGGTCGCGATGTGTGTTCTGTTGTTCGATTTTATTGTTCGTAAAAAGTTCAGCGCGTTTCTTCATGATGCATAACCAACTAGTCGGAATTATCGCATTTCTGTCAATACCAAATTTAGTAAAAAAAAACAACCTCTTGCTCCTCGGTTTATTGAAGACTTACCAAATTATGGCACAGAAATAAAACTAGTCATATTATTCCCGGCAGATAGCTGCAGCGCTGGGCGAAAATTTTAAGCGTAAAATAAACGGAAAAATGTTGAGCTATTATTGGCTGACTATATTGCATCCATGGAAGAGAAAGAACCGAACATATTTAGTCAGTAATGCAGGAGAAGTGAGAATTTTATTTCAACTCCGGATGTCTTGAAAAAGCCACAAATGCAAGCATTCACAAGACTTTGTGTTGTCCACCAGCTGTTTTATTAGAACTTTAATACTGGTACTCACTTTAGTATTAGTATCCGTATCCGTACCCATTTTCGTAATAATATGGGTAGTAGTAATTCTGATTATAATCATCATAGTAATAAACGGAGCCATGTTTCTGTTTGGGAACGCGGCATGTCACCTTTGAATTAAGGCTAACACAACGTCCGCTCTCGCATATGCCTTCTCTGCATTTCTTGTTCTTTCCTCTAGATCTGGATCTTTTACGGGGTGGCTGAAAAAAAAAAATTGTGCACAGGAAGTCAACGACAGAAGAAGTAAACAATCTTCTTAAAATTACAGTGTTGGCGAAGTTGTCACTGGCATGCAACACCATACCATTTTGCAATTCTGCAATTGCCTTTGCGAAAATTAATACGTTGTGTATATAAGGCAGGATATTTATATTGTATTTTCAACATATTTGCGGTTGACTATTGCTGTTTAAATAAGCAGGAAATGATTCCTGAAATTTCTTGCTCGGTATTCGAAGTATATGCTTAAAATTCGTTGAAAATACCTTACCTCAAGATTGCTCGAGCATGCTTCAAATACATGAAAAATGCTATAAAGCATACTTGAATTCTAAAAAATGAACAAACCTCGTAAATATATTTGCAGCACATAGAAGTGATAGAAATCGAGTTTTGGTGAATCGCATTTTCAAGTTTGGCACTCGCCCAAGGCATACATCAATTCTAGCAAATGCGCAGTCCCCGTAATTACATTTGCGGCGAACTTCAAACTGCCAGTAGAACAATCTAGTGCTCGAAGTTTCAGAGAACTGTTAAAACTGTTCATTTTGCCTCATCATTTCATTTATCATAACATGAGCAGACAGAAAACCACCACATTATCAGAATACATATCCAGAGCATATCCAGAATGGGCAGCTGGGAGCCCGATCCTGCCAGCGCCAAGGAGCACGACACATAGGGCCGGCCGGGTTCCATAGACGCCCATGCACGTGCTGGTTAGCAGTTCAACTCCTGGTCGTCACCTGACGCAAGTTGTAGTTTGTAGATTGAACGCACATTTGATCGCGACCAGTCCCTCACTTTTGGTAAAATTAGGGGCTGCACAGTCTTTGGGCCAGAAACGCTTAAACGGGAAAGCTAATGTGTTCTTTTTTTGGGGCTATATAGTATAAGGCAAGTTAAATACTATGCGAGTCGGAACAATTGCTGTTAGCTGACTCACATTCGGTTACACTTGCAGTGTGCCTACTTTCCTACCGGTTAAGTGACGTGACTTTGTGACCTCATCAACGTCTTGATTCATGACAGCGCCGCGTTTTAACGCGATAGTGCTAAAGGCCCCGTTATGCAGAAACTCCGAGGTCGGTGTCTGCGTTGTGAGCGAAAAATGACGAGCATGATTCTGGCAGGTGGTGCCCAGAGAACAACCTAGTAGGCAGGTGGGCAACCTAGGTCACGTGACTTTGCGGCGTCATCACAACCTGCCCACCGGGTAATGAGGAAATTGCACTGCGCTTCGTAGCAGGTGGCAGTTATATTAATGATTTGTCGCCCGGGAAGAGCAACTTGGTATCGCACAAGGTCCACCGCTGGAAGCACCTGTCATCCCAGGGCAGTGGCGCATCGCTTGACCACTGCACCACTGCGAAAGGAAGGGTATGAAGACTCCCAGTGATCTATGAATTTAAAATAGAGAATGACCTTCCGCATGTATGGGAATTAACTCATAACGCTATCCGATCATACCCTTAAGGCGGAGATTAAGAGTCCCCTCCAAGTAGTTCTTACAGATGAGGGTCCTAACGCTTATTGCATTGAAAGGGTCACCGAGAAAACCATTGATTAGGAGGGCTCAGTGCATCGTTTCGCTGTCCAACAACTTAAATCCGTCTCACGCATTAAGGCCAACCTGTCGCTCTTGTTCAAGCTGAACTGAATATAGTATATTTTAAACGTGAAAGAAATATATAAATCGCAAAAATTGTATTTCTGACATATTTGTAACAATATTGAAGATTATACACGCAGCATACTTAGAAAGCATTCAGTTTGATATTTATGTATAGGAACAAAACAACAGTAATTTAATGCGATATTCATGTAATTCGTTAGAAATGAATTTTTAGCACAACCTTTTGCCCCTTAGGGGTAGTTTAGATTTGCGGTTTAGGCATCAGACATTCAAAGGTAAATATTTTCGTTCTCTGGTGAAGGTCATACACGTTTCCGCCGCGTCCCTAGTAAGTCATGCATTTCCAGGTATTAATTCGCTATTCTGAATGACAGCTCGCCATTTTAGTTTTCATAAATATGTCACTACTTGTATTGCGAAAATATCCTCTTACTTAATAGCATTTTCAAGCAGAAAATGTATGTGGAAAATTAACGAGCTTATATTTATGTTGTACATTTCAAGCTTTTTCTAGACTCTTACTATCTCTGCACTCTGGATAAAAACACGCACGCTTTCTAGGTCTGAGTAAGAGAAGAATAGAACCCGAATGTAAACTTTCAAAGAAACAGAAAAAGTTCGCGAGGAACGCCTCACATTGGGTTTTCGAGTTAAACAGCGTACTATAGCCATATGTGCAAGATATTTCAGGATGCTTGAATAATTCATAAAAAAACTACCAACGTCCGTGATCTTACTTTCAGGCAAGGTGTTCCGTCAGGAATCTCGTAATTGTAGCCATTGCAGTAGGTCTTACAGGTGATAGGGTACTGCAAATAAGAGAAGCGAGGCTTTATTTCATAACGAGGCAACTGTAACTTCTTTGAGACAGAAACGACAGCTTTGGATAGAGTTAAAGTGAAGAGCTCAATGAAGATTTCTTCGCCAAAAAACGCTGTTGAAAGATACAGCAGCAGCCGGTGCAACACAAGGCCGATTGCAAATAACTGAGAGGCCTCGGACCATCAGTAGCTATAAGCGCCCCTGCTGCACATAACGAATTTGTATAAATAGGAAAAACGCCAATATGCAAAATGGGGATTGAATACCTACTCACCTCAAGCCCATCGGACTCTAGAACTCGACGACAACAACCGTGTTTGTCACAGGATAACCCTGAAACGTAAATAACCCCGTATTATTTGAGTTAATTTTGTTTGGTTTCTGCAGTGGAATTACGAAATATTGAAAGAACGGAGTTAACTAATTCTCGGTGGCTGGCATGAGAAGCAGCAGGAATTATATGCTAACACAAAACGCGAAAGATGCATGCGCTCCTACTAGAAAGAGCCATATCTACAACTTGTATTCACGCTACTCCGTTGGAAGAAATTAGTTGACAATTTTTATCATTTATGAAAATTGATTCAACCCTTACCACATAGCCTACGTTGGTACCCACAAACATTGCATATGATACGCCATAAGGTCAGGCCGCCGCGGGGGCTCAGTGGTTATAGCGCTCGGCTGCTGACCCGAAGACGCGGGTTCGACCCCGCCGCGGCGGTCGAATTTCAATGGAGGCAAAAGTCTAGAGGCCCGTGCACTGTGCGATGTCAGTGCTCGTTAAAGAACCCCAGGTGGTCGAAATTTCCGGAGCCTTTCACTACGGCGTCTCTCATAGCCTGAGTGACTTTGGGACGTTAAACCTCTATAAACCGCAAAACATAAACAAGCCAAAGAGTCAAAAGCTGTGACGAATATATGTCAGCGTTTGGCCACTAATCTCTCAAAAGAATTGCGCTTGTAATAAAGCGCGTGGAAACAACGCGGTGCTTAGTAAAAGCAATAAAAGGTAAAATTGCGTATCTGCTGTACACTGCAGCACACACACATAAAAAAAAAACAGATCTGTTATTCCGAGTACGCGATGACAGACCATTATGTTAATTCCTATTTCATATTTTAGTCCAAGTTTCATATTTGGAGGCTTGTTTCCTTGAGCAGTGACAACCTCTACTTCAGTGTTACACCGAGTATGAACACAAGTTCAATACACTGTTTTATTGGATGCTCAGGGCACAGGCGGTTTAAATAGAACCAGCCAAAGTACCTGATATATCCACTCTAACGATTACATGTGGATGGCAGGACTAGCGAACACTTTCCACGTAACAGAGAATATTTCAAAATGAGTTTCATGAAGAGTTTTCCAGGGGAACCTGCACGTTGCCCGCCCTACTGGCAACTATAGATATTGCTTCGAAAGAGGCAGGAAGGGGTCGCATGAGTTGGCATATTCCCCCTGTCTTGCGGGCTTATATAGAATTTCTCTGGGCCTTAAAAATTTGCGTTTATGCGCGCCAAACCAGCACTTCTGTAGCGGTGTCTTCTAGACATTTCAACGCCAATGCTTTACCGCAGTGGCTGCTGCTATTAAAAGATAACAATGGTTTACTACAGCGGCTGCTACTATTAAAAGATAACTAACGGTCACTCGCTTCACATACACGGAAATCGGCCCTTCCAGATGGACTATCTAGCCAGAACTTTCTAACTGCTTTAACGTGCTTTTTTGTCGGATTACGCCGCCAACATTGCCACTAATAAGATGTGTTATGTAAGCGATACCTTAACCACTTACCGTACTTTGTGCGCTTGCCTGTGAAAAAAAAATATTAGGAGATTAATTAGAAGTGGGATTCGCCTGTGTTTTAATAATAAATGTCATAGGAACACATTCTTGAAGTATGTATTGATTGGTGTCAGTCATAGATCGTTACGTCAGACGCATCAACATCGACAACGTCCAGGTAATGGGAAAATAAGGTCACTGAACTATATACACGCTCCTGCTTGTTAATTTGCTTGTTTGGCACTTAACGACAGGGTTGTAAACGAAGTAACAAGAAGCAAACTAGGATGTAACGCAGATAGTTAAAATAGTTAAAATGATAATAGAAGTACAGGACGAAAATGAAAAGGCGGTGTGCCGGAAACTTACGTCTTGTTCGTCTTGCGCGCTTTGTAGCTGTAAGCAAAATTATTTATTTTTGGTCAGAGGAATTCACATGCTATATAGGAGGAAAAGCAATGCTTTTTTTTATTCATTCGCTCACTGTAGAGGTCCTATGAGGCTAGTAAAAATTGGGATATGGAGGTTAGCTTTATGCCCAGTCCCCGGAACCTACAACTTAGCTACAGCACAAAAATAACCAAGTTCCGAGAATTTATTTGTGTAAATACTATGAAAAGAAAAATAACTACAAAAATTCAATAATAATACCAATAATATAGTAATTATCCTCATCGTATAAAAAAATGTTTAAAACATTTATATTGTAAATAGCGTGAAAAAGAAAACAACAATGAAAGAAAATTGAAAATGAAGAGTAGTAAATTTCCTATATTCCAGCCTCACGATGTAACTGGCGTCAGAGTGCGTATAGTAAAAGCTGCATCTTGAACCTCTGACTCAGCCAAGGACACATGGCCGCGAACTTCGGTAGCAAACATTTTCATGACATATCTTTTACAAAACAGAATAGGCTTATGACAGACATTTGCAAAGAAAATACAACGGATGACGTTATGGCTCATGAGTTTTTGCGATTCACAAAAATTACAGTAAACAGAAAATTTCAAAAGTGATTTCGTTTCAACATTTTTAGGTACCCTATCCATCGCATGAGCATTGAAGAAAACAGGTTTTACAGCACTCACTGACGTTGGCTTCATTGAGGATGATTTTGGAAATGATGATAGAAAAGTCGATAGAAGATGTTAGATGCTCGAAATTATCTTGGAAAGGAATAAAACAACTGCGTAAGCACAAGGTTCACTAAAGTGGCTTCCGCTAGTCAAGCTCATTTTCATGCCTTTTCACGGCGCGGTAACAGCAGTTATGAACTCGAAAAACCGTACAAAAGCCTTCTAAATAACGCCATTTCCCTGAAATTACATTTAAAAAGACAACAATAATAAAAAATGGCTAAATACTTTGCTTTTTGGTGTATTCCAGACCTTGAAAATGATGAGATAAATGCAACCAGTGGTAAAGAGCTCTCGACTCGGCATTCTTACCGATGACGAATTTTTAACTTTAATAGAACCGAAGTGATGTTTCAGAACCTTATATGATGAGATGAAGTTGTAATTTTATTGCGTTGTGGAACGTTCCGTTTTAAGAAACAGTGCCGCACATGAAGCCTCGGGTCTTGCTGCAGTGCTCGGTAGTGCAAGTTAACCACACCGGAGAAAAGCTCTGTCTAAACACTTTGTCGCCGAAGAAACACAAGAAAGCGAGAAGAGAAAATAAAAAAAACGCGGTCCTGAAATTTTTTTGAAATTGCATTTGTGGATATCCTCAACAGTGCATTAATTACAGCCAATGGCACTAGCATACTAAGTCGCCGTACTACGGCGTGCGAGGAGCGATGAAAGGTATATTTTGCTGACTTACTTGTAGTTGTCTTCACGGTTTTTGTGCCTGAAAGGAAAACAAATGATTTGCTTTTACAAACTGAGAATAAGTACAAAATGCCTAGTCTTTTAAGCCCAGCGTTGCTCATAGGCATAAGCTGAAATATTTTTCTCCATGTATATTTCACCACATTTTATCTTTCTTCTGATACCTGTACTAAGACAAGGCCTTTTAAACTTCATAGCATGATGAAAAAAGAGGGCGTTTCTCACTTTTTTTTTGTTAAAAAGCCTCGCTAAAAGGGGGCGGTAGACGACTCGTTGTACATTGACGAAAATTGTGAACGATGAGTGTTTTGTTACCATGACACGATCATATCAAAGAAACACAAATATCTGATTTGAATCACATCACAAAAGAACAAAGAAGCTGAAGAATGTATGTGCATAAAATGTAGTGTGTAAGCCCAATTAATCAGCACGAAGAGGTATGCCTCAGTAGAACTGGCGCACTCTGCATTTTCAAATACTAATATTTTTTTCTCCCACACTGTGTGTGCTTCATTATTCTCTGTAAATCATGTCTTACGTTTTCAGTGGTTTGAACAAGAAGTTAAAATTCTGGTTATCAAAGCGTAGAAAACGAACAGACTTAAAATCATTTCCTTTTTCCCTAGTAAATCCTTCCTCGGCACAGATGTTGCGCTAGTGTGCTGAAAAACAATCGCAGACATCTTTGAAAGAAAAAAACGCTGCTCTTAGTTTTCTTATGAGGTACTAAAGGTTTGAAAAAAGAAACCGGGCATGGCCGAATGTACCTTACCAAACATAATCACCAATCACTGATGGGCACATTGCGAGTTAAATGAACTGCAGTGTAAAAAATTAAGGGGATGCTTAAATTACTTAGGGGCTTCATGCTGCAGCATTGGAACCGCTGCTCTAGAAATATACTTGGGAGCGAGTCTGTACTCCCCGTGGCTGCAGAGAGGCTTATAGTAGGTTGTGGGCCCACTGCCACCTGAGCTGCCGGAGACACGACCAAACTTGACGGCGAAGAGCTGCACACACTGACGCGAATGTGACATGAAGTACTGGGCTGCTCTATTGTCGGACTGTCCGGGAGATCGAGTCCAGATGGGGTCAAGATGACATCATAAATGCTGCGCGGTTGTGTTCTGCATGAGAGCGTTGCAACACGTGGCGAGAACGGTAAAAATGATAAATATGTGAAAGAAAATTCTGCTTCCTCAGAAAAAGACGCAGCGTGTAATTCTTTCTGGCATGGTAAACTCTATAGCACTACTGTTTCTATTCCTGGGAAAATTCTTGGACTCTAATCCCTAGGCTTTGCGATGATACAAAAAAAAAAGGATAGCGATTCGCTCAAAGAGCACATTCCTGCATTGCAAAAGTGAAAACGCATTACGTAAAAATTATTGATGTACCTGAGCCCATATTTCGGCTTTTCAACTGCTCAGTAGCGCCATTGACCTTATTTGCTTGAGGCAAAAGCAAGTTGGGTGCTGACATTATTATATTTCAAAACTCTTGTTTTGAGATATATTAATAGCAGCTTATGATCCCCATATGAAGCTTTTCAGTTGCTCATAATATCCATAATTTTATTGCAAACTCTTCCTCATCGCCAAGCCTACAGATATAGATAACGTGCTTTAAAGAGATCATCCGCTTCTAGTGTAATGTAGAGAACTACTCTCATGGTAGCCACAAGCACGTTCATCATGCCCTCCTCGCCTACATGGCTCCAGCAGCATGTTATCACTATGCGAACAGGCCTAAATAGAGGACTTTTTTTAGTAGTGTCATCCAACTGCCTTAACCAACCTCCAGAAGTGCCCCCCCCCCCCCCCCCCCCCGTGAGTTCCCGCCCATCGGAAACCTTCCAAGCTTCAAGGCTTCCAGCTGGTATCTGTTTTAAACAATAAAGCTGCCCTACTGCGGAATATGGCATCGCCTCATAAGATTTGTGCAGTCACATTGCTGCATTTCGCTTCGCGTATACATTTGTACAGGTGCATAGCCGTCGGATATTATGTCAGCTTCTTTCCTAAATTTGGCTGCAGCCTTCAAGCAGTAGGAACCGGGACCTAATAACTTTGGTAAATTCGTTCATAGAGCGCCTGTAACGAGATGAAATATGAATCGCAGTCTTGTATAGACTGAGCAGAGCACCTCCTGTCCTTTTGGCTCTTCTCGCACGTTGGCGTAATGATCCGCATGCGAATTCCTTTCCGCACCGCGGATGGTAGTGCCGATAAACCCACCGATACTTCAGGCGAGCAAAGGCAGCCATAAGGACAGTCTTTTTGGGACTTTTTCCATTATTTCCATATTCCTGGTAAGTAAAAATTTATTTCTTTGTCTTCTCGTACTAAAATTTTATGAAAATTTTAAATCTTTGGACGCAGCTACTGTGGAGATAGCTTGAACACTTGAGTGCGCCCGTGCGTTTGTTACATGTGTCACCGTTCGCAATGATAATAAATCAGCGTTGTAACACACACAGTTCTGCAATGGCGGATGTCTATCTTCGATCCGTCTTTTGAACGCGCTTTAAGCATAGAGCATTACACTGAGGCGATAAATGTGAGCCGACGGAAGCTTTGATTAATGAAAGAGTGATCGGGAGGGTGTCGGAAACCTTCCCCCGAGTAAGTGTGTGCTGTAACGAAGGCAAAATCTAGAGGGGTGCATTCACAAAGTAGGGCAAGGGCATTGAAGGCATATGCGACACGAGCAGAAAAGCACAGAGCGGTCGTTCGATCTCGACATGCGAGCTCGCGATGCTTCCCGAAATTACTGAAAGATGAGGATCCAGAGTTTCCGGCCTGTGAGGCAGAAGGGAAAGGCTTCGGTAGCAGGCTATCCACGGAAATGCCGAGCGGGACATTAAATGGTAGTTCAACGAGAATCCATTTTGCCTTACGTTCCTGTGTGCGAATAATTAGGCTGGCGCTACAGTGCGCTTGCTGGTAAGTAGGTTATGGTTAAAACCGATACCTCCCTACGAAAGACAGAAAGCAGGAAAAACTTGTACAGCGCTTACTTGTCGCGGGCTTGACTGTCGTTGTACCTGAAAGAATAAGTTGCATGCTGTCGTGAAGGCTGCAGGTAAGTAGGCAAAACAGTTAATTTACCCATGTGATTCTTTCTGAAAAATGTTTTCTGAGCAAAGAATTCCAGCTCGACATGCGCATGGTAGACAGCCTGCTCAAATACGGGGTTTTTTAGCTTCTTCTATTCTAGATATTATTACGTTTGCGGATGATCATTCTCACAACTACAGTTGGCTCTTTTCTGTACTTACGCAGAGAAATATTTCAAATAATTGAGAGAAAGGCGGCAACCGAAAACAGAGCAGTGATATACGGCTAGAGGTTGTAGTTTCAATGATGTAGGGATGGCGTTGTTGATGTCCTGAGCAAACCTATCATATATGCGTTCTACCGCAAACGCATAGGACACGTTCATTAAATGGTAAAATGGGCGAAACATCTCGAAATTTTGCTGCCAGTAACCATAGAGTGTGTTCCTGATTGCAAACAAGTTCTGCTCCTGCAGCTCTGTGCTTTTCAGAAACTAGGTCACGACTAAAAAGGAAAACCTGCACCGAAAATCAGAAAGCACGGAAAGCTTGTACAGCACTTACTTGTAGCTTCCTGGACTGTTGTGGCATCTGAAAGCACAAGTTATAAGTTGACATGAAGGTCGTAGGCCAGTAAGCATAATAATTCAATTCCGCAACTAATTATTTCAGGAAAGTGTTTTCTTAAGTGAAGCCCAGCTCGAAATGAGTATGCTGGACAGCATGCTCAACTACGATTTTTTAAGCTCCTTTTTTAAGGATAGCATTATGTATAAGTATGGTCATTCCCACAACTACAGTTGGTCATTTTCTGCACTTACACAAATAAATATTTCACATATTTGAGAGAAAGGCGGCAACTAAAAATAGAACAGGGATCTACAGCTAGACGTTGAGGTTTCAATGATGTAGTGATGGCTTTGTGGATGTCCTGGGCAAACCTACCATGTATGCGTTGCACGGCAAACTCATAGGACCCGTTCATAAAATGGTAAGAGGGGCGAAACATCTCGAAATTTTGCTACCAGTAGCCATAAGTGTGCTCCTGATTGCAAATAAATTGGACTGGTGCAGCTGTGTGCTTTCCAGAAACTAGGTCATGATTAAAACGAAAAACTTTCACCAAAGCAAAGAAAGCTTGTACAGCACTTACTTGTAGCTGGCTGGACTGTTGTTGCATCTGAAAGCACAAGTTATATGTTGACATAAAGTTGTAGGTCAGTAAACAGAAAAATTGATTTCTCCATCTATTTATTTGAGAAAAGTACTTTCGTATCATTGAAGCGGATCCTAAAATGAGCTGGTTGGACAGCCTGCCCAACTACAAGGTTTTTTTAGCTTCTTTTGTTCAGGATAGCATTACGTTTGCGGATGGCCATTCCCGCATCTACAGTTGGTCGTTTTTTGTAATTACGCAGAGAAATATTTCACATATTTGAGAGAAAGGCGACAACCGAAAATAGAACAGTGATTTACGGCTAGAGGTTGTGGTTTAAATGATGCAGTTTTAGCGTCGTGGATGCCCTTGGCGAATTTACTATGTATGCGTTACACGGCAAACGCACAGGATCAGTTCTTAAAATGATAAAAGTGGTGAAAAATCTCGGCATTTTGCTACCAGTAACCATGCAGTAAGTTCCTGATTGCAAATAAATTCGACTGGTGCAGCTCTGCGCTTGTCAGAAACCAGGTCATGATTAAAAAGGAAAACTTGCATCGAAAGACAGCAAGCACGGAAACCTTGCAGAGCACTTACTTGTAGATGCCTGGACTGTTGTTGCATCTGAAAGCACAAGTTATAACTTTGACAGAAAGGCGGCAACCGAAAACATAACAGTGACATACAGCTAGAGGTTGTGGATTCAATAGTGTAGTTTTGGCATCGTGGATGTCCTTGGAAAATCTACTATGTATGTGTTGCACGGCAAACGCATAGGATCCGTTTTTAAAATGGTAAAAGGCGTGAAAAATCTCCACATTTCGCTACCAATAACCATGCAGTGGTTTGCTGATTACAAATAATTCTCTGCTGGTGCAACTGTGTGTTTGTTAGAAAGTAGGTCATGGTTAAAAAGGAAAACTTGCAACGAAAGACAGAAAGTACGAAAACCTTGTACAGCACTTACCTGTAGCTGACTTTACTGTCGTAATACCTGAAAGCACAAGTTATATGTTGAAGCGAAGGCTGCAAGTCAGTAAACAGAACAATTCATTTCCCCATATTTTTCGTTCAGAAAAGTACTTTCCTGTCATTGATGCCGATCTCAGAATGAGCACGATGGACAGCGTGATCAAGTGCGAGGATTTTTATCTTATTTCGTTCAGGATAGAATTATGCTTGCGGATGGTCATTCCCACAACTACAGTTGGTACTTCTCTGTACATACGCAGAGAAATATTTCAAATGTTTGAGAGAGAGGCGCTGACCGAAAACAGAACACTGATATAAGGCTAGAGGTTGTGGTTTCAATGATGTAGTGATGGCGTCGTGGATGTCCTGGGCAAACTTTCCATGTATGCGTTGCACGGCAAACGCATAGGACCCGTTCATAAAATGGGAAAAGGGGTGAACAATCTCGACATTTCGCTACCAGTAACCATGCAGTGAGTTGCTAATTGCCAATAATTTCGGCTGGTTCAGCTGACCGCTTGGAAACTAGGTGAAGGTACGAAATGAAAACTCGCACAACAACCTAGCTGTCCTGCATAAAGAGGAGATTTTATATCTAGACGCGGCTCATTGATTTTTTTCTGCTGTGTTGTTGTTTCCTGTGTACCTTTCAGAGTATGTAGTCGAGTATTGCAATGAACAAGGAAAACGAGCCCATTACATGTGAAAAAGGGATGTTCTACAAAATTTCGCAATTCTTGGACCAATTTTACGGGCGCCTAAATGTAAGCTTGCCGGAGGACAACGCTTTTTTTTTGAAGATCGCGTTCTTCAAATCCAGCAAAGAATTGTAGAAAATTACATGGGGGTAAGTATTTTTTTGACCAAACAACCAATATTGCTTCGGTATCCATATCAATTGTGTCAGACGCCTATCATACGTTTGAGAACGAGCACACAAGTGGTAGTGACCCAAATTGTCCGGCATGAAAAAGAGTTTTCATATCAGGACGCGCCTCTGATTTTCTCTGCTTTCCTGCAAATTGCTATGGTTTCCTTCTCTTCGAATTGACTCTTGACCATGTCTACTTATTTTAACTGTTGGGAAATGTGACTTACTTGAGGGTGGCGGCGACGTCACAGGTCCTGCGAAAAAATCATGACTGATTATGTACCAGATCCTTGTTTCTTGGTTGCCTCTAGGAACTGAAAGCACTGTTTGGACTGCACAGCATTGAAGTGTCATTTTTGAACGTTCAACGCAAGCCGAGACACGGACAGGAGGCGTGCTCTTTGAAGAGGCTGTGCCTTGCTTTTGCGATGCGGTCTTCAAAACGAAAGGTCATCAGCTCGCCAGGCGTTCAACAATTGTAGGCTGTTGGGAGGGTTATTTCATGTTTTCAAATTAAAGGACGCTAAGGCGACCACCTCAGCACCTGTTTTTAAGGCGAAAGTCTTTTTAGGCTTATCGTTGTGGGCAGAATTTGTGCGTTGTCAGAAAGTGTCCACTCAACCTGTCAATCAAAACTAAAAGAAATTAAAGAAAGAGATGAAACGCAATAAAAACAAAACTAAAAAGAAACGAAAATTCTAAAAATAAAAAATAAAAATGAGGAAAATAAGAACTAAATATTAATACATCAAAATTGAAAATAACAATACAAAAATAAAAAGAATTTAGAAATACCACGCCTACTAGCGTCGTGGAAAAAACCCGTGTTCTAGAAAGTCCATGCTTTCGCATTCCTGCACGTAAGCGGACTTAAGTGCCCTCAGAATATCTTTGTCTTATATGTGTGTTCATGTGCACATGTATGCAGTCGTTGTTGTTGTTGTTGTTGTTTTTCATGTGTAGTTGTAGCAGCGGCCATTCAATTGAGATCGCCCAGTTGCCCATGCTGTTGAACAAAGATGTGAATACCTGGAATGTATTGAGCTGTGTGATATTAGCCGTTTGAGAAGGCCGCATGTAGATAAAACACGCGGGTTTCTCTTGCGATGCCGCTTCAACCACTCAGCACGAATGTCACCACGCGGAGCCCACTCGTTTCATTCTCGCTGTGTGTGGAGAATTTAGCTTTCTTTGTTTACGGTTATTCTTTTTTTTAACAGGAACAAAAAGCTAAGTAATCCTTACAAGCCTTTTTCCCGAAACGTTTTTCATGAAAAATTTGCGCCCGGCTCCACAAAATGGTTTCATTCGGCAGTGATTGAACTAGATTATATTTAAGGCAGCGTTATAGGAACGGTAAAACTTTTGCAGCTGTTTTAGCAACATTTGTAATGCTGGCTCTGACCTTTTAATATACAGCGGCAGCACTGCTCGAGAATAAAGCACAAAATTTTTTGTTTCCAGGAATATATAATTCGGTTTGTAGAGGTTTTGGGGTGCATTTTGCATATGTATATTTCTTGTTGATTGCCAGATCCAAGCTTGTGAACTCTTTTAGTCCACTGCATAGTCACTGAAAGTAGTTTGATCGTTGTTGAGCTATACCTGTATTTTGGAAATACATATGAGGTAATATTTTGTGCCTACCTGCACTCGTGTTTTCTGTTGTCGAGCTGGAAACTTCTTGGCTGACTGAAAATGTAAAGTATGGAGTTTAGTTCGTGAAACAGGAAACAGTTTGCTATAATTTTGGGACATTTTCGATGTTCTATTTCATTCCACTTTGGTTCGCTGAGAGCAAAGCAAGGAGAAAAAAAGTGTCAGCGCTGACGCTATGCCGGGTAGTTCTTGAGAAGCTCAGTGAAAGCAAGTGTACAGGAGGTCCGTTTTTATAATGCAGGTATACATTCTGTGCCCGCACAGCCGAGGCCAAAACAAATCGAACCCACCCGCCTCACATGCGTCGTTGCACATGCCTTGCTTTACCACCGCCATCTTCGGGTAGTGCGCGCTCCATACTTGATCATCTGGTTTCCTTCTGCACGCTCCACGAGCCTTGCGCTATGTTTAAGCTTTGTCTTCTTAGGGTGGGATGCGTGGTTGTAGCATACCGCGAAACGCTTCGAAACGCCTTTCTGATCGTGCACATTTGTTGGGGCTAGTACCCTTAACCACGCGTCGGATTCTAAAAAGGAACGCTGGTCTCGAACTGGCCGCGTCAAAACATCCTCAGGCCTGCCCGCAGATATTTCACGGACAAACTGATCAGTTCGGGAGAGCATGCTGCTCGGCTTGTCGGAGCTGCATGAAGTGAAGTCGGCGCGAAACCGGACGAAGGACAGAACAAAAGACGCTGATTTGTTCACATGAAGATGATTAGTCTTAACATTTATTCGCCTCTGGATCCAAGCTTCCTGCTCCTGCCAGACGGTGACTGCAGCAGCCCGGCATCGGCGGTATACTTTATAGACTCCCGCGGCCGCTTGCTGCGTACACGCGCTGAGGTGGCTTTTCCGGCATAAATTCCGGGCCCGGCAACGGCTGGCATCGACATATATCTGTGTTTCACGCAGATGTCTCTCGCACTTAAGCGCCGCGGTGTGCAAAAGCTACAGCGGCTGCAGTTGCAGCAGGGCCATCACGGCTCAGGCCTGATAACACGCATGTCTAGCAGCGCCATCTAATGTGCAGATCACGAACCAGGTGTTGGGTTAAGGAGTCTTGAGTCGTCTCCTGGCTGGTTCTCCACATAAGATCCTTCGTCCTAATAAGTCTTAAACGTGCATTATTTTCCGTGCGAGTTTGTTTTTTCTTGAAGCCACGTACCCATTTAAGCATGGGATATGATGCAGGGTTGTCACAATACCGAATCTGCAGTATCCTATTAAGCGCTGCTCTATTTCACAAAAACTGGTATTTATAAGCATTTGAGAATCAGTGTGCAGTAGTGCCGAAACATGTGCGACTTGTCGAAACTTACACATCTCTCATTTGTGTACTTAAATAATTTTATTGTTTATTACTGAGTTGCAAAATTAACATTAGATCCTTTATTGCACCCGAAACGCTTCTAAAGAACAGTGGCCAAGGCACTGTGCTGCTGAGCACAAAGTTGCAGGGTTAAATCTCAGCCGCGGCAGTCATACATTATTCAAGATAAAATGCAAAAAAGTCTTCTGGGTATTGCTGGTGCACGGTAAATAAATGTTTGTTGTTCAAATAATTCCAAACCGTCTTCTACAAGTATCGCAGGCCCAATTGAAGTTAACGGACTTCAGGCCTGACTTACCACACTATACAAAATTTATTTTCCTGCTATGCCGAAGGCAGCTCTGGTTTATGAACGTACTGTTGAAGAATTCCGAAGGGAATATTTATATCTGTTTCCATGTCGAATAGAACAGGTGGGAGGGGGAAGGGGGCAAATATTTATTTAAAATGCAGAGAGATGGGTGGAGGATAGCATTCTTGAGAACACACATACAAAAAAAGAGCAATGGGCAGGAGTAGAGCCGCCGTCCACCAACCAATGACTCAACAAACCGAAGCCTTGCCCATGTGAATACCAGTCTCCTCGTGGGAGTATTAGTTAGCGAACACAGGCTCCTTCTTGCGTATCACATTTTGGTTGCTCTTTAGCTAAGATATTACGTGTTATGAATGCTTGTAAACGGCATGGAAAAGTAAAGATACTCAAGGGCTAGCATATCAATATCTTGTAGCAGTAGAATCACTTTTAAATGTTTCAGTGCTTGAATGATCAAATCAGTTAATCTTCATTTTCTTTCCCAAACGATCTGCATGCGGCTGTGCTGCTGCTGTGCGTTTGTATTTCGCATTCATTTCAGGTCAGCAGACAGAGCTTGCCACCTTAGCAAAGCAGGTTCGACTCCAAGTTCGCAACCTCCGCACCTGCCTCGCTGCATACACTCACAACCCTTAATGGCAAGGCGCCGCCTATCCTTTTCGCCTTCATCTAGTACCTGTGTCCGTCAATTCCGGTGCAACTGCGATTGCGTCTGATTGCGCCCGATTTGCCACTCATGCAATTGCGCGCCGCATGTGCTTAGTGCGGGATTTTTTCCGACGAAGCAAATAAACCAGCATTCAAATCAGACACGCAAGACAGAGAACAGGACAGAGGCCGTTTTTGTTTACATTTGCGCCTTAAGAAGCAGAGCACGGCAATCGCTAATTTTTTTTAGGGTGGATATAACTGATAAATTGTCTTCTTTTAACTGTCAGTCGGAGGATAAAAGAGGTAAGGACAATTCATTTAGCAAAGTTTCGCTTCATACTATTCCAACCATACATATCCTTCCTCTTCAAAACAGCATTCGAAAAGTCGCCTATCATAATAAATTTTAATTAAAAACTCACCCGTGGCGTTTGCTTCCCCATAGCATCCAGGAACAGCTTTGTATAACAAGAAAAATGCAAATACATGTGATCGCATGTAATGAGAGCTACAAAAACTGAACACTGGCAGTCCAATGAGGCTACGACTAGACACATTCGTTACGACACGCGGCAAAAAATGTAATATCCTCAGAAACAAAAACTTTATTTAGCTATAAAAGAATTGAGTACTGCAGTGTTTAACTCTGAGCTAGTTGACTAAGACTGAATAATGATACTGAGTAAAAACAACACAGGTACGCACCGACAAAAAAACACAGACAAGGATAAGGAGAAACTTTCAACCCAGGCTCTACTGAAACTCCTGCGTCAACTTCTGTGCGTACTGCTCTAAGAGTATGTTTTGTCCATGAAGTTGAGAAATCCAAAAAATAAACGTTAATGTTACGCTCTGTGAACCATAGTAAATCCTCAACCGCTCAAGCATATTATGCGCCTGTGTACTTTATACTTCACGGTACCCCAAGTGTAAATGTTTTACACCAAGAACATTGCTGTCAGTTTTGAGAATACGCAATTTTTTTGCAAGCCATCGCTCATTAAATGTAAACTTAGTAAGGACCGTCATGACACAATGAGATGCATGCCAGTTTTAGCACACCGAATAAAATGCGTGTTTTCGCTAAAGAAGACGAAATGTAATTTGGAGTAAAAGAAAATTCTGGTCTTTATGGTATATGCTTACTAGCAGATTCGTTTCCTGCGTAGTGTGAGGAACAAAGAACGTTGTTCTAATAAGCCCTTTCAAGTAAAGTGTGTAGCTTCAGGAAATCAAGAAAAAAACAATAAACAAGAAAAACCATTCTTGTAAGTGAGAGGGCAGATTAATTGAGGCTTGATGAGCCAGTGGCGGCTGAAGTTTACTTACCGTTATCAGGGATGTCTTCTGACGCTGCTAACCCTAAAATGGGAAACGTCGTCATTAGAGAAATTTAAAGCATTGTTTTGATAGACTTGTAAAAAATATAAGCAGTGCGCTTTAAAGGTTAATTAGGCTTTTAAGGCTGATAATATTTCTTTTTGTTCTCGTTTTCGGAGGATGCGATACAAAACGGGATGAGTTGCACAATAGTCCCAGTTTTTAAACTATTTACCTAGCTGAACAACGCTGGCAATTTACGCATAAACACGCTCATAAAAGCTGTAGGCTGCACACTCAGCAAATCAGAAACTCTGGGAGCATTACATAGTTAAGCCAAGTTAGAAAATAAAATAAAGCGCCAAAAGAGGCAGTTATGCTATTTCTTTATAGTACGAATTTGCGCAATGAATTGTAATACGTCGCTTTGTGATATAAGCGTCGTCAACAGCTAAACACGGCCCATTGCAGGAAAACGGCTTCTCCAAGTAATTCTGTCCTATGCAAGCTGTGGCCACCTTAGCCCCGCAAAGTTTCTGCCGCTGACCTGTCTTTTGCTAAACGTACTTTCTCTTCGAAGTCGTTTCGTTACCGAAAAGGATAATCGGCTACATTTGGTTTTCTGCTGCATGCCCTACCTGCGCACATTTATTCTTGATTTAAACTATGATGTCGTAAAATCAAGTTTTTTCCTACCAGACTGTTCCGTCATCCTGTCTCTTAACGTTGCTCCTACAAATTTTCTATCCATAGCTGGCTTCGCTATCCTCAGCTTAATTTCAAGTATTTTTGTTAGCCTCAAGGTTTCAGCCGCGTGGGTCAGTACTGTCCAGATACACAGCAATTCTGGACAAAAGCACTTTTGAACGAGACACTATTGACGCAATTTTATCATATAATGTAATATTTAACTATAACTATCAACATATCTGCAGATCCCCCGACAGCAGTCTTGAATTTTTTCTTCTGTTAACGTTTCTGCTATCGTCAAAAGCGTTCCTCATTGCTTTTCTATGGCAGTCTTAACTGTTCGATGCAACCGATGGAAACTCTTTTGATACATATCAGAAGAATCGGCCATTACATTCAATATTACCGTGAAAGTACCTTACAATTTTCCAAAATTACAATTTCCAAATTTTTGTCTGAAATTGCTAGACATGATGTGAAGAAAGTTCTGACATATTTAGTAAACGAATGACGAAACTCCCGACCGGAAAATAACGATCTATATCATATGCGCACGCTAGGATTTTTTCTGTCTAGTCTGACAGCAGAATTTTCTTACAATCTACACCACAGACACCAAAAACGGGCGCACATAGCTTGGATTTACTTGTAAATCGTGCTCCTGCTCAGTTTATTTAACGATAAACAGCCGCATGCTTACCGGCAGCAATGGAAAACCACAACAGCACAAATCTGGCACGCATCCTGTCTCCAAGCTGTTTCTCCTGACAAGAAAGAGGTGCAATATGTTTTATAGCGCTGCCCTGACCTTCTAGCAGATATGTTTTGCTTCCTGGACTTCATCTGGAGCTAGCAGTGTGAGGAAACAAAAAAGAAAAAAAATCTCGACGCCTATCAACTTAGAAATAGGTTGTCGTTGAAGGGGGTGACGTTGCAAATGTTGTGCGGGGGTTGACAGTGCAAGAAGGTAACAGCTGGCTTAGAAGTTTTTGACAAACTTAGAAAGTGGACCTATTCTACTGAGGATGAAAAACCAGACATCTCGTTGACGTCATTCTTCATCGAGGTCAGCGGAGTCCTGTTTTCGTCGAAGGCGTTCCTGACAGAAGAAATAAAATTAGCTTTACGTGGAGGTATGAAGCGCCACGCTGGAGCCTTGAAGTTTTTTTATTGGGCATGAATGCCTTGCAGCCTGTAGGAGAGGTTTGAGCGCAGATTTGTCCATACATTGCTTCTGTATTTTTTTTAAAGACACTGGACCTTTTTTTATCCAAGACAACATATCAGAAAGAAACCCATGGGTGCTGTCGCCAGTCAGAAACAATACGATTGGGCAAGGCGAATAGTAATCGATTTTCGCAAATCAGGTAAACGATACTTTTAAGGCATGATGCAGATTGATGGTATGAAATAATTAAGAATGTATCCAAACGTTTGCAGTGGGTTACTTGGAAAGTTCTCTGATATAGGTCTACATTTCGGGGAACACTTAAGATCAGCCATAAGGGCAGTCGCGCTAGCTTGGGGACTTCTTTGCCAGGAGTCGTCTGGGGCGTGGGGTAGTCTTCCAAAATTACTTCGCAGACACAGGCACACGGAACCAAATTGAACGAAATTGCCTCAAGGACCTATGCATAGCGTGTCTGACTTGCAATACAATGGTCATAGGTTGGATTCCTGTAAATTAACCCAATTTCCCTTTCACCGCATTTAGGTTACCTTACATTCTCACATGCCGTAACGACGTTTCAGTCATGTTGCGACTTTATCATTGCAATTATTGTATTGATTTAATCACTTATGACTTCCGCAGCTCCATGTGTGACGTCACAACCCGCTCGACCACTCGAGAATTTCTCGCATGCCAACGCCAATCACGAAGCCGGGTTTCCGTTGAACGGGGCCCTTAACGCTATGGAGGTAAAATTTGTATTCTTGCATGCATGAATCTAAATTAATTCCGGTATATGAGCATTCTTATAAAAATTAGCACAGGTAGGTATGCCGGTGTATCTTGCGTGCTGAAGTGGGAACCGATGCGAAAAATCAATAAAATCCAAAAACTAAGATCAACAAGTAGGCTTGTTGCCAGAACTGCCTGGAGCCATATCGATTCAGTAAGCTCACAGAAATGGAAGATATCAAAATTGATAAATTTTGAAACAACAATGAAGAAGGAAAAATGTGTTTCGAAGTTCTAAAAGAGCATAAAACAAGAGCAATCATACGTACTTTCTGCGCTAAGCGACGGCCGGCGCAATCAACAAAGCTCTTAACCTGTGAGAAGAAAGAAGTTCAGAAACGCCTCTGGATTTCGTGAACAAAAAATTTTCCTGGATATATCCAAACGTAAGCTAAGACTGCGGTGGCTTTACCTCATGTGCGAACAAGAAATGTTTAGTTTTTATACAAGACAGGCTAAAAATACAATGCATTGTTGCTCCAGAACACAGAGAGAGTGGCCTCTGGATTAAAAGATGCCAAGGTTAACTGAATAACATTCGACGCTCCCAACAAAGTGCTGGCCAGACTCTGCCCACATAAAAGATAACCCCGGGTAATAAAGTTACGCAGGATATAGAAATTTGTCGCGATTTTCTCAACATTGGCTTAAGGGTTTCTGCTTCACTGAGGCCACTCATTCAAAGGAGCGAAGAACACGCCTTATCATTACCATATACTTCTACGCGCTAACTAGACCCTGTGGACGCTTTTATCACCGCTCAAAATTACGCGTATACCCACCTTAATCTTTTTGCGCATCAGCCTTACAGCGCCTTCTGCTTGTTAGCGAAACAATGTAAAGCACTGCTTGTGAAGGATATTTTACATTCAAAGAAATATCCTCGAAAACCTAAATTGTTAGGGAAAGTCGCGTGTTCGCATGGGCTGCTGAAGTTTCCTGGAAGGTAAATGAATGCTGGCAGAAATAATTTTAAACGAAGTATAAAAGTAAGGTAAAATCGTGAGCAGACTTCAGTTGCCATTGAGTGATCAATTTTGATGCCTTGAAAGGAGCCGACTGCATGGGTTGCGAAATTGGCAAGTGCTTGGCGGTTAAGTATGCGGCGTGTGAAACCTGTTGCCTTTAGGTTACAGAAGGAACCTTTACGCTTTAATTCGAAATCATCAAGTGAGGTTTGAGTTTGCCAAAAGCGGGTAGTGATGGGATAGGTGGGTTAATTTTTTTGTGGAGAGGGGAGTATGTCGATTGCACCAAAGCTGTGTAACCTTCAGCTGTGAAGTCAACATTTCCGGCAAGCTGAAGTTACTTGGAGTATTACTCAGTAAAGGACCGCTGTGAAGGATATATTAGCTGTGAAGGCTAGCGACAGAAAGGGTCTGTATTTGCACGTGCGCAGCGCCGCCATGTTCGGGCGACCAACCTAAAGACAAGATCGTTTCGGTGGTGCTGTCCACGTCTATGTTTTATATATATATATATATATATATATATATATATATATATATATATATATATATATATATATATATATATATATATATATATATATATATATATATATATATATATATTGAACTTCCGACGTTTCGCCTGGCTGTGTTCCAGCTAATATTTATTTCTGAAGTTCTTGAGTGCGTTATGTTAGAATCTTGCGGTTTTCACAATAACTAAAATTGGCATGCCCTGGAGACGTGGAAGCCGGTTATAGTATGCGCGGCAGCCCTGCCACAACATGCAGAAATTGTGAGAGACACTTAAGCTTCGCCTTAAGCGTATAGCGCGAAAGCGTAATGGGTTAAATGCCATATGAGCGGAATGTCATGCCTTACTTTACATTCGTACACCCCCCGGGGTCCCTCATACCTCTCCTGCAGCAGCGGTGCTGCGGTTAAGCGATGCGCCACTGCCCTGCGATGGCAGGTGCTCCCAGCGGTGGGCCTTGTGCGGCCCAGGTTGCTCTTCCAAAGCAACCAACCATTATTTTAACTGCCACCTGCCACGGTGGGCAGCTTGCTCACTATGTGGTGGGCAGGTTGTGACGACGCCGCAAGGTCACGTGACGTAGCCAGAGTCATGCACGCGATGTTTCTCTCACAACGCCAATGTCGGGTTTTCTGCGTAACGGGGCCTTTAACGTTATGGAGCTAAAATTAGTGTGGGAATTTTTTTATATATAGCTCATGCCACAATTTTCTATCGATGCCGAAATATATAGCAGGGAATATAAGGAGAATTGACCCCTGCATGAAACATGCCACATTGCCTATTACAGCAGTCTATTTTCAGCGCAAATCATAATTGCAAATATGCCCTCAGCGCCACGAAGTGTTTCTCCTGGCAGAGCACGAAATGCAAGAGGTTGTAATGTCGAAGAAAGAAGGACTTGAAGGCTCGGATGTCGATGCAGACGGTTTTCAATAGCCTGAATGACAGCGGTTACGGTCGTGCGTTTATCTCTCATGTTGGCGTCGAATGCTCTAAAATTGTACAGTGGGCAGCCATCTGAGAAAAATAATTTTTCCTTCTTCAAGCCTAGCATTTACGATGGAGTGAACATTCGTGTAGTTATTGACAACACGCAGCGTAGCGAGAGAGAAGCTGCGACTGTACCTTATAGCCTCCGCATTATGGGCAGCCGTGGTGTCCAGCTCGGACTTGTATGACCAGTGCGTTATAGTGCCGGGTAAGGATGACGGCATCCTGTGCCGAAGCAATATACTGAGAGCCCTTTCCGGACGAAGAAGTTTGCTCGCACGGAATAAATGCTTTACACCACCACTAATATCATCATCATTCCAGTCACCGCCGATATGTCGAAAGCTATCACTTTCAATAGTCGTAGCCCAGCTAGATGACCTGCGAAAGCTCACGAGTTAGCGAAACGCGGACTGTCAAGATCATTAAAAAAGAATATGACGGAAATTTTAATTCAAAATCGTTTTAGAAGCTGCCAATACTCAGACTCTGAGCACCTTTCAAGAAAGAAGCAACACCTAAAGAAGCTACCATGCAAAAGTAAACGATAAAAGGTGGCGCCATATTTCGTTTGTCACCTATTTTCTTTACTTCAGTCCTGGAAGAAGGTTTTAATAAAGCTTTCCAGACACGTAAAACATGATCTCCATTAAAGAGTCACACGGAACTTGTAGAACCGGCGTCACAGCCGGTAATTAGCCAAAAATATTGTGAGTAGAGTCTTTTACAGCCGATTATTGCAGTAACGTTTATTCTCAACGCAATATAGTAACAGAAATGCCTCGGTGACTGAAAGTACGTAAAATTAGAAACGAAAACATGGTGGCGCCATTAAGTTACAAAGTGCTATGTACAGACCCCTCATACAAGAACAGTTTAGATCTGGTGACATGTAGTGTTCTAAGTGCTTTTATTATGATAACATATCTAAATTTGCGTGTTAAAATATTACGATGCATAAACCACAGTGCCAAACCTCCGAAATGAATTACTGCTAGCGAATATGCATTCGCCTCGCACGGGGAAGCACCATAAAGCCTAGGAAAACCGAATTCGAGAGCGTATCAAAAATAAAAAAAAACAGCGTCCAGCTGCAGCTTATATTTGGTCGTAGAAGCAGCGTCACTCATGGCGAAAGTGAACATCAGCAGTAGTTACCAGAAAACGTGCCGGTGAGAACCTCACGGCCTGTTTATTCAGCTCAAGCGCTCGGTTCTAGCTTCGAAACACGCCTCTTTGTTTTCATGCATAGTGTGCACACGCTACAATGTTAACTTATGGAACTTTCGTGCATGCGCAAGGCTATTCTTTTGCTAGCGTTCTGCGCATACACACTCTGGACCCGCTATTTCGCTAAGCGCTCAGCGCCATGCTAAAATAATAAACCACGCTGTATCAAAATTCTCCAGTGACTCAAGCCACACTGCGAAAGGTCTGATGAGTAAGACACATTTTGTGTTCCTCGTGGCACTTGGAAGATTGCATTGGCGACGTGCAGAAGGATTTCAGTGTTTTATGAAGTAGGAAGTATTACTGGTGAAGCAAGTTGGTCTTCTTAACTGCACAAAGTTCTGCCCCGCTTATGTGCAACATTTCTGGACAAAAGTTTCGCACATTGCAAAAATTGTAAGGTACTGGCATGAAAAAGAGTAATTAGAAAAACAAAATTACACGACATGCGCAGTACCGATCATGATTGCACCGCTAAATTTCATGCCCCAATAAATTTTTACTGCTATGAAAGTATTCAAGGTAATGTACCATTCTGCGAATGTGTAGCAAAATCTTTCTTTTAAAGATTTTTCCTCGCTAGCATAGAGCCGTTAAGACTGCCTTAGAAAACTAATAGGGAACGCTTTTGATAGTGACAAAAACGTTAATAGAAAAAAAGGGCTAGCCTGCGGACGGGAGATCTGCGGATATATTGATTGTAATAGTTATATCTTAGAATATATGAAAACAAATTGCTTTCAAGAACACTTTCCTGTTAAAAAACTTTTTGTCCAGAATTGTTCGGTACGATCTCATATAGAGCACCTTAAGAAAAACACACAGATGGTTTATTGCCGTTGTCAGTGTGTGAACTTTGCAAGATCCAAGCTTTGCAACACTTGCTGTTCTGTTGCCTTGAAAAAGGTGACAATGACGCAGACAATGGCCTTTCGTGTCCAAGTTTCAGCTGTTGTGCTCCGAAGCAACTCTCGAAAACAACGCAGTTTTCTTCCCAGCTTATTTTCTTCTATTTTTCAACAGTAGGGCACCACCCTGTACGGCGTAAATAGTGCCGTCGAAAGCGCTGTCACAGCTTACATAGAACGTAAACACGCTCGTGCATTTGTCACTGCCCCACTGAAAATTAAATAGTCAACATCCATTACTCTATCATAATCAGAAGTTTTCTGCGTCCCTTGAATAAATTATTCAATGACGGCCCACGATGAAATTAGTTCTTACTAAAACAATACACACGAGGGCTTCATCTCGTCCTGTGAGATCTAGGAACGTTTCACATATGAAAAAACTAACAAAAACAAAGCATCGCCAAATGAAAATAAACGCACTGAGAAAGAAAACTGACCAATCAAGAAATAAATGTCTGTGGCTCGGAGACGTCGGAACACGCCACGATATATATGTGGTAAGATTCAGCAGTGATAGTGCCCTCGCATCCTTCAGTTCCAAGCTTCTAATTGAAACCGATCAAAACTGCGTGAAGAGCTTCAAGAACCGGTCACGCTATTCGGCCGGTATGTGCAGCACCGAATGAGAACGCCACTTTGTTAGGATCCAAGGCATGTCCTATGAATGCGACCACCGAGATGCTTCAAAGTAGATGTGAACTCATTAAATTGCGGATAATGGGTTCGCACCTATCTGCTTTATTGGGTTTGTTTAAAAAAAATGGAAGTAATTTTGCGAACCAATTAAAACGATGATAACCGTCGCCATCTAGGCGGAAACCTGAAGCGTTGGTATGGGGCTGTTCCTTCATTTCGTCGCGGTATTGTCCAAGCACTTAAATTAAGTAAACGATCGCACGACCATTTTGATATTGGGCGCCGAAAGAAAAGCAGTGAACTGAGAGGTCTATGTGTATTTATTCAATTCTGGAGGAATTACTAGTAATTCACCAATTTCGGTAATTACTCGAAAGAATTAGCGATAATGATTGCTTATTATTTAACTAATAATGTTATTTAGTAATTCGGTCGTTTAAACTTTTCATTCAATCACTACCAAACATTACAAACCATAATTACACTCTCGGTAGATGATCGACTGTTCATGAGGACACGGTCTGTCCACACTTTTTTTCCGCAGACCGTGGTGACGCAGGTTGTCCACGGCGCTCATGGGGCAAGAAATGCGTTAGCATTAAAAGTTAAGATTGGAGCCTATTTGCGCCAGCAGCATTTCTTGTCCTGTGGACATCACCATAGGTGAAAAAGCCCGCAAGCTCATATAGAAGTAGCAGATTTGAAAGTGCATGTTTTGATACTCACGATAAACCACTGGTATATGACGTGTTGTATTGTGAGGTGTTGCCATTCTGTTGATTTGCTCAATTTGCGCTTTTGGTTTGAGTCAAATTGGTTTGTTTTAACGCTGAACTGTGCCATAATTAATTGATCATTATTGAAGTAAAAATGTTTCAGGACGGTCCAGCTACAAACTAATCAATAAATACCTCATCCTGATTTTGGATAACCACACGTAGTGGCGACGACTGTCCGCCAGTTAGGAAAGCGGCGAAAAGGGATATCAAAATAACCCGTTTATTTGGCTGACTCGTGCCCACAAAGATTTGAATGACTCGGTGGCGGCGTAGCAACAAACGTAGCAAAAAGCGTGAGCAAACAAACAGTACAAAAATTCGTACCATAACTCCCATATCAAAGAAGCATCAGCTCGATGAGTTAGAAGAAAGGGAAAGGAAAGCAAAAGTAAGCACTAAGACTGAAAACGCAAACCTCCATCAGGGTTCATAATAAGGCTTCAGGCCCACAACATGCACTACTTCTGGACGTGAATGGCGGCCCTGAGATCCTGTAACTCCGTTGGTGATGACCTCGTAGCTAAGTGCTCCGATTCGACGAACAAACTTGTACTTGTCGATGTAGCAGCGAAAGGAGCTTTTCGCTGAGTCCGTGGCCGCGAGTGGGTGTCTACACCCATACGCACTCCCGGGGCTTGCATTCTCTGAGGCGTCGGCGCAGATTGTAACGTCGAGCGTCGGTGCGCTGCTGGTCCCAGATCTACGACGTCCACGGATAAGTCGTCGGGCTTCTTCCACGCCCTGAAGATAGGCGGCCGCATCTTTGCTGTTTGCACCAGTAACGTTTGGGAGCATGGCATCGAACGTGGTGGTTGCCTTCCTGGCGTGGACGAGCCTAGACGGTGTCATCTTGGTGGTCTCCTGCACAGCGGTGTTGTACGCAAAGACGACGTAAGGAAGGGTGGCATCCAATGTCATGTGTTCGGAGTCCACATACATGGCTAGCGTGTTAGCGATGGTTTTGATCAGACCGCAGCGGTGGCCAAGTGGTTGAGCATCCGCCTCGTATGCGGGAGGTGCGGGGTTCGACCCCAAGTGCCGCCGGGTACCCACCGGTGATACAATGGGTACAAGCTTTCCCCTGGTCTGGTGCTCGGCTTATTTAGGGTGAAATGCTTGGGAAATGGATCTTTGACCGCACCTTGAGAAAAAGAAAAAATACCTTGTGACATGGCGCTCTTTGGCCATAGCTGCCCTTGCGCCAAAAAAATCCATAATCATCATCATCATCATGGTTTTGATCAGACTCTCTGTAATTCCGTTGGTCGGGGGATGATATGCAGCAATTCGCCGGTGGCTTGTATGGCTGTAGTTCAGAATGATTTGGGTAAGCCTGGCCGTAAATGCTCTACCATTATCCGTGATCAGAACTTCTAGGACGCCGTGGCGCAAAAGCATCAGCTCGAAGAAAAATTTTGCGACTACCGCCGTAGTGTTACTAGGCAATGCTTTCGCTTCGGCGTAGTGGGTGCATGTAGCCGGCCGACACGATGATCCACATGTTGCCCGGTGTTGACGTTGGGAAGGGGCCCGAGGAGATCGATTCTAATCGGCTGATAGGGTGTACTACGTGATAGTAAAGGCTTCAAAAGTCTAGGTGGCCTGATCGTTGGTGTTTTCGGCACTGAAACTCGCGGCAGGTTTTGACGTACCTTGACAGGTCTTCGAAAAAAAAATTATTTCGTGCCATTTTCTACGGGGGAATGCCTGAAATGCCAGCAGGCATGAGGAGATGCAATTTTTCGATCTGTTGATAACAATAACAGGCACCAGGGTCAGAAGACTGTGGCACAAAAACTTTTTTTCCTTGCACGTCAATCCTGCCAACTTTTGTGTTAACGGCTTTATGATGTTTAACGTCCAAAAGTAACCCTGGCTATGGGACGCCATAGTTGAAGTCTGCGGATAAATTTAACCACTTGGAGTTCTTTAACGCGCACGGAAGTGAAATTGTACACGGGCTTTAAGCATTTCGCTACCATCAAAATGCAACCACAGCGGCCGGGATCGAACCTGCGTCTTTCAAGTCAGCAGCCGAGCACGATAAATAGTGTGCCACGACGTCCTGCAAACATTTGCTGCCGACTATGTGCAGGATATGTTTGTGAATGTGCACGTAGCACTAAACTACGGTAGTCAGTAGACAGCACTGCTGCCAGAGGAGATTTCAGGAAAACTGTCCCTCCGTCAGTTGTCAACGTAAATTATCAGGAAAAAGCAGTGATGTTTGAGAAGGCCAGTCATAGAAGAACCACAAAAGTGTGGGAGTTGCTGCGCTCAAAATTTATTCAGGGTAGCTAGCAGAGCGTGCTTGCGGAATGAAAGGTTTCGCATTTCGCACGTTCTTTCCTTCCGTTCATAGAGCACCTGGAAGAAAACAGCGACGTGGCAAGGATTACGTGATGTTTCCCTCCTTTCATACATACAGAACGTTATCTGGAGTGCTTGAATTTGTTATAGAAGTTCCTTTTTGACGCTGCCTTTAATTTTGAATTAAAAGCCAACCTCTCTCTCTCTCACGACCGTTTGCATGAGGATTTTTGGATAAACATGTCAAAGTCTGCCACGTAAGATCTGTCTTCAAGACGAAAGATAGATTCTAAGTGACCTTCAAGTTTCGACATGACATGAAAGCAATACCACCATATTGCTGCACTGTATTTTCCTGTTTCTGTTGCTACTGCAAGAAATCGAAGGTTCAAATCTTGCACAGCAAATATCAAATGAGCAAAGCGCCTTTTTCCAAGATGTGGTAAGAAGTGTGAAATTATCATATATTTTTCGAAATCGCTTATAACTTGTCCAACACATTGCTTTTGCCACAGTGCGTTGTCCACGAGTAGGAAATAGCCTTTTGCTATACTTATATAGCCCACATGAAACCATTCGCCATATGTGAATTTCTCAGATGACGAGCTAAGATCTCGAATTATTTAGAACGGACCTGATTAAAGGTGCCGAAGAAGAGTTAAAGTGCCCACTAATTAAGGCCGAGGTTCGGGAACTTGCAGTCGGGCTCAGTATTGAGAGCAGGCAAGTTTCGACGTAAGAGAAATCCTTCACGAAAACTGTTTTACTATTGGAGAAGCAAGTAAGGAAATAAGTGGAAAGCGAAAGTGACTTTAAGGCACCGAGCGGTTTGCGTCACGGTCGTCTGCAACAGCCTTCGCATTTTGGTTTCTCTCACGGCAACAGAACATGTGCTCTCTCGAGCACAATACAAATATCAGGTGGCAGTTTTCTTGAAAGTTTTCGCTCGGAGATAATCCATTCCATCCTCAAGAAAGGAAATAAGTAAACATTGCAACATCCAGCTACTGCAAGGAAGTGATGTTGTTTTGAGCCGTTTACAAAATTTTCACAAAGCGCTGGAATGAGAGAACTTTGAAACGAAGCCGGAAGATTTGGCTTATAGGTATTTTAGGGATATCATCATCTCAGGTTTTTGTTATACAGGATGCACATGACGGAAGAACGGAATATCCAAATCGGGCTGACAGGATGTTTGTAATTAAGCTCTGCGAATTTCAAGAAGCGTGGGCGATGAAAGCTGACCACGGAAGCACTGTCGGTAGAATGAAAGTCAGAACAAGGAATTCAAAACGAGAGCCTTAGTTTTGTGATGTTAGTTTACGACTGGTAGAATTCTGCAGACTAGAGGCAAATGGTTTTGCAGCTTAAAATTTCCTCTTAATCCCTTAGACATTTTTGAAAAAAATACTAAATATACACCAAATAATTACTTCATACTCATCTAGCCTGCCTTACCTGTATTAAAGTTTAGGCATTAAGCACTACTTGCGTCGATGTATGCAAAATCTTGAAGCGCCTACTTGTGCTTGCAACCAATTTAAGGTTCACCTCGAGACTACATGACACCGCTTCCTCTATAATTTTACTCTTCCTCTGCTGTGCATGTCTGTATTGCGCCGGGTACCTCACATGCCTAACAGTTGCCGCCCTTAATCACTATACTCTCCACCCTACCACGACTGCTGCAGTGAACAAAAAGAAACGTATTTCTTCCCTTAAGAGCAAAGGGTTGTGGACAAGCTAAGTGCCACTAAAGTTGAAGTGTGACCTAGGGATCTAGAATATGGTAAGCGAAGACTGAAGAAAGCAAAAAAAATGGAGAGAGTTATGAGCACTAAGTGGCGTAAACAATGAATGGCACGTAATGTTTCCGGATAAACACGCATTCATTTCTTGGGCAATGCTTGCCTTGCAATGAAGCGCTGCACCTAACCCACCCTCGGACTTTTTTTCTTCGGTACTTACAAGCCATGGAGAAGAGGCTGGCTATTGGATTACGACTCCCAAACACAGAAGCCGCGCTCTTCGAGATGTCGCAAGCAATGCTCATTAACACCGTTTTGGGAGCCGTGTTCACAAGATAAGAGAAGGCGCACTGCAAAAAAATAAATAAATATATTAGCAGTGGAACCAGTGCTTAATAGCGAGTGCTTCGTTTGTGAAATGCGCATGTCGCAGGGCTTTGCTTTAATTTTATTGCTTGCTCATGCAACCTGTTAATGAACAGAATGCAAAGAAATACTGAACTAGTTCTTCAAAACTCATTTTCACAAAACAGAACTTCTGTTAAAACTTCTGTAAAAAAGTTATATTGGGTCGATAGATTATTTTTGCGGAAATAGTTGTCCGATTGCGCCTGGATTTTCATCTACTGACTGTATATCTCAGTTCTGAGCAGAGAGGAGAGTAGTCTTAAAAACTGTTTAGCAATCAATTGCCGTGATGTATGCAGAAACCGAAAAATAGTGAACTATTATACGGCTACGGTGCACGCGTAGTGGAAGCTACGGATCATTTTCGACCATATATTATAATGGAGGCAAAACGCTAAAGCGCCCGCGTGCTGTGCGATGTCAGAGAAGGTTGAAGATTCCCAGGTGGTCGAAATTATTCCGGCGCCCTCCACTATGGCGCCTCTTTCTTCCTTTCTTCTTTCACTCTCTCCTTTATTCCTTCCCTTACGGTGCGGTTCAGGTGTCTGCCGATATATGAGACAGATACTGCGCCATTTCCTTTCCCCAAAAATCAATTATTATTATTATTATTATTATTATAAGCATGCTACGAAGTATCAGCATTGGAGAGTTGCTTCATTTCAACAATCACGGCTAGATTAACGGGCAATTGTAAAAGGGGTAGTTTTGGGTAACAAAATACAGCACAGAAAGTGGTTCCGTTTTGATTTAATGAACTTCGTCAGGCTAAAAATAAAAAAATAGGGGTCAGAACTGTTTATCTATCGAAAATTGCTCTACAAACAAAGTGGTCAGAAACAATGATTCCACGGGTAAGAAAAAGACTGAAGACATTTCTTGTTTCCGAAGTGTGTAATCTTAGGAAACTAGTACGTTTTCTTCAATAGTGGAGCGCGAGAAACACGAACTGAAGAGTTTTAAATCGTTATACGGCTGCTCTTTTTCCAAGTCTCAACCATCTTATTCACTAACGAGCCGAGCGGAACAAACACTGCGAAAGAATGTAATCAGAAAACGTATTTGCTTACTTGACCAGCCGAGCTAAGAGACATCAGGAACGATAGCTGAAAACATAAGTAATACAAAATTTCGATCCTTCTAAAACACTTTCCATCCTCATCAAAATTCCGCGAAACGATATCGAGCGGACAATAATAGACACGAAAAAAACAATAATAGCAGAGAATTATTGAAAAAGACATTGCACACCATTGAAAAGAATGCATCATGGTCATAGTCATGCAAAATGATATGTTGCGGTGAGTCCCTTTATTTCAAGTAAAGTATTTGTCTTGTATTTGTTTTTGTACAGTCAGAGAAAGTAGAAACGGACCCCCCCCCCCCCCCCCCCCCTTCCAATACCGAATAGTGCCGCGCCGCATGGGAACGCAGCCTGACGATGCACTCCGGGTACAGGGGGGTTGTGAGTGCCTTTTGTCCCCTGTAGTGCCTTATTCCCTGCAGACTAATGAGGACCGCTCAGCTAAATATTTTTTAAACGCCAGAAGTTACTTCGCGGCGTTGAAATGGTCACCCCCAACCTATTCATGGTCATCCACATCGCCTCATGGAGATGAATACTTTCGCCAGTAAATTAGCCATCTGGAGGCTCTAGTGGAAACTGCTATTTAAACGCGCGTATGTTTTTCCTACACACCGAGTGCAGTGTCGAAGGAAATAAATCGTTAGTGTCGCTGGAACATCTCTAACTGGTTTTGTTATGAAGATATTTGTTATAACAAAGAGGACAAGCACACAGTGCATCATTGACTGTGTCTAATCTATATTTGAGGAAATTTTGCACATTGAAAATTTTTGAACAAAAAAGTAAAGCAACAAATAATATAATATAAATCAAAAGGACTGAAGATATTAGGACATCATTTCCGCGCTGCCAACAATGACCGTAATGTCGCGTTGATAAAGAGAAGCCACAAGCATGTTTACAGATTAGGATTGAAAGCGCAGCTCTTAAAGAGCCGTTCCATTCATAGTGCCATCGTAACAAGTGTTCATTAGCTACACTGCCATGGAGAATGCGCAAAACTACGCATACGCTAGTTGCACTGTGTTAGGCCAAAAGATGTGGCTTAATGGATCTTTCGCTTTCTTATTCGGTAAGAAAACACTTGGACAACCATTTTGTTGCTTCTAATTTCAGGTTTATTTCTTCAGAGCTAGATAAGCTGTCATCCGCATGTTTTTCATGTGTTATTGGTGGCATTCTGCTACATGAACGCTGGACGCGAAGGATCAGTCCGTTCACCTTCGCTAAGTCAGCGACGCGCTAGTGTTTATGAGTGGCTTTTTCACATGCCTCAAACTTGATGCCGCTCACTGCCTGAGAGACCCGAAAGTGTGTTTTCGTGATAAGGTCAACCGTTCGCTACCTGGGCTTTATTTAATTGGGATGTTCACATGCGCGTCTGCTCTATTTAGGCGTTCAATGCGGTTGCGCATTTGTTAATGTGCAGACTCGAAAAATTGGGATATTTATTGCCAGAAAGGTAGTTAAAAATAATGTGACTCGCGTAGTAAAAGTCTTCTGTTTGAACAGTTGGAAAGGATAGCAGTGCACACCTCTTCCATTTATTATTTCCGCACTCCCGGGTAATAAATGCAGAGGTTACCAAAGCGACGCAGAACTTCCTACGCCATTATCGCAAAATTTTGTTTTTACTAATCTTATAATTTATTAAGCCAAGCGTTTGACATCAAACAAAGTTTAAAATTTTCCTTTTGTTCTCAGGGCGATTCAACCTTGCTGAAAGGTACAAGGAATTTATTTTTGCTTGGTTGTCTAACAGACAGCGGGAAGTGTTGTGTTCCGAAAATAACTACCGGAGAATCGATTTCATGCTTTGTACTCACATCGACTGTAGTTCCGTTCTCGCACATCTTCAGCGTGTTCTTGAGGCACTGTGAGAAGTAGGCAATTAATTTTTTACAACACGCGACACTCAGAACAGAAGACTCGAAATCAGCCACTTTAATATAGACCTGCTTATTTTGAACACAGAGCCAAGCAAACCAATATAGGCATGGTATATTTCTCTTATAACAACTGTCTAATTTTCGCAGTCAAGATGGTCAGAAAAAAAAACCAGCTAAGGATGTATAGCCGAAGGACAAGTCCTATTGATGTGTATTTATCTCTATGTCTTCTCTCCGATGAAGACTTGCGCATCAGGCTTGCGCGTAGAATTTTTTTCCAGGAAGAGTTTAAAGCCTAATTCATTCCTCTAAAGAACCTGTAACTACCTATATTCTGAACACAATGGAACAATGGAAAGAAGCATCACGGCTGGTTGATGCGGAAAGTTCTTCAGTCTTACATTTCCGACGCTTCCTGGAAAGGCCATTTTTATTTCTCCTTGGCAGACACTGGTCGTTTGAGAAATGCTTGAGTCAAATTCACGTTGTCGGAACCTGGACATCAAACCGCCTAGAAAGGAGAAAATTGCCTAGAGCTTCAGATGAGCGTATCATTCTGAGAGGAGATCAAATAACGAAAGGAAAACAATTCAGCGCGTATTCAGTCCTTTTACCGAAAAAAATGACAGAAGCATTGCCTGAAGCAATGTGTTTTTAAGTTATTGGGATATTTGAAACTTGGTGGATTTGGTTTGGCTTGTGGGAGTTTAACGTCCCAAAGCGACTCAGGCTATGAGGGACGCCGTAGTGAAGGGCCCCAGAAATTTCGACCACCTGGGGTTCTTTAGCTTGCACTGATATCGCACAGTACATGGGCCTCTGTAATTTAGCCTCCATCGAAATTCGACCGCTGCGGCCGGGATTGAACCCGCGTCTTTAGGGTCAGCAGCCGAGCGCCATAACCACACAGCCATTGAGGCGGCCTAAAACTTGGTGGACGGACACCGATTTTCATTTTATAAAGCACTCCGAATGACTGATGTGAATGGAAACAGTGAAGCAAGGATACGTTGTTTTGCCTAAATGCGCAGGTTTTAAGCAGAATGTGTTAATGGACGCTCCTGATCTCATTGGCAATCCTGTGGATACGTTGCGATTAGTTGCGTTTGACAGAACGAACTATGGGGTGCAGAACTTCAATTTCAAAAGACGGTGCTGAGGGCACGGGGGGGACAGCCGAAAAATTAAATCATGCATATAACTTGAACGCTAATAATAGCTAGGCCAGTCTTTGTTATATGTGTAACGAATCCCAAACTTTAGAGCTTTAACATCCCTGCTTCACATTCCCAACTTTTCTGCTCTTAGGTTTCGGAAGAAAGACACAGAAGTGAAGGCAGATGCGAAAGCTCATTTTAAATTAGGAATGTTGTAAACGTGCAGTGCCTTCCGCAACCTCTTAGTTTACCTTAATCTCTTTAGGTGTTTAAATTTAAATTTATTTTAAACCGCAAACAGTATTTGATTAGCGCATTGCAGCTTATCAGTGCGGCAGTACAGTTTAATATCCTTCGGTTTTAACTTCAGTTCATAAAATCACCCCACATATCTATATAAAGGGAGTAGGCGGACTAAACAATTCAATTTTTGTCTTTAATATAATTATGCAGTAGTTTTTCTCATATCTAAAGTTTTGAGGGAACAAAGACATTTAGTGCTTATTATTAAATTCTTTGTCATTATAATTAGGATTCTCTGAAAAACAAGCCAAATTTCGTTAACCGTCAACTTCCTTTTAACATTGCATTGTTTGAAGACATTACAATATCTGAAATGAGTGCGTGTTTTTGCGCTATGTAGATTTATTTATCAAAACACTAAAGTGGAAAAAAAATAACAACCAACCGCCTAAAACGAGAAGCGCCCTTTTCTAACGAAAGGAAATCATGTTTCCTTGGTAATTTTCAGAAGGCTGTGGTACCGTGAGAACGTAATAGTGAGGTGAAATGCCGTACTGGGGCGCAAAATTTTTTGCTCCTTTATATCAAGGCAAGCCACAGAAAAACTCTGCAGAACAGGCTTTGTCTTATTTTCTGGTATCATTATCCAATCAAGGGAAGAGAATTTTTGAGAAGGAAATAAATTTTGAAGGCTCATGTGCGCGTGTTTGTGCCACGGATACATTGCACGTTCAGTGCGTGGACGAAATCAAATGTCAATTTTTCTCTGTGATGAAAACAATGGAGGATATGCAGCAAGTAAAAAAATAAGAAAGGAACGCAACGATAGAGCACTCAGGGAACAAAGCTGCCTTGTGAGAAGGTTAGAATTTTGCTAAAATCAGTGAATAAAATATTTAGCAAATGGAATACCCGGAATAGGTGAATCTGTGCTGCGCAAATAATCATATGATACAATACACGAGCGCTTGGATTCTTTGTATAAAGCAGGGTTCCTATCAACCATGCCACTTTTCTGACCCAGCTTTGAACACGGCGGTCATGTTGCAAAACGGGCAACTAGACCTCCGTCTAGTTAAATGTTAAATGTGGAAAGCTGTTAAATGTGGCACGCCTAATTGCATGACACTAGATTAAAGCGCTGCCGAAGGGAACCAATAAACATAAAGGGGTGATTAAGATGTCAGCAAAAACAATCTTAGTAAAAATCAAGTGTACACCCGTATGTCTTCCTTGTAGCATTTGCAAGTTTGTCACTGCTCCCCCCATAGCTCCTCATTTGGCATCGTCAGAAAGAAAAATTATTACTTACCAATAATTGGAAAATTTTTTACTGCGGCCGCTGCCAACTTCTGGACCGCAACGAAGGCGTTCTGCGCATCGAGGTTTCTTAAGGCGCCTTCTGCAATGCACTAAAAGCGAAGAAAAACCATAAAAAGGAGCTAAACAAATCAAAATAAAAACATTTTTGCGCCCTATGCTTTAACGATAATCTTGAGAAAGCGCAAATATTTACATTACGTTACCGGCACAAAAAAAGCGAAGGTTCATCGGTTTAGGGTTTTAGATTTAAGGTATTGTGCCAGAAAGTAACTAGTAAGATATTGCTTTACACTCTTTGAGGCAAAGTCCTCAAGCATATTTTGTTGCGGTTTGATGGTTTGGTTTGGTTTATGGGGGTTTAACATCCCAAATCAACTCAGACTATGAGAGACGCCTTAGTGAAGGGCTCCGGAAATTTCGACCACCTGGGGTTCTTTAACGTGCACTGACATCGCACAGTACACGGGCCTCTAGAACTTGGCCTCCATCAAAATTCGACCGCCGCGGCCGGGACCGAACCCGCGTCTTTGGGGCCAGGAGCCGAGCGCCATAACCACTCAGCCACTGCGGCGGCTTTTGTTGCGGTTTGACATTATCAAATACAATCCAAATCGTTCTGTTAATATCCAGTTGTAGAGTATACGCGCTGTGGTGGGAGGTACATAGAAGACTAATGCAATTAGGTTCAGTGCACTCACGTTCACAAGCGTCCGAAGTCCAGAATTCCGGTTCTGCGGAGAAAGAATGAAAGCATAAGGAGAAAAATTTATAACTGGTTTCTGCACTAGTTCTTGACGCTACCGTTCAGCACTGCGGGAAAGGTGACCCCAACTCTTTTCTTATGTACGGCCAAATAGAACTTGTATACCTGAGCACACTAAAGCTGCCGCGAAAACCAAAATTCGTTAAACCGCAATCAACACTTTCATATTGAAAGATGTTCGTTACGTAAAACGAGGCTTATCACCGAAGGAAGAAGAGGTTAAAGAAGACTTTCAAGGAGTGAGCCTTACTTGCTCCATTCAGTGAAAACCCGTCTGTTACTTACTTAGTTATATTGATTTTAATGGCGCAAAAGCAACTGAGGCTATGATGCGCCAAACACACGGTTAGAGCTTTTGTTAAATGTTACGCTTTTTATATCTAAAGTTTGTGTAAAACATTGGCTTCTCTGAGAAATTTAAAAATGCTTGAAAAATCAACCAGTGTTTGATCTCCTAAAAGTAACATGGGGTGTAGTGGGATGTATTCATTGTACAATGTTGTGAAGCAAACCAATTCGTAAGGATGATGTGCACGTCGGGGAAGCTTCCTCGGCGGTCGCAAGTCTACGGAGATTATCGTCGCTCTGCCTTCAGATTAGCATCGCCAGCTTGTTTCAATTGAGACAGTTTAGCGCACCTCAGCGCGGTGTTCACCGCGGCGTTCAAAATTTCCTTAGGGTAAAAAGAAAAGAGCAGCTTTAAGAATTACCAATTGTAATGTTAGTTGTCAAACGTATGTTTCGGGTACATGCTTTCAGTGTGATTTTGCAAAGCGTATGCACCACGTGACTACCCGCGTTGGGTGCGGGTGGACATGGCAGACGGTAGCCAGTGCATTAAAGATGAGTTAGTCACTGGGAGTACAACAAACACACTCTTCTTTCTTATTTATTTTATTAAGTAATCGTTTGGTTTAAATATTGTGGCACCCTGCTTTTCTTGTCTTTTTCATCCTTCACGTATGAACAGTTTTCAAGAAGCGTTGTCTCTAATATGACAGTGTGTTTAGTCCTTTTACAAACTACATCTTTTCCTCGCCTCTATAAGTTGCGAAATATTTATCTTCAAAAGTAAATAAGTAAAAAGTGCCTGTTTACCTTCTCGCTCGAGCAGAGGTCCAGGCCGCTTGGCAAGCACTAGAAAAAAAGAATCCTGGTTAGCGTTTACACAAGGGGACTAATTCACCTTGAATGGCTGTTATTTATATTATCTTGAATGACTGTTATGTAGCCATAAAATGCTGATATTTCAGCTTGCCTTCACCGGAGTCGTACCGAAGCGAATCGTATTTTTACTGCACTATGGTGAGCTGAAAAGGAGTCCCCGCTCCAAGCTGCGGGAACGACTCTGATTGAATGCCCGGTAGTGATGAACCAGACCACCATTAACTACCTTGTTTCATCCTTATGCATGCATAAAAAAATCACTATATTTATTTCGTCTCGTTCAATGAGCTGAATTTGCATGTCCATCATTTTTGCTGCTGTAACACGAGGAACTCTGACTTGAGTTTTCTTGTATATATTTGAAAAAATTACCGATGCATTCCTTTCACTATCGTACAGCTGTTCGCTCGTGACACAAGTGCACCCATTTTGAAAAATTATCTGGCAAAGTGAAACATTGCAAGAAAATTCACAAATATATTTTAATATTAGATTGCTACTTTTTAGCTAAGAGGCTGCGGAACATCTGATGTTCGACCAGATGTCCAGAAATATTTGCAGCATTATTTTCCTAATCAAGAAGCAGCAGACTTGGATTTTTGTTTTGTGTCTCCACTGTTATCCGCAGAAATACGTATTTTGTGCGCCTTCGAGCTCGGTGACGATGCACCTTGTTTTTCGGAAGCACTCTTTATGAAAGCAACAAAAGGAATTAACTAAAAGAATTAAAGAACATGGCTCTTTTTAAAACGTTCAGAGCGTACATTTTAGTGGCTCGTTGCGGAAATAATGAGAACGATGAACTAGAAATGCTGATGATTATTTGACTGCAGTTGTGCAGTCAGTTAATCATAAGGAAACGTATATATCACAGGGCACGCGTTCTGTCGCCGAGATCGTTTTTCGTAGTCGTCATTTTTTTCCTCTGCTTAAACTTACAATCTTCATAAACCACAGCGATACATGAATGTGTTAAAAAAATCTTATACAGTATAAAATAATCCGGAGTCTTGCGAAATGGTGTCCCGGCAAGTCCAGTGTCGCGTCGAGATGAAACAGCCCAAAAACAATTTCTTTTCTCCAGCGCAAAAACAAATTGGGTTTTGCGTAAACTTATGCTTTTAAAGCAAAACTATATATTGTATACTATACTTTGTAATTGTTTCCTAGATTTGTTTTACTTTCAAAAATAACTGCGCTAAAAACGGGGACAAAGGGTAGAAAACAGAGGACAGGCGCTGACTAGATCTCAACTAAAGTTTAATCACAAAAACGGGCAAATATAAACATGCAACAGCCTAACAACAAAACTACAAGGCACGTGCACTATGTTGGGTCAAGATAGGCAACCTCACTGTCACGCAGGAGCAGGGATGGTTTGCTGCCGCACAATCTTGGTTTTTTGCTTATGTGGTAGGCTTCTACGATTTCCCTGGTCAATTGGTCGGGGTGTTTATACAATATGTCACTATAGTATACGAAAGGAAAACATGATTGACACTCTCGGCAATGATCAACTAAATTAGTAGAGCGGGTAGAGTATAATGAGTTAAGATGTTCTCTGAGTCGTTTGTTAATACACGGTCCCGTTTGACCTAACTAACTTTGACCACAGGACAGAAGTATTTTATGCACTACGCTCTCAGGGCACGGTAAAAATTTCTTATCATGCTTAATGCCACAACACTATACAAATTTGTTAGGATTGCGTGCTTTGTTTTCATGAATTGAACAAATTTTAGTGAGATTAGTTTTTTTGTTCGGTTGTTGCCTTTTTCCTTATATTTGCCTCTTTCCTGTGATAAAACTTCAGTTGAGAGTCAGCGCTTGTCTGGTGTTTTCAACCCTTCGTCCCCGTTTTCCGTGCTGTTATCTTTCAAACTGTATCACCAACTCACCGCCTAGCTATCGTGTTTGTTTTATTGGCGCTCTTCCTTCTTACATGTGCCCCAAGGGGCACACTAAGTATGATACTGCTATTGCATTGCTGACTAACCCATATAAATAAATTTGGCTAGCACCAGCGTATTATTGCATTATTTAAAGCCTCGCAAAAACTGAGCCACACTTACAAGGCGTAAGTTGAGGGCTAAATTGGAGAGAGAGTTTTTCGGAAGATACAGTCGTCGTATGTAGTGTTTCTTACTTGTGACACTGCGCTGCTAAGACTCCGTTGAGCGTTCCTGTACTCGTACCTTCAAACACATGATAACGATGACATGCTTCTTTCCATGAGACGCGGCAAACAAAATGTTGCCGAAAGATATAATCAATTACCTTCCCCATTCCAAATATATCAGGGATGCTAGCCTCGACACAGTCGCTCTCGGCAGTCGTGGTACCTGGTTAATAGCAAACAAAGAAAACAGCTATGAGACATCCATGACAGGCGCTTCGTTTTGAAGGAAAACAAAATCTGGCTATTCGTTGAAGGAACGTCTATCCCCTGCAAAGAGGTTGCCAATTGCATCAAGCAGCCCAGGAAGACATGCCCTACGTAGGTGAAAATCAGTTGAAGAAAATGATTCTTCAGTTTCAATAGAACCCAGCAGATTCCTTTGTTCGATCTCTGTCAGCGATGTTCTGGATAATGACTACTGAGAGATGTCTTCAAAGCAATCCTTTATTCTCAAGCCCCACGCCCTATTTAGGTGCCAAATGAGGCTATTGGAGACACTATTTTTGCAGTCAGGGCTCAGTAAATTGGGTGCGGATTCCAAGCCCGTTGTGAGAATGCGCTGAAAAGCTATTGAACTAGCGTATTTCGGTGAACCATTATGGCGCAATTCTTTAGGCAGCAGATCTGGAAATGATCAACTGTGCACGTAGGCTACAGATGTGCGCAGAGAGCCCGCAATCAGGGCTCTAACTGAAACTACAGTCTTCAAGACCTTAATCCTTGCTTAAAATATGCTTGAACATCTCTTCGTGTATAAAACCTACGAAATGGCTCAATTATTGCTGGATGCTTGATTTTATTCTAAAATGGCTGACTGAGCGTTGCTCTGCTGATCACCCTATTTATACATGTAAAGTCAGAATTTGATGCCATTTGAGGAGCCCATGTCAATGAATATGTGGGCAGTGCTCGCATAATGCTTGAAAAAGTGACTTCATAACTGATATCTTCTGAAAAATAAATTCCTCGCTTTAGAAAAATAACTTTGCAGAACTATCAGAGAAAGCTAAAGAAAGTACTTAGCGACAAAAGGATGTAGTTTCATGGTTTTGTTTCCTCCTTGGTTTGATAATGGCCTCGGAGTGTTGCTTAAATTTGGAAAGTAAAGAAGGAACTTCCAACATAAGGCTCATTGCTCAGAGAATAATGTTTGCGCGATGAACAATAAAAGTTTATGCCAACGACCTCTGCCGTCATGCACTGTTATAGCATGCGTGTTTAAATGCTCGCCTTGTTTAGCGATCGACATGTCTCTAACTAACAGAGTGGAAATAATCAACTCTAGTGGCCGTGATTATCTGAAGACAAAATCAAAGGTGTAAGTTAGCATATGCGCAAATAATGTGTGTGAAGGTTCGTTCCTAAAAATGAGCACATTGAAAAGCCGCAGCCAAAATAAGTGCACTCACTCAGATAACTTGCATAAAGCCTTGCAGAGCTTTTAACCTACGGGTTCTGGCGTATTTGCTACAATTAATAGCAAATCTGCGGGTTATAAATAAAAAGCTGTGGACCTCTGAGGTACGTTTTAGCATCGAACATCGTTGCATACGGTACATTTTGCAAAACAAGCCGTATAAAACTCTTCGCAGGGATCTGTATTGTACCACTAGGAAAGCAACGTTAAGAATGTTCTCACCGCCGATGACGAGGCATATTTGAAATGACGCCATTATGGCCAGGACCAAGGAAATAGCCATGGTGTTCATCGTATAGCTTCAAGAAGCTGAGCTGACACAAAGGTTCTGACGTTGAAGCAACCCGGAGCCGCTAGTGTGTTTTCAGGGCCCGCTTCTGCCGCTTATATACAGCGTAAGAACAGGACGTTTAGTGCCAATGCCTGAAGCCATGTGATCGCAACGGGATATCACGGACGTTAGTTTTTTTTTAGAATTGATGTGTGTCCGGGATCACGTAACTTTCGCAGCAGCTGTGAGATGCATAGGTGGCGCAGCGTATATTTCTGGAACCAGCCTGATGATCCGGGTTGAAACGTACTGGGGGTTGAAATGCACTGAATGAATACAAGATGATGATGAAGGCGGTACTAATAATTTGCTATATTTATTGTGAAGAAGTACGCTTGCTACTTCGCCTACGCAAAGTCCGACAGACAAATGAATACAGTTCCCCTACTGCTGCATACGTACTTTACAGCTGACAACCTCTCTCGCTTTCTTTATCATGCGCGTCGTGTTCACCATGCGCGATGTTGTAAGCGAGCCGCAAAATGTAGTGCAGGGAAGAAAAGAAGGATAAGAAAATTGTTCTTTGCAATAAACACTTTGAGGGTTGTCTTACTGGTACAAATTTACTATATATAGGCATACCGAATTTTCAGCAATGTTCAAAGTAATCTAGCTGGATAACTCCAAATACTTACATCGTTCACACACTTGAAGTACACTCACATATATAGCTGCGGTTTGCTACCCGACATTTAATGTAATGTGCCGGTTGAATCGCTGCACTCAATAGGTTTTTGCTCAATGTAGCAATCAGCAAGATAAGAAATATCAACTATTAGTAAAATTTAAACGTTGGCAGTACAGAGAGGATATGAAGGTGACTGGGGGGGAGGGGTGGACAAGAATTCTTTCTGTTATTTCATGTATTGACTGAGTTTGTTACACTCTTTCACACGTAAGACTGATTCTTACGGATGCTTTAGTTCCGACAAAAACTGAAGTTCTCAAATTCGCAGCGCAAGTGTCTGAACGCCATAGACTAAATGCTTTTGCGTAGACTACTACATTTAAAGTGTGGGAGACACTCATAGGTCACTTTTGTCTCGTTTAGTTAGCGAAGGCCATCAATCAGAGCCTTCAATAATTTTTAAATTCGTTTCATACGTGCTCAGTGGTCGAAAACAGCATTTTCGTGGCAACAATCCGTCAGAACGTGTAAGTGATCAAAGTAGTCGCGTAACGGGAAATGTAAGAACACATATTTTGTGCTGCTAGGAGGAGAAGGAAAAACTTTTTACATGAACTGTAGTGTGCTTGACATCTTGAGTGGAGCTCTCAGACCACGACCCCGTTTGCCGCCGCTATCTCCTCAGCACGCTCGATGAGCCGGCGCTGGTTGGTCGGCTCTGTGCTTAGCAGGGCATATTCTCAAGAGAAATGGGTGGAGTGGTTTATTGGTGGGACGTCGCCTGGTGGTTTTATGCAGGCCCAAAGGGAGTGATACACTGTAAGTAGGTGTTCTTGGCAGCTCGGGAATTTGCCCGGGCATTTGTCCGGATAGGGTGGGGAAGAACAAGTGTTTGTGATATAGGTAAGGATACGTGTGGGTCTGCAGTTGACGCCATGCCAGAGGTTCGGCCTTGGTAGAAGTTTGGTGTGGTGGTGGCAGTGTTGTTCTTTGTGCACCGTAATATTCAGCGATGTGTAAGTGTGCAGAGGCGAGAAGCGAACCTCTGTCTCTGCTTTCTCCTCCGCTTCAGTCGACAGCCCGGAAGATTGTTGCTCGGGCGAGCGCGTGCGCGCTCTCATTGCCTGAATAGGAGCTTTGACCAGGGGTCCAAACAATGCACATGGTGTGGAATATATAGTGATGGATTGGTGACAGGGGCCGCGCAGCCTGCAAAGATAAAGTATTCTTCGCGTGTCTCATATCTCTAGTTAGCCCTGCCCTGTGCCAGCAGTGGTCAACTTTTCCCCGCTAGCTTGTATTTCTCATCGTCCACATAACATTCTGGTGCTCCCTGCTGCGCTTTCCACCTCTTCGCATCCTGGCCGTTACCTTTAACTACCATCGATTATCTTGCTTTCGTATTACATTCCCTGCCAAAGCAAATTTCTTCTACTTGATTTGTAGCAAGATATCATTAACCCGCGTCTGTTTTCTGAACCACCCTGCTCTCTTCGTTTCGTTTAACGTTAAACCAATCACTTTCCTTTCCATAGCTCGCTGCGTTTTCCTCACTTTAAATTGAACGCTCCTGCCCCACTGGTGAGTACCGCTATGTACATATATATAAGTAGGGCCTGTCCCGGTATCCTTCCTTTGGTTTATGGTTTATGGGGGCCTAAAGTCCCAAAGTGACTCAGGCTATGAGAGACGCCGTAGTGAAAGGCTCCGAGAATTTCGACCACCTGGGGTTCTTTAACGTGCACTGACATCGCACAGCACACGGGCCTCTAGAGTTTCGCCTCCATCGAAATTCGACCGCCGCGGCCGGGATCGAGCCCGCGTCTTTCGGGCCAGCAGCCGAGCGCAATAACTACTCAGCCACCGCGGCGGCTCCTTTCCTTTATCTTTATCAGCGGTAAAGCACGCACTCAGACTTTATGGCAGCATGAGTTCTGCTATTAAAATGATCGGAATCCTTGTCAGCTTCTATTTATGTACCATATTTCGGGTTAATTTAGAGATAATTTAGCAAAACCAAATGGATGCATTTTATTTGCAGTGACACAATGGTCACCTGCAGTGGCAAGCTATACTGAGGGGCCAGTCGGTCACACTTAATGTTTGAAAGATGAACATTGTAAAAACAACACAGATAAAAGGCGAAGATGGGACGAATTTCATTGCGTTTCTGTTGAAGCGGCCATCCTGTTTTAGCTTTTCTGCGAGTTGCCTTATCGCTACGTTCTTCATTAAACATCATTGTATTATGATTGTTTCATTTGACAGATGTTTTGCAATTCGTCCGCAGGAGGAAGATTGGACAGCATACGACAGCGTGTTTCATGAGAATTAACTTATGCGGCGTTGACCAGGATGCAAAAAACACATAACCACGTAAACGGAACTTGGTGTTCGTTTTATTCGCTCGGGAGATGTTTGCACGAGAATGCGAGTATATTTCCGCATTTTCTGTTAGAAAAAGCAGATTTCGTGCAATTTTGTGTCCTGATTGATGTGTTTTACGAGAACAGAGCAACGTCCATAAACTTCACCAATGCATCCTCTTGAGTAGTTTAAAGCGCGCGTTAAAAAGATGTCAGGACAGGCAAGTGCAGACTGGTAACTGCGCAATCATCTGTAATAGATAAGTTCCGGCGACAAAATATTAGATGGGCAACGCTTGAGTCAAGACAGGCAAGCGAAACACGGGTACTAGAAATTCAAAGAGAGGTAACGGCAGCGCTGGTAAAAATGCATGTGCGTCAGACGTGGGTGTCGCCAACTACATGACTCACGCACGAACTGACATACGGATCAGGATGTCGGTTGTCTTGCAGGATGTGCCAGTGGCACAATCTGCACAGCTGTTTTGTTTTTACTATGGCGTCATTCTAAACGCTACATGTACTGTCAGTTCATCTACGCCCTTATGTATTCTAATTCCAGATTTTCGACGTTGAAAGAATGGCTGAAAATATTATTTGTGGAAAGCAGTCCGCCGTATTAGAAACAGTAGGCTTTGTGTTATTTAATATATTTATAGCTTAATTTTAGAGCAAAGGTCTCGATTTGTTATCAATGTGTTACAAGGCAAGCATCGCCTTGAAAATCAGCTAAATATACCTAATATACCTACACTATGTTCAAAACATTCGCCTAGTTAGAGGCTTGCAGCAGATTATCTAAGTCCGCCTGTTTTCCGGGAACTTTTCATGAATTAAAATGTAGTTGCGACAGTTGATCACTATCAACAAAGTAGTTGTTATTCATTACTGAAAAAGTTAGATTATTAAGACATCTGTGCCCTTGTTTTTTGTCGCTTTATATAGTTACTGCTTTATTGGATCAGCGCTCGCCGCGTTTGAGGTATTGGTGACATCATCGCTGGTGTTCCAGAAAAGCCATTATATCACGAATATGTATTGTCGGCACATTGTGGGCCACGCCACTCCTTCTATTGCCTGCAATAGAAGGATCTCAGCTCAGTTCGAAAACGCATCCACTACCACAAAAGAACACACGCCTTCGGCTATTCCCGCAAAATCAACATGAACCCGGGTCCGACGTCTTTAGGGCTTCGTCAAGAAATGTGCCGCGTCTTGGGGTCGCTTTGCCTGTTCTCTTGACATGATTTGCAGTGCCGAACAACGAAATGTTGGATGAGTGCGTCAATCCTGGGCCACCAAATAAAACCCTTCCGAGAGCTTTCACCGCAATAATTCCTGGATGATTTGCATGTAGCATGCCAAGCATTTGCTTCTGAAGTTGTTCAGGCACACGGTTACTTGCGGTAGACCTGGGAGGACTCTGTCCATCACTCGCTGGAACAGTCCGGGAACAAACGTCGCCCGTTTTACAACTCCTTCACTGTGTTTATCGTGAGCAACTCCACTGTGACGTCATTAACTACAAGCTGTTGGTACGCCGGCATCAAGCCCAACTTCTAAAAAACGCGACCTTCGCCCAATTTCGCGAACAATCCTCGACTCGTAGGCAAAGGGTAAACGTTGTTTCTGAACTATTGGTTGACTGTCCTTCGGTAAACACCGCCGATTCTAAGCGATTCATTCTATTTTCGAACAACAACGACATGTGTAGCCTATTCTGAATAAAGCATTTATTGCAGAATTTCTTGTTTCTCTAATCTGCCCAACTCTGCGATGACATCGTCCTTAAGCGCTAACGGAACGCTGCGACATTTCAAGAATCTTGGCTGAGCGTCTTCGTGACCTCAAGGTGAATCAGCGGCAGCTTAGCGCCTGTAAATAACTCGCTTAAATGTGTGGATACGTTGACCTTTCTTCTTCTTCTTGGCCGTTGCTTACGATGTAAAGACCTGTAATCTCTATGTTTAACGACTTGAACTAGTCACGGCCTAGCAACGTGCTGCCGTCATTTATCACTACCATTAGCGACTGAAAGCAAATTCACCCTCTTCTTATCGGGTTAAATGTTCCAAAGCGACTCAGGCTATCAGAGACGCCGTAGTGAAGCGCTCCGGAAATTTCTACTAACTGGGGTTCTTAAACGTGCAGAGACATTGCATAGTAAACGGGCCTCTAGAATTTCGCCTTCATGGAAATTCAACCACCGCTGCCGGGATCGAACCCGCGTCTTTCGGGTCAGCAGTCGAGCGAAAAGGCTGAAGTGGTGGCCTTGTGGTAGAGCATCCGCCTAGCATTCGGAAGGTGCTGGGTTCGGTCCCCAGTGCTGCCGGTTAGCCACCGGTTTTCTAATAGGTATAAGATTTCCCCCGGCCTGGTGCTCGGCTCTTCTGGGGTGAGATGCTTGGGAAAAGAGTCTGGACCACGAATTTCACCCTTTGAATTTTACGGGAACTGTGGCTTTCCCCGCAGTGTCAATGCTTTCTTTCGTCGAGGTGACGAGCTGGAAATCTGATTCTTCCTGGTTCATACTTTTCGCGACTTGCAGCTTTTCGTATTATTCGCGGCTTATGATTAACCTAGCTGCTCAGTAGTCTATTTCCATCTGTTGTTGTTAGCCTATCAAAAGATGGCACATACCCACACTGGGGGATCGGCCAAGAATCGGGTGGCTATTCACCTGAACGCAGTTAATAAAAAGGAAAAGCACATGGGAGCGCAACACCGGTGAATTCTTCGTCATGAACAGAAAAGGGGTGAGAGTTTTGATTTCGAAATTATAAGAATAATAATAGAGAGAGGGATTAAATAATAATGATTAAGTCAAAATGTAATAATTGATAGAAAATAAAAGTTTGGAACACTTAGCAAGGCAGTCGGTGAGATTCTATCAGAAAATTTAGAACAGCGCTACAAACAGATCTGTGGCTGAACCCAAATGTGGTGGCGCCAAATGATAGCAAGAGCGGGCCGCTCAAACTAAGGCCAAGATGATGCAAGGGCTCCTCCAGCAACCTTCTTGTCAGAGAGTTGAATTGGCGACAATACAGCCAAAAATGTTCTATAGAGTCAGGCTCACGGCAGAATGCACAAACGGGAGAGAGCGCCAAACCCGACTTGTGTAAATAGAAATTTAGAGGGGGGATGCGGCAGCGCAGCCTCGTCAGTGATACTTCAAGCTGCTGAGAGCAACAAATTTTCCTGTTCCAATAACATTTACGGTGCTCATAATCCGCCGATGTTAAAAGTGTTGTGTCTTGCGTGCTTAAAAACGCACGTCGCCGAAATCTAGATGCTGTAATATAGGCTGTAGCCGGGATGATTGGCAACACGGGGCCGCTTTTGCGTACGTGCTGACCCCAATGCTCACCATGACCACCAATTCGGCACAGCTCTTTACTTCACTAATGTGATAACTTGCCGATGTGGCCACTGTGTGTACCGTGAGTGAGAACACGTGCTGCTCACTTCGAAAAATGAGCTGAGGTTGAACGACTGCTGAACCCGGCTAGAGAGCGAAAACTGTAGTGTATCGGGCAAGTAGACGTGGCTTGGTTTTTCTAACGTTGAGCGCGTTCCGCAAACTGGGTAAACAGCGCGCCTACCCTGGCAGGTGGCAGTTCAATTACTGGTTGATGGCGAGAGGTTGGCCACCCAATGAATACTGCGGCCTATTGCTGGAGTGGCGCGTGTCTGCGACAACGTTGTCAGCGTTAATGCACGCAGCTCACATATCTCTATCAACCTCACCAGCTACCTGAAAGCGCTATTGAGACGTCCACTGACCCAGGGAGCCAGTTATGCGCCCTTCGTTTCTTCGAAATCATCGCAGTCTAGAACGCTGTCCACGCCAACACAAGGAACGCCGACGGCTCATAGAAACGGAGGCGAGCGCTCGGTTTCCGTGGTGGCGGATGAGTGACGTCTTAGCTGTGACGTGGTTCAAAGTCGGTTCAAGGTCAGCCGCGCGCGGTGCATTCGAAGCACACAAAGAAGGTACAGAGGGGAGTAGTAAAATTGTCCCCTTAAAAACGTACCTTAAGTGCAGTTCTGATGGCTCCGGGTTGTCTTGGTCCAATACGGCGTCGACAATGACTCGGCACTCGGCGGTCATTTCTGTTTTGCGATGGTTGCTGTTAGGGAGTACGGTGCCTCGCCACAGCAGCTCAGTAACGCTGCCCTCTTGTCGGCGTTGTCCGTCAGCTAGATCGGTGCGCAGCACAACTCGATGCGCTCCACGTATTCTTCCCGAGACGAATTTCCGTTCGAACTAAACTCAGCGACGCGACTACCGAAAGCCACCTTGCCAATCACATCCGGCCTCTCCCGCACGGTTTATACCGTGCTTCATTGCTACTGTAGTGAAGAAAGGGGGCGCTACACGAGCTGGAGGCAAAACTGTTTATTCGGCAAAAACGTTAAGAGCAGGGGGCAGACAGTCACGTGGGAAACAGGCGCCACACGTCATATGATGCCCGGGCCAGACACGACGTGAAGCTAGCTGCGCATGTTATCACTCATGGTACGCACAGTGGCATGTTATCACACTTAGCTAGCAGGCGGCGAGGGGGTGGGGCTTTCCGGTCATCAGAGGCGTGTAAGCTAGCGGCGCAGTACCTCAAATCGCATAACTGCGCCGCTTATACTATAACATTATGGTCGCATCGCAACCTTGGCTTACAGCTTGCTTAATTTCAGCTTTGACTGAGTGTAACTCGCATTCACCGGCCAGCTATGCCTTGCTTGTTAAGAATGCTGGCCTTATTCGGTTAAAACCGAATTTTGAAAACGTAGATCGCCGTAGTTTTAATGTGTTTATTTTATTTTTCAAAACATAAACACATTCAGTTTATCTTCTGCGCAGCAATCGGCCATTAGTAGTGCCTGGGATGTGGTCTATAGGTGTTATGAATTGTTCATTTTGTAAGCAATAACTAATAATACACATAATTGTGTTGTTTTTTTATTGAGATTTGTTATTTATGACAACTTGAAACAAATCTCTTTATTTCTCGGATGACATTTGCCAGTCCGCACCTACTGTACTGCAAGAACTAGCTTTGCTTCTTAAAGAAGAAAAAATAGAATAGTGTCTAAATATGCTCCTCTTATCTCATGACTAAAATCCGTCTCGCTGACTTTGATTTACAATGCATGATCCACTGAGGCACAGCGTCTGCGGTGGGTTCTACAAAGAACCGACACCGCCTTCGCAACTTTCATTCTGAATTTCAAACCATAATCCTGATTACGCGCCAGAATTTGATGGAGTCTTGAAAAACACTTATCTCTCTTTTTCTGTATTTGTACCATCTTCGTCTCGCTGTAAACCATGACCGCAGTTCAATAGCACGAGTGATCATAATCAATCATCTCATTTTCTAAGCTTCTCTATTACGCATCTAACTTCGCGACAAAAATGTCTTGACTCACAACTATGCTGAGGGGAACTGGTCTTATTTTCTACTTTATTCAGCAAATTAAGAAAGGTGCAGCTGTTCCGCCGTTCCATTAGGTGTATATGAAAGAACAAGGTTCGAACAAGGAATAAATAACGCAGTTAGAGCTAACAAGTGTCTCTGCATATGGGCCCATCAGACAAGTAAATGGAGTCACCGCTAACATCTTCGTGATTTTATAATATCTTAACTGAAAACTGCCCCTCAACTAGATTTCTTTTCTCACAAGCAATGGAGCAGCAACGGCGTTGTGTAACCTCTAAATCGCTTAACAGCGATTATAAATCTTAACTTCACTATTACCCATCTTTCAGCCTTCGTGTTGCCAGAATGAAGTTTTTTTAAGCTTATTTCTTAAATGCGTCCTTTTCATTTATTTGAAGCTTTTATCCTGATTTCGTTTTGTTTTCCAAAATGGGTTGGATCGGAATGGACTGGATTGCGTTTGTATTTCATTTATAAAATCACTAGTTACCATAGAAATACATAAATCAGTCGCAAACTCAGCTGCCAGGAGACATTTAAGGAGGCCTATTGCTCCGTCATTTGTAGATCAAAAGTAACAGGAAAAGACAGTGATGTTCCAGATGGCCAATCAGACAACAACCAATTCCGATAGTTACTGTGCTCAAAATTTATTCAGGGTAGATAGCAAGCCGCCTTTTCGAAACGAATTCCTTTGGCAGGTTATTTTCTTCATTTCATAAAGCCTGGAAGGAAACAGAGATGTGGTAAGGATTACGTAAGATTTGCGTCCAATCATATATACAGAGCGTTCACTAGTATGTTTCGATATGTTATGATTATTCCTTTTTAACGATGATTAGTATTTTGAATTGAAAGCCAACCTCTCTGTCAATTTAACTTGCGTGGAGATTTTTTTCATACATATGCCAAAATTTGTTACCTAAAATTTGTCGTTAAGGCGATACGGATGCAAGGCGGCATTCAAGTTTGAACATTACATAAAATCAATACTAATAGCTTGCTATAAATTATTTTTTTATTCTTCTGTTACTGCAAGAAATCTAAGGTTTAAATGTTGCTCAGCAAATATCAAGTGACCAAAATGCCGTCTCCCCAGATATGAAAAGAGGTGTGACATATATCCAAGCAGCACATCTAAGCGGCCCTGTATTGGAAATGTATTGGCAAAAGGCAGTCCAACAAAGGACCAGTGTGAAACAATTCATTTTAAATTTTGGGCCGGGTACCTGTGCTGGTATCATATATTTTTATAGGTGGCAAAGCACTTGTGCAACAAATTGCTCTTGCGACACGGCGTTTTCCACTAGGGGGAAAATAGCCTAAAGCAGCACAGGTAAATGGCCCTTTGCTACACTTATATAGCCTCCCAGGAAACCATCTACCAAACCATCTACAACGGTTAAACATACGTGCCCGCCAATTCAGAGTGAATTTGGGGTGTTTGCAGTCGCGCAGAATAGTCAGATTAGGCTAGATTCACAAAACCTGTCCTAATGCTGGATAAGCAAGCAAAAATATAGGTGGAAAGGGAATGCGATTTTAAGCCAGCGAGTAGTGAAGTGCACCATGGTCTGCGCCAATAGTCGCTCTTCGACCGATCTCACGACACCAGGGCTCGAGCGGATGTCCTTCGCTTTAGAAAGATCAGGGGGCAGTTCTCTTCACATAAACATTTCGCTTGTATATAGTCTATTCTAAACTCAAGAATAGTGAATAGTGAGCTTTGAAACACCCAGCTACTGCAACGAAGAAAGCGATGGTTTTATAGAGCAGTGTGAAAATTTTTTCACAAAGCATCGCATTCGTTGGAAATAGTAAAAAAAATGAGAAGGCAAGATTTTTCCTAAAGGTGCTTTAGAGATATCGTCATACAACATTTTTGCTTTCCAAGATACACATGACGGAAGATCAGAGTAAAATGATTTATTAGGAATGGGAAAGTTGGTTAGCGTGACCATGTCCAAAACGTGATGGTGAGCAGAATATATTCGTAAATATTACTGACACAGGCATTTTTTTCACTGGTAAAGATCTTGATCCCATTGTTCAGGAATGCAATGAAGCTATGATTGAATTAAAAAACGGTCGGAATCCAAATGTTTGCGTATAAATGATAAGAAAACACAAGCTGATGTTTTTCGTACTAAAAATAAAATGCTTCCTTCCTCCATTGAGATTAAACTAAGCTCGCGGAGTAATAGTTTTACTATTACTTCTCCCCCTATCCTCTCTTCCTGTCCTCTCATCACCTCTTTCATTTCATTTCTCCATTCTGCCTGCTATCCTTTATTTACGCTTCCCCAGCTCAGGTGCTTCAGTATCGATGGCAGATGCCGGGGCTAGCAAAAATATTTTCCTTCCTTTTTATTTTGCTTACAAATTTTTCGGACACATTTTTCGGAAACTTTTTGCGGCCACGTTTTCGCCGACATAGTCTAGTAATCCTTTCGAAAGCATTAATAAGGTGAAAAATTTATGGCACACAATTTAAAAAAAAAACACGCATTCGTTTTTTGTGCAATGGTTTCAATAAAGCACTGCATCTTTTCTCATACGTCACCTTTTCTTTATGGACACTTACACGTCATAGACAAGAGGCTGGTTATTCCATTGCGAGGCCCGAACACAGTAGCTGCGCTGTTCGAAATGTCACAAGCTATGTTCATGAACACCGTTAGCGGCGCCGTAGTCAGAAGATAGAAGAAGACGCACTGCAAATGAAATAAAGAGGCAGCGGTCTCTGTGAACAAACGCATATGTTACATTTGAGAAGTACGCATATAGCAAGGATTAGTTAGGATTTTAGTGCTTGCTCATGCATCGCGTGATTGAATAGAACACTAAGAAATGCTACGCTATCATTTTGCAGAAAAAAGAGGGACTGACGCCCATATTATAAAATTTTTGTAAAAAGTTTATATCATACCCGAACATCTATTCTGACATTTCCCAGTTAAGGAAAAGAGTTTGCTCAACAAAAAATGTGGTATGGAGGAAAATTGAATATAAACGATACAGTTTGAACTCGCTACTTATTAAAGAAAAAATAAGAGCAAACACAGAACTGGAAGGTACTGAGATTAGACTGCTCAATTACTGCCGGCAAATAGATAAAAGAAATAGTTTGCGTTGCGCGTCTGTTCTCCTTACATCAATAAGAACTTGTTGGTTCTTTTCTAACAGGACGCGAAGTTCGTGACATATGGAATATTTATTGTGGCAATGGTTCGTTCCTCACGTTTAGAAATAGTGGTCGAAAGCGCGGGAAAATAACTGAATTTTCTTCTTTTCATTGTATTTTTTCATAATTGGCTTAGAGGACAGTGCTCTAAAAATATTGTTTAGCAACTTATTATGGTCATGTATGCTGAAACATAAGAATAATTTTCCACCGCTACAGTGCACACTTTAGTGGCAAGCTACGAATCATTTTCGGTCACACCGGAGACGCGTGCTACCAAATCTCAGCATTGGAGAGTTCCTCAATTTCGCAAACGAGAGCTGGATTAATGGGCAATTCTAAAAGGTGCCATTTGGGCTAAGGCTCTGTGGTACAACAGGCGGTTGTGTTTGAATAATGCACTTAGTGAACTCTGTCAGCTTAAAAATAAAAAAAACAATTAGGCGTCTTAACTGCTTTTTGGTGAAAAATATATCTCAGAACAAGGTGCTCGGAAAGCGATATTTCTATGTTCCAGGAAAACTAAGAGCAATGAAGATCTTTCTTGCTTTCGAAACGTCTAATATCAGGAGATAAGTATGATTTAGTCCTTATGATATGGTGAGCTTACTCATCCGGTGAATTTGAGTGACGGTGGCGCTCAAAGAATGACTGAAATCATTGAAATTGTTTTGCATCTCTTCTTTTCCTAAGTTTGAAGTCAAGAAGACAAACCACAATGAAATTATCTAATACAGCAGGGCGGCTTAACGCATCCGGTAAATTTAAGTAACTGTGGCGCCCAATCATTGACTGAAGTAATTCAAGTCGTTATACCTACCCCCTTTTCCTAACTTTTAAGCAGCTCAGTCATTACAGACTGAAGTGGAGAAAGCACAATGAAAGAATGTAATACGAAAAAACTGTTAACTTACTTCACCAGCCGAGCTAAGAGACTGCAGGAACGGTACCTGAAAAGATGAGAAATACAATACTTTCGAATCTTCTAAAGTACGTTCCAACCCGAACATGATGGCGCGAAACGCACTCAAGCGAGCAAACAATAGATACGAAAAAAATGCTAGAGGCTACAAAGGAAAGCTATACGGCTTTCTCGGAAACCTCGTGGTTAAAGAAAAATTCGTCTTGGTCGGGGATTCGAGCTCGGGACTATCACTTCACCGGAGAAGCTGCTCAACCAACTGAGCTAACCGGGACGGAAGCTTATGGTAGATCGAAAGTGAATTGATCAAAAAATAACTAAAAGTGACAAGAGTTTTTGCAACCTTCTTGGTCAACTTCTTGGTCTTTGGTCAAGCAACTTCTTCCCTTACTCCCGCCAGATAAAAAAAAAATTGGCGGTGGCTTAGCTCTGGTTAAACTTGAGCTTACGCGATAGCTACAGCTGGCCGAGTGGAACCTGCTCAGTTGAACTGCAAAGTCAGTCTTTCGCCGCTCCGTTTCGCTGGGCGTTCCTTCTTCATCTTCGTCCCACTTGACACGGCGGATGTGCACAGCTGTGGCAGCTGGGTTTCGCCGGCGCGCAGCACCGCCGGCAGCTGCAGCTGCTTCGCACCACGTGGCTGGTCCCGTGACCAACCACGGGACGAGCCACGTGATCAGCCACGGCGCCACGGTGCCGGCAGCTGCTCCGCACCACGTGATCAACCACGTGACAGCGTGGCTGCGGAGCAACAGGGTGGCGGCGCCGCCACCTCCTCGGCGCCGCCACGCTTAAGGCTCGAAATGCTACTGTAATGTAGCTATCGCTACAAAACAGACCTAACCAAATAATTACATGCGTCTTTATTTCAGAAAATTAACACATATATGTCACCATTCTTTATTAGTCTAATAGGAAAGGTAAGGATTCCGCACCCAATAATAATTTAGTTTTTCCCTTTCTCGCGACAGGGATTCACCCTAGCTGGAAGGTGCGTCATATATTTTTTCTCAATTATGTAATAGACTGCGGACAGTGTTGTGTTCCAAAAATAGAACTGATTGCAATGGTTTGTACTCACATCAACTACAGATCCATTGTTGCATGTCATGAGCGTGTTCTTGAGGCACTGTGAGAAGTAGGGAATGACAATTTGACAAAAAGCGACACTCACAATCGATGGCAGTAAAACAGACGCTTTAATTTAGGGCGATATATTTTGAGTACGGAGCCAAGGAAAGCACTAAGACATTTTATGCTTCAACTATAACACGTATGTAAATTTCGCAGTCCCGACAGAAGGTTGGAAAAACAGCCAAGTAATGTTTTATCGCCGGTCCGCCAAACGGATGTTGCTTTTCCCTCTATATTTGTTTCAATAACTGAAGAATGGCTCTAGCATCATTCGTCGATTTAAATGAAGACCACAGACAACTGTCACCTAGTAAGAGGACATCTAATGCCTAAGTCGAATTCAAGGATGATATCATGAAGAATGTATCTAAAAAAATGCCAACAACCTTTAAGGTGACGGATAGCTTAATGGGATGTGAATATTGAAGTTTCTTTATTATTATTTCATTATGAACTTTATTGATGTTTGTTTAATAAAAACAATTGTTTTAAATGAGGTAATTCAGAAGAAAACAGAGGACGAGCCATCGGCATTGTGGAGTTGAGATCCGAACTCTCACAAAGTTCAGTTTCCTTTACGCTTCTCGGGGTCTCTGTTTGGCTCTTCTTTAAGCATGCCTCGAAGAACTCAACTACCCTGTACATGCCTGCTTGCCGAAGGAGACTTGTGCACTGAAATTCTTTCAGAGAGAATTCAGTGCCGCTAATTCCTCTAAAGAAATGATAATTATCTATACTCAGCAAACAACGCACGCAAGCATCCCGAAAAATTGGTGTCGAATATTTGTGCACTCTTACTTTTCCGATGCTTCCAGGAAAGCCAATATTTATTGCTCCTTGGCAGATACTACTCGCTTGATTAATGCTTGAGTCAAATTCCTGTGGTATGAACCAGCCCAGAAAAAATCCTAGAAGAAAGAAAAATGCCCAGTGCTGCAGCTGCTCAGGTTACTCTGAGAGTGAACAAAAGAACGAAGAGAAAGTTTCAATGCGCATATAGTCATTTTAACGAACAAAATGACGCATTCAATGCCTTAAGCAATGTGTTTAAAATGTTTTGTGATAATTTATACTTAGTGGAAGAAGCACGATTTTCATGATATTAAGCGCTCCGGATTGAAGATGTAAACGGAAGGCCTGAAGCAAGAGTACGTTGGTTTGCCTAATTGCGCAGCTTTTATGCAGAATGTGTTAATGGGTGCCCCTAGCATAATTCAAAATCCCTGTGGTCAGGATACAATCAGTTGCCCTTGATAAAAAGAGCTATGTTATGCTTAACTTCCGTGTGAGATGACGTTAGGGAATACGATCGAAGTATCTGTCTCGTATATCGTTGGACACCTGAACCGCGCCGCAAGAGAAGGGATAAAGGAGGGAGTGAAAGAAGAAATGAAGAAAGAGGTGCCGCAGTGGAGGGCTCCGAAATAATTTCGACCACCTGGGGACCTTTAACGTGCACTGATATCGCACAGCACGCGGGTGCCTTCGCGTTTTGCCTCCATAAAAACGCAGCCGCCGCTGTTGGGTTCGATCCCGGGAACTCCGGATCAGTAGTCGAGCGCCCTAACCACTGAGCCACCGCGGCGGGTTCCGAACATGGCTGTCACGTCGCACTTAACCCGTCGCTATGGGAACGTATTAAATGCGGTAGGTCTTATTAGGTTAGGCAACTTTAATGCGCTCCACAAGAAAACAAATAAGTTCAGTTAGCAAAAAGCAATAGTTTACACCCGCTTATCTTCCACGCAGCAGTTGTAACGTCGTCAGTGCGCCACGCCTAACTGCTCATTTGGTATCGTGGAAAAGAAAACTTCAACTTACGGAGAATTGGTACTTTTCTTACGGCGACAGCTGCTAACTTCTGGGCCACGACAAGAGCATTCCTTGGAGTGAGGTTTTTCATGACACCTTGTGCGGAACACTAGAGATGAATAATGACCGTGAGGAAAGAGGTAAACGAAACAAATATCCATTTTTTGTGCCGTGTGTTTTGTCAATTTCGTTGCGAAAGAGAGATTATTTTCATTACGCTTCCGGCACGAATAAACGAAGGTTTACCTGTCCAGGGTTCTATATTTAAGGTAATCTGCCAGAAAGTAAAAAAGTAACATAATTTTCTCTTTCACATGACTTTCTGAAGTTTATATAAAGTTCTCACGCCAAATTGTTTTGGGCTTTACATTCTTAAATACTTACAAGCCGTTTTGATAATCTCTGGTCACCAAGTATCCAAGTTGTAGCCGGAGATGCATAGAAGACTACTCACGTTTATAAGCGCCCTAAGTCCAGTAGTCAAGTTCTGCAAGGTAAAGAACGAAAGTATGAGGAGAAAAATGTCTAACAGGTTTAAGGCACTAGCTCTTAACGTTAAAATTCAGCAGTGTAGGAAATAGGACCCCACTACGGACTCTTATCCTATAAAGGGAGAAAAAGAATTTCTATAACTCAAGAAACTATGCCGGCCATTAAACCCTAGTTCCGCTAAAAGGTAAGAAGTGCTTTCATTTTGCATTTTTTTGTACCTTAAAAAAGGCCTGTCATAAGAAGAAAGAATCCAAGAATTTATTTTTTATACAAGTTCTTACAGCGACCTTCTGGACGTTAGTTTAGGGGGAATGTACGAAACAAGATTGACTGTAGCTTTCGGTTCCACATAAGGGATACGTAAATAATACAACTAGTAAGCAAGCATCAGAACTGTTCTCTGATCTTAAGAGTTACGAATGTGTCCATCGAAAAATGTGTCAAAGGGCGAAGACAGAGCGGTGGAAATTGGGTTGTCCACCTGAGGGTAAAACAAGCGGGCTGCGCAAGATAAACTCCAAAATTTCTAGTCTTATTTTACAGAATAATGAAAATACTGAGGGAAGCACTAACGCCTCTCTGAGAGGGGGCGCGACCCTGAAGAAGTGCTGCATATGTAAGAATTTTTATTACTCGAAAAGTATTAAACAATAATTATCTTTCAGGCTGTTATTTTTATAGACAGAAAAATACAGCACACTGTAGGCAATGGAAGGTTGCTGTCAAATACAGTTTATTTAGTTTGCATCGTACGCCATAATATGCCACTATGATAAAAAATATTCAGATTTCTGGGATTATCTATTCGCATAACAGTGCCAAAAACTTTTGTCTTTAATTATAATTTCGTACGTCGCTACTGCAGCGCAATTTCCTCACCCATCCTGTAGCCAAGGAAAACTGAAAGACGCAGCGGTTTGCTCAAGTTATTTGACATTTAAAGCTACTCAAAGTAAGTAAAAGGAAAGAGAAAGAAACGAACTAGTCTCTAAGCATCGTCCGTACATAGGGCATGATTTCTCAATATGTTGGAGGCCTACGGCACTTATCGTCGCTTATCGTCGCTGCAACAGCAGCGAAGACACCCATAGCCAACTCTAGAAAGCCCTAGTCTGTCGCGTACGCTAGTCTGGCGTACGCGCCAGACTAGTATCACTAGATTTTTTCAGTGGGAACAATTTAGAGCGCCTCGGTGTGGCGCAGAACATGGCGCTCAAACTTTATGTCAAAACTAGAGAACAGATTTAAGAGGTACCAATAGCAGTGTTCTTTGACAAACATATGTTACGAGTACTCGTTTTGAGTGTGATTCGCGAAGCTCTATACAGAATGTGACTACCAGCGTTGGCTGCCACTGGACATGGCAGACGCCCACCAAAGCATCTGCCATGTCTAGGCGCAAGTGCAAGCTTCAGTATCTTTTATTCTTATCGAATAATCTTTAGGTTTCAGTATTGCGAGGCAGAGCTTCCCTCTGTTTTTCTCCCTTCACACACAAATGGTTTCCAAGCATTGCCGCCTTTAAGATGACAATGTGCTTAGTCTGTTAAGAAACTATATTATTTTCGCAAGTACATTAGGTGCGAAGTATTTAGCTTGAAGAATATATAAGAAGTGCATGCTTACCTTGTCCCCTGAGCAGAGGTACATGTCGCCTTTCAAGCACTAGAAAGGGCAAAATGGCGGTTAGCGCTTAAAATGAAAATTGGTTTTTGGGGAAAGGAAATGGCGCAGTATCTCTCTCACATATCGGCGGACACCTGAACCGCGCCGTAAGGGAAGAGATCAAGGAGGGAGTGAAAGAGGGAAGGAAGAAGTAGGTGCCGTAGTGGAGGGCTCCGGAATAATTTCGACCACCTGGGGATCTTTAACGTGCACTGACATCGCACAGCACACGGGCGCCTTAGCGTTTTGCCTCCATAAAAACGCAGCCGCCGCGGTCGGGTTCGAACCCGGAAACTCCGGATCAGTAGTCGTTCGCCCTGACCACTGAGCCACCGCGGCAGGTGTAACCAATGGGCACTGAATGTGCGCTGCACATGGTTTCAGCTATCCGCTTGGTTATGCAGCTTCATACGTGAACACACTTTTTTATTATGATATTGTCACGACCTGGCGAGCCGTGCAGATAGGCGTCGGGGGGAACCCAAGACTGAGAGCGTTTAATTAGGGAGCCAGGGTCCAGGTCACAGAGCCAGAGCGCCTCGAGAGCCAACCAGAGCTTCGTCGTCGTTTCGACTAAGCGCGGAGGCCGCGCGGCGCGTTAGGCACGTGGCAATATGTTTCAACAAATTTACATGCCGCGCCCGCCGCGATGGCTTAGAGGTTTTAACATTTTGCTTGTGTCGATATCACAGGACCGAATCCCCGTTTGCAGGGGCCGTATTTCTATGAAGGCGAAATACAAAACAGCGAGAGAGCTTTGCGAACTACGGTGGCGCATTAAAGAACTCCATCTATGACGTCGTCCTCATGCTAAAGAGCATGGCTGTTTTTAGGACATACGGTGCCCACATTTTCTGCGCCGTGTTGCCAAACTAATGATCCCGATGAACTAGAAATATTTTTGATTATTAGGCAAATGCGGGCCAGTCGGTTATTTATTCATCTTGAAATCTTAGCAAGCATCGAGAAAATCATCGACTTATAGACCAACCGGTAGCACTTGTTCGGTCGTTCGCATCTTTTGTAGCTGTCATCATATTTTTTGCTCCGCTGAAATCTTCACGGTCAAAATGCACAATAAAACTTGAATGCGCTAAAACATCGTATCTGGTACGAATCAGTACGGAGCGTACCACAATGATGTGTAGCCAATCTAGTATCCCTTCGAGAAGGTACGTCCCGCATGCCATGTCTTATCCGCAGCGGTGAAAATATGTAATAATTGTTTAATATTTTATACAATTCTTTCCTGCCTTTGTATTATCGATCCTCTTCGTTTTCCTATGTCCCAGATGTCCCACACTATGTACGATTCTGCCATTACCTCGCTCACTAAGAATTATGAATGAAGCAGGCTTGCGCCATCGTATTCTATTTCATTATTTAATGAGTTGTCAGAACTGAGCGACTCCTATATTTGGAAAGTATAGTTGCGGCCTACAACAAGAAGGGTATTTTTCGCAGAATAGAGTCTAGTTATTATGTGGCTCTTAGTTATGACACTGTGCTGCTAAGATTCCTTTGAGCATCGTAATTCTGGTGCCTCTCACACTGGTAAAAACGATGACAGGCTATTTTCTTTGAGACACGACAACTAAAATGTTGAAAAAAAATAAACAATGGTTTACCTCTCCAATTCCATATATATCAGGAATGCTGGCCTCAATGCAGTCGATCTGAGTCGTGGTGCCTGGTTTATAGCAAACAAAATAAAGAGTTGTGAGGAATCCTCGAGAGGCACTTGGCGAGAAGCGAAAGCACCGCACAAAATCTGGCTGTTTTAAAGCAATGAATATTCCTTCCAAACTGATTGCCGATTGCTTGAAGCAGCCGAGGAAGATATGAAAATCAAGATTATGGCGTAGGCGGACTCTCACACAATCTTCATTCACGAGGTACTACCCTGCGCAAATAGAATCAGTAGACGAAGGACAATCGTTCCTTCTGTTTCAGTAGAAGCAAGCAGAATGATTTGTGGGAGCCTTGTCAAGATAACGACGACTGCTAAATATATTCTAAGCAATATTTTATTATTAAAACCCATGGTCTATTTCGGTGTCAAGTAAAGCTATTCGAGCCAGTATTTCCATCCAAGAAAAAAGCGCATACAAAAATTAGAATTTTGTCCTTTAGCAAAACAACTTGCTCTTTAATGAACTTTTAAGAAAAGTAAAAAAAGGCGCCTTATAAAGAAAGGTTGTGTTTCATAATTTTGCTTCTTCATTGGCTTCATTAGAAATTCTGGCTGTGCTTCTCTTGGAGGTAGTTGCGGATAGCAAAAAATTGCAACCTAAGCCTCATTACTTTGAGAAAAGTGTTTGCGGGAAGAAGAATGTGAGTATTTAGTAAATACATCCCCTGTTGTCCCCTGTTAAAGCATATGCATTTAAAACCGGTGTCTTGTTGAACCACTCAACAAGAACCAGGTAATAAGTGTCGCATTCACGTTAGCGATTTTTCTACACAGTGTTAAACCAAGGAATATGGCGATGTTCAAGCATAGCCGAAGGGCCGTCATTTTCTTCACAACCAAATGCAAATGAAAAGTGCATATCACAACTGCAAACAAAATGTACCTGCAGGCACGTTCCGAAATAATTACTGACTTGAAAAACGAGGATATTAAAAAGCTGCAGAAAAAATGCGATCGCTCATGCAGATGTCTTGCACTAGGCCATGCATAGGCTTTCACTACGCGCTGTACTCAGATGCAAATCTGCAGGTTTTAAGCTAACGGCTGGGCCATTCTGTGGTAGCTTTAAGCCTCGAGCGTCATTGAATGCGGTACACTTGGCAGAACTGCCCGTATTAAGCTATTTGCAGCGATCTGCATTGTGCCACTAACAAAGCAACGTCAAGAAGGTACTCACCACCACTGACGAAACATAACTGAGTTGATGCTAGAAAGGCCAAGACCAAGGAAATAGCCATGGTGTTCATCGTGGAATGTCAAGATGCCGAGGTGACAGACTGCCTCCGATGTTGAAGAAACCAGGCGCAGCAGGTGTGCTTTCACGGCCAGCTACTGCGGTTTATATACTCCGAACAAAGATGCTGCTTGATGCTATAGGACTTACAGCCATGGGATTGCAACAGGATACCACGGACGTTAGCTTTTTCAGAACTTATGTGTGACTGGGACAACGTAACGTGCGCAAGAGCTATGAGAAGCATAGGCAGCGCAGCGCATATTTCCGGAACCAACCTGATGATCCGGGTTGAAACGTACTATGGGTTGGAATGCACAAGATCATGGAGGCGGTACTCATAATTTGGTGCATTTATTGCGGAGAAGGACGCTTGAAACTTCCCCTACGCAAGGTCCGACAGACAAATGAATGCGGTCTCTCGACTCCTGGTTGCGTACTTCACAGCTGTCAACCACTCTCACTTCCTTTTCCGTGCGCCACATGTTCGCTATGCGCAGTGTTGCAAGCGAGCAGCAAAACGTGGCGCGTGGAAAGATTGACTAGAAAATTGTTCTTTGCAGTTAAACTCGCCTAATATGGTTTTTGAGCAAAGGTACTAATTCAAAGAAATCGCGAGTTTTTATCCATGTTTCACCATTCTCACTCTTGAAGAACGCTCGTTACACACACACACACACACACACACACACACACACACACACACACACACACACACACACACACACACACACACACACACACACACACACACACACACACACACACACACACACACACACACACACACACACACACACACACACACACACACACACACACACACACACACACACACACACACACACACACACACACACACACACACACACACACACACACACACACACACACACACACACACACACACACACACACACACACACACATCTTGCATGAGAACCGGCATCCTGTTCGGTATGAGTGTACGTGTGTGATAGTCATATATTTGGCGTTATCCACGACTAACGCACCTGTATAGGCACGTGTTGTACCGGTAGATTTCCTTCCTTTTCCTGCACCTGTGTTCCATGCGCCTGTTGTGACTCAAGCGGTGCCCTTCCACTGGTTTCGTAGGAACTTATTGCATTTGATTGCGCAGTTACCAGTCTGTACTTGCCTCTTCTGACATCTTTATTAACGAGAACTTTGGGCTACTAAAGAGGGTCTGTCGGCGGAGTTAGTGGAGATTGTTCTTTTCTCATAAACACTTGAGTCGCGGCGCAAAATCATAAGAAACATGAGTTTTCTAAGGACATTGCACCGATATATACCAGCATTCTAGTGGAAACGTTTCCCTATTGAATATAGACATGTGGGAGAGACCACGGTCCAGATGTCTGAAGCATGATGATGATGATATCATTATTGTTGTGCTGATGAAAAGAAGCATATATATGTTCTGTGAGACGACGCAAATTGCAAAGAGCTCCGGTGTAAATTAATCCTCAGCCCTCCACAAGGCGTCCTCTTACACACGGGAATTTTCAGGGCGTTAAGCCTCACAAAGTGTGCCATGCGAATTTCGTGAACACTAAAGGGACCGCTTGAAGGACTTGTGGCTTTTATATATCCATGTGTCTCGCGCTGATCATCAGGATTCGTTTTGAGTGGTTTTGAAGTTCCTCGTAAAATCTGCAAAAACTGGCATGAATGAGATCGCGAACAGAAACGACAAAACGTGCATTCATTGCGAAGCTGCAAGAAAGACATCAAGCAACCCGCGAATTTTGTGACGTCCAGCATAGTGAGATAACTGGTATTGAGAGAGCTTACAGTGGGAAATGATGACGCTGTCTGATGTTATCTCGGCGCAGGTTGTCCTTGTGAGAGTGGTAAAGACAAAAGTTTGTACACAGCGAACAACGGATGACTGAGAAGCCGTTTACAGGAGTTAAGTGAAACATATTCAGTGTGTATAAACTTCCCGAAGCGACAGATAGGCTATGAGAGGCACGGTAATGGTAGGCTTCGGATAAATACAGACCATTCGGGGCTGTTGACGTGCGCTGGCTTAACGCAGACCGCGGTGGTTTGCTTATTTCGGCTCAGTCGATGCACATTCGCTGTTGCTAGGGTCGAACCCACGGGAGTGAAGCCTTCAGTAAGTAGCCGAACGCCATGCCCTATGAGCCATAGCGGCGGTTTGTGATGAAGGTACTCTTAAATGAAAGACGCCCAAATCAGACTCACTTTTTAAAGTGAGTATTGAAATACTACTTTACAGTATTGAAACACTACAGGGTACATCCACACTAAGCTTCCTGGAGCCCCAAAAGCGAAAACAAATGTTTATTTTCGAAACAATGTGTCTAATTGGCGATTGTGTGAGCGGAGCTTCTGCGATCTGTGTTCCTGTAAAAAAAAATGTATTTGCTTACGTAAGCTTTTTTTTTTGTAGTGCGGGAGGAAGCAAAAGATTGTAGCAGGTAATAATGTTTATTTCTAGTGAAAAACATAACGCAACGACAAATCTTATTTATAGATATGTCACTTGCGTTGTTCTTGCGTGTAATTTCACAAGTGAAAACAGGGACTTATTCCCGGCGTTTTCTTGGTTCACATTAAAAAGAAAAAAGAAAAATTCTTGATTGTAAGAAATCTTCCATATTATGTTTTAGCGCGTTCACCTGTTGCTTTAGTTTATGCCAAAGGGTATTTAAATTCTTGAGCATGGCGCTTTTTAAGAAAATTGCTTCCAAATCTAGCAAAGTTTCATTTCGTATAGTTCCAGACCTAATTAAAAATGAAGAACGTCCATATTAGAATACGTGAGATGAATTTTTATACAGATAGCTTCTTCGGCTGGAATCGAAAAGTTCAATTCGGAAATATTTAGCTGGAAGAGAAAAACCTTTTTTGAAGTTCTAAACAAATCTCAAAGGTAGGAAATGCTGGACTGTGACTTCACTACAGAACACGCACCTGCCGCCGCCTTTTTCTTTGGCACGCATATGTCCTTCGGTGGCAAAGTATGCCATTGCATTTTTTTTTTCTGCGCGATAATTAGCATTCAAGTAACCGTTTGAACACTACGTATGTGTATGCTCTCTCAATCGCTTTTTAAGTTAATATATTTGACTGATGAAAGAAATCATCACTGCTTCGAAACTATTGTTCACGCGACTGATTTATCAGAGAGGCGCCATTTTGCACTGCGCTGATTTAATCTATTGAAAGTTCAGTATATCAGGCAATTAGTAGGTGTACAGGTAGGCTGCTCTAAACGATTTTCCTTCTTTGTACTTATTACAGATGAAAGTGCTCGTGTTAGTGAAATCTCACAACCAACAAGGATCAACATATCCTTAGGATATATTGCTCCTATATCCTGTATGAACACATCTTATATGATCCTATGTGATCCAATAAGATCCTATATGATGCTATATGAACATATCCTCAGGATATGTTGATCCGTGCTGGTTGTGACGAAACAAAATGCACGCGCATTTTATTTCGTCACAGATATAAGACAGCGATGGAGTTAATGGAAGCGTACCATATTCGGTAAAGGCAGGATGAATGCGTTAGTCAGCCCTGGTTATTGCTATTCAATAAGGAGATTGTTTTCCTGGACAACAGTAGATTTGTTTTATTGGTTTTGGTTTTTTTCGTGTTTTTTGGTTGCCGTGGCAGCCCAGCTATCGGGGTTTAGGGTTTTAACCACTGACCTTTGACGTGATCCTAGTATTGTATTCTGGGCATATGTGCAGGAGCTATTAGGTCATGTGATTGTTAGTCATAAACACTTTTTTTTCTGAAGAACAACCAACTCGCCCAACATTCCATTCTACTACATATGATTCTAGGCATATTTAAGGTTATGAAATGATCTGAATCAATACATAGTGTGTTGTAAAACTGTTTAAATGTAATATCAACAATAAACAAAAGTGATGGTTCTTATTGAACCATTTTTTAGTTAAATTCCTTAAAAGACTTTTGTCTGTGGTGTGGATGCCAATAGCATAAGCTGAAAAGAACACAGGTGCTTTTCAATATTTAGGGTTCTTTCTCTTCAAATGGATAGCAGTGTATCAGACGAATAGATTACCTACATGTGCTCCACATGACCCTTGTTATCTTTACATTGTGTGTCGTCATGTTGCTCCGGAAGTGTCCTCATATATATGAACAGCGTTCCAGAACTTCTTTTTTTTTTCTCCAGTATTCCCTCTTCCTGGGCCGCGCGTGCGGTTGCCTTGGTACACGAGTATCTTATAACATGCTGACTATGTTTTAATAATTGGTTTTTGGTGGAAAGGAAATGGCGCAGTATCTGTCTCATATATCTTTGGACACCTGAACCGCGCCGTAAGGGAAGGGATAAAGGAGGGAGTGAAAGAAGAGAGGAACAAATAGGTCCGTAGTGGAGGGCTCCGGAATAATTTCGACCACCTGGGGATCTTTAACGTGCACTGACATCGCACAGCACACGGGCGCCTTAGCGTTTTTCCTCCATAAAAACGCAGCCGCCGCGGTCGGGTTCGAACCCGGGAACTCCGGATCAGTAGTCGAGCGCCCTAACCACTGAGCCACCGCGGCGGGACTATGTTTTCAGTTTACATTCTGTGAATAAGTTGCACATTCGTAGCCCCTGACCTTCGGGCTACTGCTTTTATGAAACGAACTCCAGAGTTCGACGAAAACTCGTCTGGCCCGGAAATGATATGATTCTGAAAAACGTCGCCAAGAAAAGGAAGAAAAGGTTTAAAACAAATAAAGTTTCGGGACCTCTACCGGTTCCTTGTTTACATAGGAAAACTAAAACCGGATCGGCCGTGTTTGTACGAGTGAAGGTCGCTGTAATGAGCATGCGTAGGCTGCAGGCATGAGCCCACGTGTCCGATTAAGCGCGTGCGGAGTTGGTTGGACGTGGAATGACTCTAGCAGTGCGAGGGACGATAATGAACTCTCGGTGTATATGATACCGGCTGCGTCCCAGGCGATATAGTGTCCGGTGCACTTTTGGTGATCTGCCAAGGCGCTTTCCCCGGTGCGCCCCTTGTCAACGTCATTTTTGAGCTCCCTGAGCCGTCTCCTGTAGTCCCGAGATACGCCACTGTAGGCTGCGTCGCGATCCTGACAAGGAATCATAAATACAACCACGGAGTATCTAGTCCTTTGTAACTTGTCGTTCACTCGCGCAAGTTGCTGTCTGATATTGTTTGTAGGCACGTGGTAGATTTGAACATCGTAGTCACTGAAGACTCCTTGTCAGTGCTTCGCTCGCTCCAACCTCGTAAGGAATGGCGGCTCGCTTCCGCTGTTTCTTCGGTGCCGTGGGTGGATTAATGCTTTGGGTAGCCATTTCTAGAGAGTTCTTCACTTATCCTTTTTCTTCTTTCCTTCGCGCCTGTGGGGATGCGCATAGGCGTTGCGCGCGTGTTAAGAGCGCTGATGTTACGGTGAGCTTGTGCCCAACCGGATGCGCAGAGGCAAAGTTCAGGTATTAGACTGTATGTGTGGCTTTCCGGTAGACCGGCGTCAGGAGGCCACTCTTTGTGCGCTGTATTAAAACATCGAGAAAGGATATGAGACCGGAACTCTCCACTTCCATAGTGAATCGGATCGCTGGCTGGATGGAGTTCAGATGGTCAAGTAGTTCAGGCGCGTATTCCCGGTTCAACACGCAAAAACACTCATCTACAAAGCGCAGAAGCATTTCAGGGCCATGAGGAAAAGGAAAAAAAATTGATTTTTACTTGTGTGCGAGTAGACTTCGCTGTCCAGTGCGGCAAAGATGTCCTTGAAAACGACGAGACGCTTGCCAACCGCAAGCCGTTTGAAGCTGTGGACCTATGCCGCCTTTTTAAATTGTCCCTGGAGAGCACATACTTCGTTTTTAAAGGGGAGTTCTACGGGGAGGTCTTTGGAACCACCATGGGCGCTTCAATTTCGGTCACTTGCTCCAGCCTTGCTTTGGAAACCATCGAGGCACTCGCCCTTGCTTCATTGAGAACATTCTGCGGACGTTTTCAATCACTGCAGACGATTGAAGGAATGGAGTTATCTCGATACCATGCGCCGTTCGAAAACAAAGCCACTACCACAAGAAGGCAGATGCCTTCGACTGTTCTGAACAAGACCGCCATGAACCCTGCTCCAAGGTCTTTGGGGTTTCGTCCAGAAATGTGCAGGCGTCTTGGGATCGTTTTTCCTGACCTCTTGACATGACTTGCATTGCCGAACGAAATCTTGAATCTGTGCGTCAATCATGAGGCACCAAATATAGGACCTTGCGAGAGCTTTCACGGCCGTAAGTCCTGGATGATTTGCATGTAGCATGCCAAGCATTTGCTTCTGAAGTTGTTCAGGCACACGGTTACTTGCGGTAGACCTGCGAGAACTGTGTCCATGACTCGCTGGAACAACCCGGAAGCTACCTAAGCCTCGTACGGCAAACGTCGCAGGTTATACAACCGTTTCATGGTATTTGTAGAGAGCACATCCGCTGTGGCGTCATCAACTACAAGCTTTTGGTACGCCGGCATTAAGCCGAACTTCTAAAAAACGCGACCTTTGCCCAACTTTGCGAACAACCCTCGATTCGTAGGCAAAGGGTAAACGTTGTTCTTTAACGCTTGGTTGACTGTGCTTCGGTAAACACCGCCGATTCTAAGCGATCCATTCTATTTTCGAACAACGACGACAATTGTAGCCCATTCTTAATAATGCGTTTAATGCAGAATCTCTTTTCTTTCCAATCTGTCCAACTCTGCTATGACATCGTCCTCAAGCGCAAACGGAACGCTGCGATATTTCAGAAACCTTGTCTAAGCGTTTTGCTTCAGCTTAATGTGAATTGGCGGCAGCTTAGCGCCCGGAAACGACTGTTTTAAAATGTCTGGATACCTAGACATGATAGCTTCTTGCCCGTTGCTTACGGTGTGAAGACCTGTAAGCTCTATGTTTAACGCCTTGAACCAGTCACGGTCTAACAACGTGATGCCTTTATTTCTCAGTACCATCAGCGCCAACGTCGAAATTTCGCCTTTTGAATTCTACGGGAGCCGTGGCGTTCTCCGCAATGTCAAGACCTTCTTTCATGCAGGTGACGAGGTGGGCATCTGACTGTTCCAGATCGGTACTTTTCGCGACTAGCAGCTTTTAACATTCTTCGCGGCTTATGATTGATGCATAGCTGCTCCAGAGTCTCTTTTCATCTGTACGTTCCGACCTCCAATGCTCACGCTGATAACAAATCTGGGACAGCTCCTTACTTGACTAATGCGATAACGTACCAATATGACCACTCTGTATATTGTGAGTGATTACGCCCGGCGCTCGCTTCGAACAAAACGTACGTTGAGTACAGTTGTGATGGCTTCGGGTTGACGTGGTCTTTTATGGCGTCGACGATAACTCGGTACTCGGCACTTGGCTGTCGTTTTTGTTTTGCGATGGTTACTATCACGGAGTACCTTGCCTCGCCACAGCAGCTCAGTAACGCTGCCCTCTTGTCGGCGTTGTCCGTCAGCTAGATCGCTGTGCAGCACAACTCGGATGCGCTCCACGTATTCTTACCCCAACGAATTTACGTTAAGACTTAACTCGCTACGCGACTACCGAATGCAATCTTGCCAACCACGTCCAGCCTCCCCCGCACAGTTTAGACCGTGCTGCAATGGTGCCACTGTAATGGTAGAAGGAGGCGCCACAGGAGCTGGAGGCAAAACAGTTTATTCGGTAAAAACGTTAAGAGCAGGGGACAGACAGTCACGTGGAAAAGAGGCGCAGCACGTCACATGATGCCCGGGCCAGACACGACGTGAAGCTAGCTGCGCATATTATCACTCATGGTGCGCACAGTGGCACGTTATCACACATAGCTAGTAGGCGGCGAGGAGGTGGTGCTTTCCGGTCATCAGAGGCGTGTAAGCTAGCGGCGCAGTACCTGAAATAGCACAACTGCGCTGCTTGTCTAATACATCGTGGTCGCATCATACCCCTGGCTTCCTGCTTACTTAATTTCAGTTTTGACTGAGTGTAACTCGCATTCACCGGCCAGCTGTGCCTTTCATGTCAAGAATACTGACCTTTTTTAACCGAGTTCTTAAAACGGAAATCGCAGTACTTTCATCGTGTTTATTTTCTTTTTTTCGCAACATTAACGTATTCAATTTATGTACGCACCAGACTAGCATCACTAGCTTGTTTCAGTTGAAGCAGTTTAGCGCGCCTCAGCGTAGTATAAACGTGGTGATCAAACTTTGCTTAGCATCGAAACGAGAAAACAGACTTAACAGGCAGCAACTGCTGTGTTCTTTGACAAACACATGTGTCGGGTACTTGTTTTGGGTGAAATTTCGCGAAGCTCTATACAGAATGTGACTACCAGCATTGGGGACAGATGTTCTGGCGCACGCTTTAATATATTTTATTCTTACCGGATAGTCTTTAGGTTTCAGTATTGTAAGGCGATGCTTTCCTCCGTTTTTCACCGTTCACACATGAATTGTTTCCAAGCATTGCGATCTTTAAGATGACAATGGGGTTAGTCCATTAAGAACCTTCATTATTTTCCTACGTTCATTAAGTGCGAAATATTTAGCTTCACAATTATATAAGAACTGCATGTTTACCTTGTCGCCTTAGCAGAGGTACAGATCGCCTTGCAAGCACTGGAAAGAGCAAAAACAGTGGCCAGCATTAATAAAAATAATAATTAGTTTTTGGGGAAAGGAAATAGCGCAGTACCTGTCTCATATATTGTTGGACACCTGATCCGCGCCGTAAGGGAAGAGGTAAAGCAGGGAGTGAAAAAAGAAAGGAAGAGAGAGGTGCCGTATTGGAGGGCACCGGAATAATTTCGACCACCTGGTGATCTTTAACATGCACTGACATCGCACAGCACACGGGTGCCTTAGTGTTTTACCTCCATAAAAACGCAGCCGCTGCGGTCCGGTTAGAACCTGGGAACTCCGGATAATGATAATTGGTTTTTTGGGGAAGTAAATGGCGCAGTATCGGTCTCATATATCGTTGGACACCTGAACCGCGCCGTAAGGGAAGAGATAAAGGAGGGATTGAACGAAGAAAGGGAGGGAGAGGCTCCGTTGTGGAGGGCTCTGGAATAATTTCGACCACCTAGGGATATTTAAAATGCACTGACATCGCACAGCACACGGGCGCCTTAGTGTTTTAACTCCATAAAAACACAGCCGCCGCGGTCGGGTTCGAACCCGGGAACTCCGGATCAGTAGCCGAGCGCCATAACCACTGAGCTACCGCGGCGGGTCAGTTAGCATTGAAAATTAGTTTTGGGGGAAAGGAAATGGCGCAGTAACTCTCTCACATATCTCGACAGAGCCCTGAACAGTGCCGTAAGGGAAGGGATAAAGGAGGGAGCGAAAGAAGAAATGATGAAAGACGTGCCGTAATGGAAGCTCGGGAATAATTCCGACCACCTGGGGTTCTTTAACGTGCACTGGCGGCGCACAGCCCACGGGAAAAAATTGAAAATTAGAACTAGTTTTTGGGGAAAGATCCGGAGTTCCCGGGTTCGAACCCGACCGCGGCGGCTGCGTTTTTATGGAGGAAAAACGCTAAGGCGCCCGTGTGCTGTGCGATGTCAGTACACGTTAAAGATCCCCAGGTGGTCGAAATTATTCCGGAGGCCTCCACTACGGCACCTCTTCTTCCTTTCTTCTTTCACTCCCTCCTTTATCCCTTCCCTTACGGCGCGGTTCAGGTGTCCAACGATATATGAGACAGATACTGCGCCATTTCCTTTCCCCAAAAAACTAATTATTATTATTATTATTTGGGGAAAGGAAAGAGCGCAGAATCTCTCACATATCGGCAGACACTTAACCACGCTGCCTTTGAAACGCGGCTGCCGCTGTCGGATTCGACCTCGAGTACTGAAAATCATTAGCTGAGCGCGCTAACCACTGAGGTACCGCTGCGGGCGTTAGCGTTTACACAACCTGAGAAATTGTTGTATGCACAATAATAATCTGAATCGCAATTACGCATTCATGACGTGCGCCGCTTTCAGTTTCGCGGTAAAGCAGTCGTACTAAAGTGAATGGTATTTTTACTGCGTTAGAGACAGAAGACAGTACTGGACCTTTAAGAAGAGACATTATGGCGTGCGGAATCCGGCAAGATGCCTAGAAATTTGTGTCGCATGGTTGTGCGAGTTAAGAAACCACAGGTTTAGATTTTTGCTATCTGTAGGTATGGTTATTCGCTTGAATATTACGTAAGCCTTCGATCTTTGTCACGATGCATCGTGTTTTAAAGCAAAAGCTTTACTACTACCCTCCGTAGCTTCGTCGTGTGCGCGAGTTTGACATTGAATCAAGGAGAAATCTTCCATTCCAAAAACCTTTATTTCCATCAGAAGGGAGGCCCCCTACTCCCTCCCCCCGGCCCGCAGGCCTAGGGGTAGGGGCGGGACCCACGCGATTAAAGGCAGGCAAAGAGTTGCTGGCTCTTCGCGGCCTCCACCGCCAGATGAATGGCTTGCTTCTGCTTGACGGGGTCGGTGCTCCACAGAAGGGTCTCCCAGGCGTCTCTACTATCAATTCCTTCGTTAGCCCCTGGGAAGTCTACACATTCCCAAATTACGTGATCGAGGGTCCCCTACTCTCCACATTTTTTGCACTTATCATCTATGTCTTCGTCTTTGAGGACGTGCGATGCCCAGACCGGATTAATGTAATTTCCTGCCTGTAATCTGCGCCAAATCGTCGCCTCTGTTTCCGAGCTCTCTGTCCGGTGGAGGGACTAGTCTTCTTTGTAATCTGTAGTTTTCAGTTACTTCCGTGTAATTCTGCAGTCTCTCGTCTAGTTCTTTGCAGTCGGACGGTTCTGCTCCGGCTCGGAAGTAGAGACCTCGAGCCAGAGCGTGTGCCGCCTCATTGCCTGGAAGTGACGTGTGAGCTCGTGCCCATACGAGGCTAATTTTTCTGTCTATCTTTCCCCCTGTTAGTGTCCGCACCGCTTCTGGTGCAATCCTACCTCTACCATAGTTATATATGGCCGTTTTGCTGTCGCTAACTATGAAGTTTGCTTCTGTCCCTACGCAAGCAAGCGCTATTGCAGCTTCTTCTGCTGACTCCGGATTGCGGCTGCGTATGGTTGCTGATGAGACTGCCTCACCCCGGCCATTCACCACCGAGGCTACCGCCGCTCCCAGCTTGCCACTCACCGCGTCCGTGTATGCTACTGTTTTCTAGTTTGCCTCGCTGAAGCGCCTGACTAGCGCCTCAGCTCTCTTCTTCCTCCTTTCCTTGTGAAAGGTGGGGTGCATATTCCGAGGGAGAGGATCCACCCTAAGTTGTTCTCTAATTATTCTTGGGATGTTCTGCTTCTTTTGCATACCCCTGTCTATTTGTAGTCCTACCATGTTTAGGATAGCCCTACCTGTGCTGGATTGGCTAAGTCTTTCCAGCTGGGCTGTTTTAACAGCCTCGGCGATTTCCATCCATGTGTTGTGAACTCCCATTCCTAAGAGTCTTTCGGTTGAAGTGCTTATGGGTATACCGAGTGCTCGCTTGTAGCATCTCCTGATTATCGAATCTAGTTTGTCTCGTTCCAAATCCCGTATATTAAGGTATGGTGTGGCGTAGCTCAGACGGATAATAACGTAGGCCTGCACCAGCTTAATTAGGGTCGTCTCTTTAAGCCCTATTCCCTTGAGGGCTATTCGCCTAAAGATTCCTATGACCTGTGCCGCATAGCCTTCCAGCTTCTTTATAGTCGCATCATTATATCCGTTGCTTTGGATATGGAGACCAAGAATCCTGATCTTGTCTACCTTGGGGAAGGGTTTACCGTCGACTGTGATGTTAAAGTCATTGCTTTGTTTAAGTCTCAGAGATTTAATGTTGTACACCAGGAGCTCTGACTTCTCTGGTGAGCACGAGAGCCCCCTAGGTGCTGCGTTGTCCACCACGATATTCGTGGCTTCCTGCAGCTTGCTCTCGATGTCAGCGTCGCTACCCTGGTTTATCCAAACGTTTATATCGTCCGCATACATGCTGAAGTTTAGGTTTTCTATTCCTTTGAGTCTCGTGGGGAGGCCTCTCATTGCGAGGTTAAAGAGGAGCGGGGATAGTACAGAGCCTTGGGGGGTACCTCTGCTTCCCATAGTGATTTCCTGTGATTCTATGTCCTGATATTTTATACGCGCTGTCCTATCAGACAGGAAGTCTTTTATGTAGTTGTAGGTTGTACAGCCTACACCTACTTCTTGCAGTTCTTCTAGGATTGCCTCGTGCTTGACATTATCAAAGGCTTTTTTTAAGTCTAATCCTAAGATTACCTTTGCGTCTCTCGACCGCGAATCTATGATGTCGTGCTGAAATCTCAGCATTACATCTTGGGTGCTCAAGCTCGGTCGGAAGCCGATCATCTCGTTTGGCCATAAATCGAGTCATTCTCGTTTGGATCACGTGCTCCATTAACTTTCCTACGCAGGACGTAAGAGAGATCGGTCTAAGGTTTTCCAGCTTCGGTGGTTAGCCTCGTTTAGGAATTAGTATAATACTAGCTTCCTTCCACTGCTTGGGGAGCTCACCCGCTTCCCACACTTGCTGGATGTAGCTTGTAATTGCTGTGATCGACTCGTCATCTAGATTCCGCAGCATTGTGTTTCTGATTCCGTCCGGGCCCGGAGCGGATTTCATTTTGAGCTTAATTATCTCTGCTCTCACCTCTGCCTCCGTTATAGGCGCATCGAGTTCCTCTCTGGGAGGCCCCCTATACACCGGTAGGCTAGAGCGAGTTACACCTGCTACGTATGTTTGTATGATTCTCTCAATAAAATCCTCGTCTGACCCATCATATACGTGTCGCGCTTTGGCTAGCCTGATTTCTGCCTGAGATTTTGATTTGGTTGGATCTAGCAAGTGTCGCAGAATGTTCCACATTTTTGCTAGGCTCTTACCTCTTTCCATGTCGTCGCACCTGCTACACCAGTTTTGCTCGCAAAGTTGCATCGCATACTTTTCGATCTCCCGGTTGTGTCTGGCTATCCTTCTTTTGAGGTTTCGATTCCACCTTTGCTCTTTAAATCTGCGTTCTAGGCCACATTTTGCTTCCCACATGTGGAGGAGCCTGCTGTCGGCTATTATTTTAGCGTCTGAACACTCTAAAGATATCGTCGCCTCGGCGACGTGTCTCTTTAGTGTATCTGTCCAATCCCCAATCTCCGTGATGGTTCCGATCGAGATTTCCCCCCGTCGTTTTCTAAATATTTCCCATTTCGTGACTTTCGGCTCTTTTAGCCGGTTTTCTCTCTCCCCTGTCGTTAATGTTGTGGCTATTATATAATGGTCACCTCCCAAGTCTTGCTCTGTATTCTCCCAAGTAACCGCTATTGCGTTCTTGGAGAGCGTCAGACCAGGCGTGGTGTCCGCCATCACGCTATTGCCTCTTCTGGTCGGGCAGCCTGGGTCGGTGTGTAGTGTAAAACCTAGCTCTTGTATGTCCTCCCATAGCTGCCTGCCCTTGCCGTCTCTTCTTCTGTAGCCCCACTCCTCGTGTTGCGCATTTAAGTCGCCCACTATAATCAGGGGATTTCTCCCCGCCGCCTTCAGGGCCTTCTTAAAGATGGCCCTGAATCTGACTTTCCGTTGTTTTGGTCGCGAGTTTAAGAGAAAGAGGCTCGGCTCTTCCTTTCGCCCCGTGAGCATCTCTACTAAAACCCCTTCTATGTCTGTGGAGTTGATTTCGTGCTCAATTGTCGCTATGTTTCTTTTCACTAGAGTCGTTACATGTGATTTCTCTCCCTATGACTGTTAATTGCCTGATATCCTGGGAGGGTTGCTAGTTTGCCGGTTTCCTGCATCGCTATTGCCAGCGGCTTTTCTTCTAGGCTGTCTATGTATTGTTGCAGTGGCGCTCGCTTGCGTTGGAACCCTCGGCAGTTTCATTGCCAAATTACGGAATTATTTCGAGCGTTTCTGGCCATGTTGTAGCTGAGTTAGAATTCCTTCAACTTTTTTTGCCGCTCAGCGTGGGCAACCAGCTCAGCTCTTTGCATTTGTAGCTCTGCTCTCTGCGCTTGCAGTTCTACTCTCTGCGCCTGTAGTTCTGCGACTAGGCTTTCGTGTTTTTGGTTTGCGTTCTCTTGCGCTTGATTGTGTGCAAGCATCATTTGTACCATGAATTCTCTGAGTTCTGCCTGATTTGCCTTAGTTGCGGCCCGATTGGCTTCTCCCTCTTTCTTGAATGCTACCCATATGGCGGCCTCCTCCTCCCCCCTACGCTTGAGCGGGGGTCTCCTGATTGTTTCTGCCTCCTCCATCGCCTCGCCTGCTATTGCTTGCGGTTTGGGTGCGTGGGGGGGGGGGGGGGTGACCTGTTGGACTATCTGTTTTGGCTGTGCTACTTGTGTGCGAGAGGGGGATTCCGTTTTTGCCTTTCTCTTATCCTCCTTCTGTTCTTTGATAAAATTGGCTAGGAGCCCTTGAAGCTCCTCTAACTTCCTTTTTAGCTGTTAGATCTCCCTATCCTTATCATTTTTAGCCTGGGAGGGCCCTTCTACAAAGCTTACTTGTTTCGGGTCCCTGCTCGGGTCTCTCCGCGTCTTGCCCCAGGGGTTCTAGGGGTCCCTGGACCTCGATCTTCTGTGCTCTTTGGGGGCCTCCTGGCTCCCGGGGGTCGCCTGGTCCTTATTGTCTTCTCCCAACCTTGGGAAGCTGCCGTCCCTGCGGAGCTCCTTAACTCTGTATGCGGCCTGCTCCCGTTGCTGGGCTTGTCTTTGCAGCTCCTCCTGTTTCTCGACCTTCTCCCATATTCTTTTCTTGACCTCGTACGGGGTTCTGTATATCTCTTTGCATTTCTTGTCGCCAAGTGAGTGCTCCTTGCCGCAGAGCTGGCACTTGATTCCTCCGCCGGCTGTCGTGGTAGTCGGACGTGCGTTCGACGAGCTCCGTCGACATCGGCGGTTGCGAAGCACTCAGGGCCCTGGGTGCTAACCTTCTTGGCTGGAATCAACGACAGGGGACGCCCGATCAGCGCATTCACCGAATTTCACAAGGTGGGACCGTATTTTCCTACATTTCATGCCCGTGAAGTCGTCACATGCCACATGGGACGCTAAGCCTACTAAGGCTTAGGGGCAAGACGGAAGACAAAGGAGGAGACCGAGGCCTAACGGCCCCGCTAGGCGATTCCGTACGACATAGATGTCGTAGAAGAAACGGATATCGATCCCAGCGAATTGAAAATCCCTGGACATTGGTTCAAGGCAAAAGGAAACGGGAAGATAGTCCCGGCGGAGACGGACAATGGTGGTGGCCACGTGTACAAGGGCCCAGATGAGCGGAGACGAGCGGCGGAGAGGCGTGAAGGGAGACGACTAGCGGCGAAGTCGGTAGAACGGCAATTCCCAAGAATTCCAAGCGGCTTCGAGAAGATCGTTATGAGACCTCAGTGGGGTCTCGAGCAACTACTGAAGCACGGAGGCGCTTTCCTGGCTGACGCAATCAGCAAGGCGGCCGGCACCAACGATAGAGGCATGAACGACATCATAACATTCACTACGAAACAGCAATCCATCCTCATTGCTACGGAGGACGAAGCGAAAAGAGACAAATACGCAACGGTCAAAGAACTCACGATAGGAAACGAGAAGGTGGCAATAAAAGCCTACGTGGCGGCACCAGAGAGGCGTAATCTACGACGTTCCATCCTTCTGGATGGAGGAAGAAATCATGGAGAGACTCGAATACTTCAAAACGAGGAACCCCTCAATACTAGGGGTAAGAAGACTAGGGAAGGACTCCAAGGCTGTACTCATTCTCTTTGAGGACAGGAAGGTTCCGTGGCAGGTCTACCTTTCACCCGCACCGACTAAGAGCGTACTCTGCAAAAAGAGATACGAAGTTTGCTACGCATGTGGCCGTATGGGCCACAGAGCGGACGTATGCCCGGACCCAAACAACAAAAAATGCAGACAATGCGGAGAGAACAACGCGCAGGAGGACCACCAATGCAGGAGAAATCTTGTCACAGCTGTGACGTCATTAGCCGCTGCTGCCGCCGCCGAAACCAAGCTCTCGCTTCAGATTTTGTAGGCCGTCGGCGTTGAAAAAATAATTGAACATTGACTTTTCAGGAAAGGAAATCGTGCAGTAACTGTCTCGCATATCTCGGTGGACACCCAAACCGGACCCTTATAGAAGGGCTAAAGGATGTAAAGAAAAAAAATTTATGTATATTAGCTCAGCTAATCCAGGATATACAAAGCGAGAGATGTCGGCGCTCACGGTGTTAATTGGCGTTGGCGTTGACAATGTTCTAGACAGCGGTGGCGTTGAGCAAAAGAAGGGCGCATAACTGCGTCCTTGGATATGCGGACGCCTCATTCGTGCTTTGATACATGTGGCGGTGGTGAGAGAGATGTGGCCTGAATGGATTAGCGCTGACAGAGTTGTGGCTGAGATCTGGCACTGCAGCAATAGCTAGGCCGCAGCGTTCATTTGGTAATCAATCTCTCGCGAACAACCATTAACTGCATGCCACCTCCCAGGGTGGCTGAAAGGGCGCGCTGCCTATCCAGTGTGCGGAACGAAATAAAAGCAGGCTTTTGCAGCTGGACACCAACGCAACGTACATGAAAGCGATAATGACGTCTTCACTGACCCACGGAGCTGGTATTGCGCCTTTCCTTTCATGATAATAACAATAATAGGTTTTGGGGGAAAGGAAATGGCGCAGTATCTGTCTCATATATCGGCGGACACCTGAACCGTGCCGTAAGAGAAGGGGTAAAGGAGGGAATGAAAGAATAAAGCAAGAAAGAGGTGCCGTAGCGGAGGGCTCCGAAATAAATTCGACAACCTGGGGATATTTAACGTGCACTGACATCGCACAGTGCACGTTCGCCTTAGAGTTTTGCCTCTATAAAAACGAAGCCGCCGCGGTCGGGTTCGAACCCGGGTACTCCAGGTCAGTAGCCGAGCGCCGTAACCACTGAGCCACCACGGTGGGTTTCCTTTCCTTTCATGAAAATGAACGACCTTTGCAAATTTGTCAAGGCCAATGAACTCCAGAAACGCCGTCGGCTCACTTGTTTTGTTCGGTTTTTGAGGACAAGAAATGGCACAGCAACCATCTCACATATCTCGGTGGACACCCGAACCGCTGCATAAAAGAAGGTGTGGTTTGGTTTATGGTTTATAGGGGTTTAACGTCCCAAAGCGACTCAGGCTATGAGAGACGCCGTAGTGAAGGGCTCCGGGAATTTCGCCCACCTGGGGTTCTTTAACGTGCACTGACATTGCACAGTACACGCGCCTCTAGAATTTCGCCTCCATCGAAATTCGACCGCCATGGCCGGGACCGAACCCGCGTCTTTCGGGCCAGCAGCCGAGCGCCATAACCACTCAGCCACCGCGGCGGCTGCATAAAAGAAGGGATAAAGAAGGGAGGAAAAGAAGAAAAGTGAAAATCGAGAGTTGGATTTTGAAAATTACTTTTTGTGGAACATAAATGGCGCAGTATCTGTCTCACCTATCGATGGACACCTGAACCGCGCCGTACGGGGAAAGATAAAGGAGGAAGTGAAAGAAGAAAGGAAGAAGGAGGTGCCCCGCCGCGGTGGCTCAGTGGTTAGGGCGCTCGACTACTGATCCGGAGTTACCGGGTTCGAACCCGACCGTGGCGCCTGCGTTTTTATGGAGGAAAAACGCTTAGGCGCCCGTGTGCTGTGCGATGTCAGTGCACGTGAAAGATCTCCAGGTGGTCTAAATTATTCTGGAGCGCTCCACTACGGCACCTCTCTCTTCCTTTCTTCGTTCACGGCGCGGTTCAGGCGTCCATCGATATATGAGACAGATACTGCGCCATTTCGTTTCCCCCCAAAACCAATTATTATTATGATTATTATAATTTCTTAGGAGAAAGGAAAGGGCGCAGTATCTGTATCACATATCGGCAGAAACTTAACCACGCTGCCTTTTGCGTTTCGCCTCCATCGAAACGCTGCCGCCGCGGTCGGTTTGAACTCGGGTACTAAGAATCATTAGCCGAGCGCCCTAACTACTGAGCCACCGCGGTCGGTGTTAGCGTTTACACCTGAGAAATTGTCGTATGCACAATAATCATTTTGATTGCAATTACTCAGTCATGAAACGATCCGCTTTAAGTTCCGCGTTAGAGTAGTCAAACTAAAGTCAATATTTTTTTTCTGCGTTGCAGAATGGCATCCAAGATACTGAAGGAGACACGTTTAAGCGTGTGAAATCCGGCAGGATGTCTAGAAACTTGTGTAGCATGATTGTGCTAGTCAAGAAACCACAGATTTGGAGTTTTGCTGTCTGTTGGTATGGTTATTGGCTTAAATATTATGTAAGCCTTCGATCTTGGCCACGATGCATCGTGTTTTAAAGCAAAAGCTTTACTACTACCCCCCGTAGCTTCACCGTGTGCGCAAGTTTGACATTGAATCCAGGAGAAACCTTGTGACAGCTGTGACGTCGTTAGCCACTGCCGCCGCCGCCGAAACCAAGCGCTCGCTTCGATTTCTGTAGGCCGTCGGTGTTGAAAAAATAATTGGACATTAGCTTTTCAGAAAAGGAAATCGTGCATTAACTTTCTCACATATCTCGGTGGACATCCAAACCGGACCCTTATAGAAGGGCTAAAGGATGGAAAGAAAAAAATTAATGTGAATTAGCTCAGCTAATCCAGAATATACAAAGCAAGAGATGCTGGTGCTCACTGTGTTAATTGGTGTTGACAGTGTTCTAGACAGCGTTGGCGTTGAGCAAAGGAAGGGCGCATAACTGGCACCCTGGATATGCGGACGCCTCATTCGTGCTTTGATACATGTGGCGGTGGTGAGAGAGAGATGTGGCCTGAATGCATTAGCGCTGACAACGTTGTGGCCGACATGCGGCACTGCAGCATTAGCTAGGCCGCAGAGTTCATTTGGTGATCAGTCTCTCGCGATAAACCATTACCTGCATGCCACTTCCCAGGGTGGCAGGATAGGCAGGTCGGCAGCCCCTTTCCGACACGGTATGGTGTCAAATCCCTTGCCGTTCGCTGAAGCTTAGGTAGAGATGAAATGCCCAGGTTGTGTCGGTTGTGTTCTGCACTAGGCGTGACCAGATGAAATCCCTTTGTTTGTTATCGTGTGCCTGTCCTTGACCTGGTAGTCTCGTAGTGAGGAAATATTTTACCCACGTTGTTTCCTTTCTCAATTTCTGCGGTGCAATACACCCCCCTCGATCGCCTTTGAAATGTGCTCCTTTTCCAGCGTTCATTTAGGCATTGGAGACACTGGATTAAATATTTGGGCAGTCAATTCTGTGATGAGGGCTGCGATGATTAGCATAGCAATGAACGTTCTTATGGATAGCGAGATCGCCTAGGCCTGCTGTGCCATTTAAACTGAGATATCGAAGTGTGCCGGGGTGAAAAATAAGACACGTGATTTATTTTGACTCCGGAAGCACTTGAGGCGGGATACCAGGCGCAACAAAATGCAGTAGCGAAACTTACGACAGCGCCTCAAAAACCAGCTCGAACTGTAGCGTGGCCACCAGCAGGAAAAAATGACCAAGCAGTCCTGGATACATGGCAGCAGCGCTGTGCACCCTGCAAAGCATGATTGGCGCGAAAGAGAACAAATCACAAAAAAACAAAAATCTAGAAATAAAATCAGGAGTCATTGCAGCTTCATGTGTACCTTTGTGTTCTCCATACTTTCTCTCCTTACATTTCTCACACCCCGTAAAACTCCCAAAAAGAGTTTACCCGCTTTGACTTGGGTTTGAGGACCACTCTGCTGTCTTTTGAACGAACTCAACAAAGTACCAGCGTTTCAACTTTCTAGCTTCGCCTGTAACGTTTTCTGTGTTTCGGTTGTTTCTGTATTATCTTCATTGCGTCTGCTGTCTTCCCTTATCAAAAATGTATACACTATTGTATGTATGTTTTTGTATTGTGATCTAGCATCGAATGTGTAAAAATATCAATCACCGCATCACAGTTAGGAGACAAACATGACAAGGTTACAAGTTCCAAGAGATATCCAACAGATAAGATTGAAATCAATTTTCTTTTTTGCTCTCGTCACCGTCTGGTCAGTTGAGGGGTTCATTCGAACTGAATGGTGTTATAAATTCAACTCCATTAGATTCCGGTACGTCCTTTCCAAAGGTGAATGCCCTCCTTCCGTTTTCTGCCAATCTGTATAAGGATTACGCAATGATTAAAAATTCTGGATTTTTCTTACATTTCTCAATGGCAAAGATGTCTTCTTAAGGAAATGTCACTTCTATAGGCCTGCCTGTCCTGCGCTTATGTACTACGGTCTCTAACGTTTAAAATCGTCTGGTGTTTATGTTGCAGCTTGATATTATGAAGCAATCGACGCTAATACACTCCCCAAATCATTCTTCTATTGGGAAGCAAGAGGTTAGCAGGTTGTTTTTCTCAGCAACACTTTATTTATTTAAGCATACTGCAAATATCTTGAGACAATACTAGGAGCGGCGTAGCACAAACTGTGCAGGTGGTGAATATTTGCAGTATGATGACTTTAATGCCACATAAACGGGCCCGTATAACTAGCCTCAAAAACGGCGACAGCTGATCAAAAACACAGTACCTACAAGAAAGCTTGGGAAAATCGCACACACAAGTAATAATCTGGCTAGTTTCAGTAATGAATAAAAACTGGTTTCTAGAAAGTAAACTAATATTGATGCATGCAAATATAGCTCAATTCATGAAGAATTCACGGAAAATAGGTGGACTTACACAAGCTAGTGTCCACCTCTAACTAGAGGAATATTGTGTGCATGTAATGTGTGTCCCTGTTTTTTGAGGATGATCTGCGCTGATTAACCCACTGATTATAAATCTAGACCTTTCCCTGTGAAATGAAGCTATATATACCTCGCTCGCGAGAAAACCAAATGTTATAATTACGGCGGACTGCATTCCGCAATTAATAATTGGCGCCGTTTTTTAACGCCGAAATCAGAGTACCTCAAGACGTAGAAAAACTGACAGTCCCAGTGGCATTTATAAGAATCGAGGACGAATAAAACCAAAAGAATCCTGCAGCATGTGCAACAGGCACATCTAACAGGAGAACCTGCTTCCTGTTCGGTATGAGTGTACGTGTGTGATTGCCATATATTTGACGTAAATTATGACTAACGCACCTGCATATGCGCGAGTGGTACCGGTAGATTTCCTTCCTTTTCCAGCACCTGTGTATCCATGCGCCTGTTGTGACTCAAGCGTTGCCCTTCCACTGGTTTCGTAGGAACTTATTGCATATGATTGCGCAGTTACCACTCTGTACTTGCCTCTTCTGACATCTTTATTAACGAGAACTTTGGGCTACTAAAGAGGGTCTGTCGGCGGAGTTTGTGGAGATTGCTCTTTTTTCATAAAACACTTGAGTCGCGGTGAAAAATCATAAGAAAATTGCGTTTTCCAAAGACATAGCACCGATATATTCCAGCAATCTCGTGCAAACGTTTCCCCAGTGAATATAGACATGTGGGAGAGACCACGGTCTAGAAGTCTGAAGCATGATGATGATATCATTATTATTGTGCTGATGAAAGGATGTGTACTTTGCTTAGTATATATGTTCTGTGAGACGGCGCACATTGCAAATAGCTCCGGTGTAAATTAATCCTCCGGCCTCTACTAAGGCGTCCTCTTACACACGAGAATTTTCAAGACGTTAAGCCTCACAAAATGTGTCATGCGAATTTCGTGAACACTAAAGGGACCGCTTGAGAGAGAGAGAAAAACATTTATTGAAATCTCAATGAGATTAGTGGTGGGCCGTCGTCTTCATCGTTGACGTCTGGCCTCTTGGCAAGGTCGGGCCCCTATTCCAGGGCTCCGCTGAGTCTTGCTGCTTCGCATGCGTGCTGCACAAGGGCCCTTTGGGCTGTGAGCTCGCTGCTGGTGAGCAGACCCTCCCATTGCTCCGCACTCGGGGTTTTGAGTTTGTGGAATGCATAATTGCGTTTGCACTCCCATGTAGATGTGGTATAGCGTGGGGGTTGCCCCGCACCACGGGCATGTGTCCCTGAATTGTGTAGGGAACATTTTGTGTAGAATGTATAGGTTGAAGAATGTTCCTTTTTGCAGTCTCCGCCAGTTCGCTGCTTCTTGTTGTGTTAATGAGTTGTGTGGCGGAGGGTACTTGAGCCTCTGTCCTCTGTAGCAATTTAGCAGCTCCGCATATACTGGCTCCACTATGATAGGGTTCTCTAGGGTCTCCAACAGCTCAGCTCGGAACGTGATCTCGCAAACTAATCTGTCCACCCTTGAGTTTCCCTCTATCCCCGTGTGTGGGTTGGTTATATTCTTGTGGGTTACTTTTTGGCTAGGGGGCCCTGTTTCGAGGAGGGTTCTTAGGGCCGCCTTGCAGACTCTACCTTGCGCGTAGTTCCTGCATGTGGATTTCGAGTCTGTTAATATGATCAGTGATTTGTTTCTCCGATAGCCTTCGGCCGCCGCTAGTGGAACGGCGACTTCCTCCCACACTGCTACCGTGTGGCCCCATAGGGTTGCGTATGTGATCGGTTTGCCAGCGTAATCCACGACTGCTGCGGCGGCATTGATTATTCTTGTGCGTTTATCCCACGGATAAAGCGCTGCGTCCGTGTACACTGTGTTTTCTAGTTTAGCCAAATGGCGTTCCACATAATCTGCCCGCGCCTGTCTTCTAGCCGCGTGGAGATTCGGGTCCACGTTCTTTGGTATAGGACAGACTTGGAGGGTTTTACGGATGTTGTCGGGGATATCGGCGGATCGATCAAAATGCCCTTCCATGTCGTAACCTAACCTCTTTAGGAGTGCTCGGCCGGCGGCTGACGTTGGGAGTCTGGAATTCTGCGTCTTGAGCTGTGCTTCCGCTAGTTCGCTGAAGGTGTTGCTGAGCCCCAGCTGCAGCAGCTTGTCGTTTGGCGCTTGAAGGACTTGTGGTTTTTATATATCCATGTGTCCCGCAGTGATCATCAGGATTCGTTTCGAGAGGTTTTGAAGTTCCCCGTAAAGTCTAAAAAAACTGGCATGAAAGAGATCGGGATCAGAAAGAACAAAACGTGCTAGCATTGCGAAGCTGCAAGAAAGACATCAAGGAACCCGCGAATTTTGTGACCTCCAGCATAGTGAGATAACTGGTATTGAGAGAGATTTCAGTTGGAAATGATGTCCCTGTGTGATACTATCTCAGCGCAGGTTGTCCTTGTGAGAGTGGTAAAAACATAATTTTGTACACAGAGAATAACTGATGACTGAGAAGTCGTTTGCAGGAGTTAAGTGAAATATATCCAGTGTGTATAAGACTTACCGAAGCGACAGATAGGCTATGAGAGGCATGGTAATGGTAGGCTTCGGATAAATATAGTCCGTTCGGGGCTGTTGACATGCTCTGGCTTAACACAGACCACGGTGGTTTGTGTATTTCTGCTCATTCGATGTACACTCGCTGTTGCTAGGGTCGAACCCACGTGAGTGAATAGCCTTCAGTAAGTAGCCGGACACCATGTCGCCTGAGCCGTAGCGGCGGTTTTGTGATGAAGGCACTCTTAAATGAAAGACGCCCAAATCAGACTCACTTTTTAAAGTGAGTATTGAAACACAACATTACGGTATTGAAACACTACAGGGTACATCCACACTAAGCTTCCTGGAGCCCCAAAAGCGAAAACCACTGTTTATTTTCAAAACATTATGTATAGTTGGCGACTTTGTGAACCGAGTTTCTTGTGTCTTCCTGAGAAAAAAATGTATTTGCTCACGTAACCGCATTTTGAAGCTTGCTGGAAGAAGCAAAGGATGGTAGCAGGTAATAATTTTTATTTCTAATGAGAAACAGAGTACAATGACAAATCTTATTTAGAGTTATGACACTTCCTTTGCTCTTTCACATAACCTCACAAATGAAACCACGGACCGATTCCCCGCGTTTTCCAGATTAACAAAGAAACCCCGGAAAGTTATTCGTTTTAAGATATCTTCCATATGTTAGTAAACGTTTAAGCAACAATTATGTTTTGCTCTTTTACCTGTTGCTGAAATTTATCATAAAAGTATTTATATTCCTGAACACTGCGCTTTTTAAGAAAATTGCTTCCTAACCTAGCAAAAGGCGACTTATTTGAGATTCACACTTAATTAAGGATGAAAAGCAGCCAGATAAGAATAAGTGAGATGGCTCATTATACAGAATAGCTTCTTAGAAAATATTTATCTTTGAAAATATTTCTAATTCGGAAGTATTTAGCTGAGAGAGAAAAGCATTTTTTCGAGTTCAAAACAACCCTCAAAGGTAAGCAGTGCTGAACTGTGGCTTCCCAGCAGAACACGCACCTGCCGCGGCCTATTTCTGAGGCATGCATATGTTCTTCGGAGCCAAAATATGCCATGGGATATTTTTTTCTGGGTGATAAATGGCATTAAAGTAAGAATTGAGTGATGTGTATGTGCATGCTCTCTCAATCACAGTTTAAGATGATACATTAGTCTGATGAAAGTAATTATCACTGCTTCGAGGTTGTTGTTTAGGCGAGTGAGTTATCAGAGAGGTGGCATTTCGCAAACCGCTGATTCGGTCTATGGAAAGTTCAGCATATCAGGAAATTAGTAGGTGTACAAGTAGGCTGCTCTAAACGATTTTCTATCTTCGATGTACACTTTACAAAGTAGAATGCTGGTGTTAGTGAAACCTTCCAACCAGCAACGATCACCCTATGTTGATATGTGGATCCTTGCTGGTTTTGATGAAATAAAATGCACGGGCATTTATTTTGTCACAGATATAAGACCACAATGGAGTTAATGGAAGTGTACCATATTCGGAAGAGGAAGGATGAATGCTTTAGTCAGCCCTCGTCATTGCTAGTCAGTAAAGAGACTGCTTTCCTGGACAACAATTGATTTGTTTTAGTGGTTTTGGTTTTCTTCGTGTTTCTTCGTTGTCGCGGCAGTCCTGTTATCGAGGTGTTAGGATTTTTAGCCATTGACCTATGATGTGGCCCTAAGATTTCACTCTGGGTAAGTGCGCAGGAGCTATTAGGTCGTGTGATTGTTAGTCATAAATATGTTTTTTTTTATTAAAAGCTGCTGTTGGGAGTCAGTGTTCATCTGTGTCTCTTCTCACTCTCGGTCCTGCGTGTGTTCGCGCTGTTTCTTTCTACAAAAAAGGAAAACATACCCAACTCGCTCAACTTTCCATTCTACTACATCTGCTTCTAGGTATTTTTCTAGGTTATAAAAGGATCTGAATCAACATACAAATTACTATAGACCTTTCAACTGTAAAACAACAAGAATAAAAAGAGATGGTTACTTTGCAACCACATTATGGGTAAAATTCTGTAAAAGACTTTCGTCTGTGGTGTGGATGCGAATAGCATGACCTGAAAAGAACGCAGCTGTTTTTAAAACTTTAGGGTTCTTTGTCTTCAAGTGGAGAGCAGAGATCTAGCGGTTCAGATCATCTATATGTGGTAGACATGACGCTTGTTATCTCCGCATTGTGTATCGCCGTCTTGCTCCGCAAGTGTCCTCATATTAATTAGCAGCGGCCCATAATTTGTTCTCTGTTTTTCTTCACTATTCCCTTTTCCCTGGACCGCGTGTGCTGTTGCCTTATTACGCATGTATCTTATAACATGCTCAGTATGTAATCAGTTTATAGTATGTGGAGCGATCGCTCATTAGTAGCAGCTGACGTTCGGGCCACCGCTTTTACGAAACTATCATTTTGTAGGCATACACTGAAAGCAAACAGAGTGCTGTTGTTTTTATTGTGAATAAAATTTATTGGCAACAAGAAAGAAACCTCATTATTTCTCTGATGGCATATATCAACGACACCAAGGTTATTGCAAGAGCTAGCGTTGTTTATTTTAGAAACGAAAAAGTATAAGGAGTGGTGACTAATAAGCTCCGCTTTTCCTGTGACTGAAATTCGGTCGCACAGAATATAATTACAGAGTGCATGCTCCCAGTGAGGCACCACGCCTTGGGTGGTTTTCGCGGCAGAGCCTCAGAGCATAGTCCTGTCAAAGCATCAGAAGTTTGTTTATTGGTTGAAAAACAGTTCACTATTTTCTTCTTTATTTGATCCATCGATGTCCCGCTGGATACCTTGACCGCATTTTAACAGCACGAGTGATTATAATCACGCATCCCATTTTCTGAGCTTCTTTATTAGGGGATTTTTTACAATAAATATGACTTCACTATTAATTATACCCAGTGAAAATTTCTCTCATTTTCTGTTTTCTCCACGAGATTGAAAATGGCGTAGCGGTTTTGGCGTTGTGGCGTTATATTTGCTGTCCACGAAAGAGCAAGTTTTGGACAAAAAAATTAACGCAGTTAGAGCTAGCACGAATAAGCACTAGAGTTTTTTTTTTTAAGATGGGTACCATTATCCTGTGACAATGGCTAAAAAACTTGCTTCTGTTGCTTTGTCAGAATTTTCTGGAAAATATGTGGAATTTCTGCTAAGGTCTCTGTCAGGCAAGTGTACCAGTGACCTCTTCCTCGTTTATATTATTGTAACTGTAAACTACCAATTCACTAGGTTTCTTTTCTTACGAATAATGGAGCAGAAAAAACATTCTGGAAGTTGAAAACCACTGGACAGCGATTGTAAATCCCATCTTCACTACTAGAGATATTTTAAGCTTTCGTAGTATCGTAATCAGTAGTGTCTTCCTTTCATCTCTATTTAAATTCATACTTTGCATTTATAAAGCGTTTAACATGTCTACCTTACCGCGTGTCTACCTTACACTTTGGAATAGCCTTCCTGAAGAAGGTACTAACATCAGAAATCCTGCCACGTTTCGAGATATGATAACCACAAAAATGGCCTAATATCTTGGTATTATGTGCTTTTACCAGAAAACAATTTTACCGCTGTATAATGTGAAAGAAATTGTGCTTTTGTTAAGTAAGTGAAAAATCATGTTCATTTCATCTGCCACATTTCAAAACTTGTATAACGCCTTTTTTAAATTTTCTTGTCTCCTCCTGAATATCTCTTGCTAACTATTGTATAACGTTTCTCATCCATCGTTGTTTTGCTCTAATGCTTTCTGAATTCATGCGTACACTGCCCCAATCACATAATGCTCTTATGTAAAATGAGCCTATGAGCAACTTGAGAAATAAATAAATAAGTTCATATGAAGCATTGATGTTTTTTTAAGTCTCCAAATGGATTTGCTCACTTTTGTTCATCACTATAAAGTAACTAGTCTAACAACGTTGACACAGAATCTATAGCAAAAGTTGGCGAGGGCCAGGTCTTCGAAGAAAAAAATTATTTAGCGCCATTCTTTATAATCAAATCCCTGAAATGCAACCGCGCATGAGGGAATGTGCTTTCTCAATCCTTAATTAATAATAGCAGGTACCAGGCTCGCAAGGCAGGTCTTATATAATAAATTCGTTTATTTGCACGTGCATCTGGCAAATTTTGGTTCAGAGCTTTATAGGCTTGACCTTTTTTCCTTTCTTCTTTCACTTCCTCCTTTATCCCTTCCCTTACGGCGCGGTTCAGGTGTCCAGACGATATATGAGACAGATACTGCGCCATTTCTTTTCCCCAAAACCAATTATTATTATTATTATTATTATTATTATTATTATTATTATTATTATTATTATTATTATTATTATTATTATTATTAATATTATTATTGGGCTTTGATGTTCCAAGGCGACTCAGGTTAGGAGAGACTCCGAAGTGGGCGGCTCATAATAACTTCGACCACCTGGGGTACTTTAATGTGCACTGACATCGCACAGTACGTGGGCCTCTGGCATTTCGGCTCCATCGAAATGTCAGCGCCGTAGCCATGGTCGAACCCGCGACCTGCACATCAGCATCCGGGCACCATTACCACGGAGCCACTGCATCCTGCAAAACTTTTGCTGCCGTCTGTACGCAGGAACACATGTTGGTGTATGAGCATGTGTCACGTAAACATTGAAATCTGTTGCAAACTTTCCTGCCAGCGGTTATTTCAGGAAGCATAACCTTCCGTTGTTTGTCAATATAAAAAGTCAGGAAAATGAAAAGATGTCTGAAAAGGCCAATCACAAAAGCAATTAACTCCGAGGGTTACTGTGCTCAAAAATTTATTCATGGCAATTAGCAGGGCATCTTTGCGAAATGAATAATTTTTCAGGTTCTTGTCTTCCATCACTCCGAGCCTGGAAGGAAACAAGGACGTGGTAAGCATTAAATAAGTGTCGCGAAAATTTTAATCATGAGCCCCAATAAATATAACAAGTGAATTCTGCAACACCCAACAACTGCAAAGAAGCAACTGTTGGTTTTATATATCTGTCTGCACATTTTTTTCACAGACTGCCAGAACTGTAGGAAATGGTAAAAATGAGAAAGCAATATTGATCCTACAGGCACTTTAAGGATATGACACCCGAGATTGTTGTTTCGTAGGGTGCATAAGAGGGAGGAACGCTGAGTAAAATGATTTATTAAGGGAGAGAAAATTGGTCATAAACGTGCTAGGGGCTGAATATCTTCCGAAGTAATTTTCCGACAAAACAGTCACTCAAGAGCAGCCGGGTTGTATTTTACGAATGCTGGAACAGAACCAATGGGTAAAACAGCCCCTTGAAAAAAAAATTCGAGTCCTCTGAAATTTTTGTTATATCAGTGCTTGAAAGGTTGAATATCCAAAACAGGCCGACAGACGCCAATTAACTAAGCTGCGCTAATTTCAAGAAACGCGGCCGAAGGAATTCCTCCCAGGAGGAACTTTCGATAAAATCCGAATCTAAGCTAGGTCTTAGGCGACCCAGTAGAACAGAAGTCCGCGTGTAGTTTGCAGTCTGTCGACGGGAGATTTCTGCAAACCGGAGCAAGCGGTTTTGCAGCTTACACCGTTCTGCTAATCCTGAAATAATTTCCACGTTCAAAGTACATAAGCATTTGCATTCGGGGCCAAGGCCTATATATTCTTGAAAAATGTTCCTAGCCATGACCTCCAAACACTTACTTCATTTTCATACAACATGCTTTCTCTGTTTCAATATGCAGTATAATTCTGCATTAATTGTGAACCTAAAGCATGCGTTCACGTGTACAAAAGCTGTGGAGCCTCTGCTTTTGCTTCCTACCAAATGTCAGCCTTACCTGACATTTGGGTACATGTACTCTGCAGTAATACATAGGAAAGTACATAGAACTGCTAAACCCAAAAGTTTCCTCATCCCCCCTCCCCCCGCTGTGCGCGCATGTTGCACTGGGCACAGTACAAGCTGAACAATTGCCGCCTTTCACTACTGGCTACTCTGGCTAATCACTAGCGGCTGCTTTACCACTGCTCTAATACATTCTAAGAGAGGCCTGAAGAAGGCAAAACCGGAAGAAATGTTTTTTTCAGTAATGAACACTATATGATGCATAATGAGTGATTGGTAATTTTCTCCAAAAAACACGCATTCATTTCTCGTGCGATGCTTTCGAAGAAGTGCTGCATCTTAAGCACCCTCCATCTTTTTGTTTTTTTTTTGTGAAATACTTACACGTCTTGGACAGGAGCTCGGTTATGACATTGCGAGGCCCGAACACAGTAGCTGCGCTCTTCGACATGTCGCACCCAATGGTTCTGAGCACCGTTATCGGCGCCGTTGTCAGAAGGTAATTGAGGATGCACTGCAAATAAAATAAAGTTGGAAGCGGATGTAGCGTACAGTCACATGTGTTACGCTTGTGGAGTGCGCATATCACAAGGATTAGTTACGGTTTTAGGAATTGCTCATTCACCCCGTGACTGACTAGAAAGCAGATATAAGCCGTGCTAGCGTTTTTTCCGAAAAAGCGGCTTATATCAGCGCAATAAAAGTTGTTAAAAAATGTTAGAACGAATCCGAAGAACACTTCTCTTATTTCTCAGTAGAGAAAATGGTTTGTGTGACTAAAGCAATGCCCTGAGTAGGAAAATTGAAGTTCTAATGATACAGTTTGAAGTAACTATTTATTTAGAAAAAATAAAGAGGAAAAGATTTGATTGCGCAGTCACTGCACGGAAACAGAGAAACGAATTTTTTTGCGCTGCGTGTCTCCTCTCCGTACATCACTAAGAACTCGTTCCTACTTTTCTGTCGTGCCGCGCAGTACGCGGTATGTGGGATGTTATTCAGTGCGGCACTGGTTTCTTGCTGACGTGCAGAAATAACTGCCCAAAATCACAAAAAACAACTCCATTCTCTTCTATTGGTTGTATTTTTCTCTACTGAGCTTGGAGGACAATACTAAAAAATTGTTTTGCAGCTTATTGTCGTGATCTATGCAGAAATAAATAATAATATCCCTTCTACGACTACGGTGCACGGCGTAGTTGAAATCTACGGATAATTTTTGACCACAATGGAGACGCGTGCTACGAAATCTCATCACTGCAAAGTTGCTGAATTTCACCAGCTTGGACTGGATTAATGGGCAATTCTAGAAGGGGACATTTGGAGTAACATAATACGGTGGGGCAGTCGCTTCAGATTGCATAATTCATTTTGTGATGTTTCCCAGCTTAAATATAAAAAAAAACGTTTAACAGTTGGAATTGTTTCTTGGTAGAAAATATCCCCCTAAACGTCGTGGTCAGAAGCCAATATTTGTATGCGCCAGAAAAACAAAAATTAGTTAAGGAATTTCTTGTTCGCGATGTGTCTAATCTGAGGTCACAAATATTTATTCCATACGGCAGGGTGGCTTTACACATTCGGTAAATTTAAGTGACACTGCCGCTTAAGGACTGACTTAAATCTTTCAAATTGTTTTACGTCTCCTCTTTTTCCAAGTCTTAATCCACTAAATCAGTGAAGCGCCGAGTGGAGAAAGAACAGAGAAATATTGTAATCCGCAAAACTATTAACTTACTTCACCGGCCGGGAGAAGAGACTCCAGGAATGTTACCTGCAAACGTTAGAAATACAATTTAACATCCCTGCCTTTCCCTCCTCCTCTTTATCTATCTATCTATCTAGAAATACAATACTTTCGTGCCGTCTCAAATACTTTCTATCCATAACACGGTACCGAGACACGAGATGAATTGAGCGAAAATATATACGAAAAAAAAGTAATTCCATAGAAGCGTTGAAAACGACGTCGCTGACCTTTGAGAAGCGTATACCACGGTGAATGTTGTGCTAAACAGTACCTTATTGTTGCCGTGAGCCCTTTTATTCCAAGTAAAACAATCGTCTTCAGGCCTGCTTTAATGCACTGTGGGCGAAAAAGTAACTGACAGCATCTTCAGCTTCTGAATCCTGCCGTACTGCATGCTGGTGCGACGTTACGATGCACTCCTGGTGTCGACAGCGCCACTGCACGCTGGTATCGACACCAGGAATGCATCGTAAGGTGCCGGCGATATGCAGTGCGACTTGGTTCGGAACATCGAGGGAGGTTAGTTACTTTTGTCTACCGAGAGTATCTAATTACTTTCAGACAAATGAGGGCCGCTTGTCCAAACGTTTTTAGGAACCACTGATGTTACATCGCCCCAAACTATTCATGGTCACCTACACTGCCTTCATTAACGTGGTTGCTTTCCGCATAGAAATTGCCATCACGATTGTTTCAGTGGAAACTATTAGTTATATGTGTCTGTTTGTGATACAGATCGCACTCTAGAAGAAAACAAATCGTTAATGTACTGCAATGTCTCCCACTGGTTTCGATATGAACATTTTTCGTTATAACAATGAGCAGTAGAAACGTTGTGGGGCAAGTTGGTGCATAGATTGAGTAGATGAAGCGCAGGAAAGACAGCACACGGACAAAGAACAATAGGAGGCAGGCGCTGTCTCGTGTTATTCTTTCTCTGTGTGCTGTCTTGTCTGCGCTTCATCCCCTCAATCTATGACAATAAGGGCAAGCAGAGTATATGATTAACAGTTTCTGACCTATATTTGAACAAGTGTTGCATACTCCAAAGATTTGAAGACAAATATTGTATCAAAAGATGAGATATGATTCCAAATCGGCTGAACATATTAGGATATGCTTTACGCGTTTCAGTCAATGCCCATAAAGGCGTGTTTGAAAAGCCCAGCTCTCCAGGCTGTGTTCCATTCTCAGTGTAGTCTTGTTAATGGGCGTGTTGGCCATAACGCCGCGGAGAATACGTGAACTGCAAAACATGAACGCGTAAAATAGCTACACGTTTTCCACCAGAAGGTGTGGCTAAATGCATCTTTCCCTTTCTTATTCAGAAAGGCAACACTTGAAGAACCGTTCCGTTGCTTTTCATGCTGATTTTATGCTATAGGAAAAGTGAGGTAAAAGTCAAGTTCTTTAACCATCGCTAAGTGAACGACACGCTAGTGTTTATGTTTGGCTTTTCCACGGCTGTCAAGCGTGATGCCGCTCACTGCGTGAAGAACACAGAAATGCGTTTTCGTGATAACATCAATGTTCCCTACCTGGGACATTTAGGATTGAGATGTTCGCTTGGGCGTTTGTTCTCTTTACGCGTTCGATGTAGTTGCGGAGCTGCTATTGTGCACACTAGAAAAAGGTGGCTATTTATTGCAAGACAGGCACTTAACACTATTACGATTCGCATAGTAATACTCCCAAATATAAATACGAGGAGAGGATCGCATTGAGCACCTCTTCTTTTGCTCCTTCGAGCACTTTCGCATAATAAAGGCTGAGCTAACTGAAGTGGCTAATCATTTATGTACGTCTTTATCTTTAAAAAATTTAGTTTACAGACATGTATTAGCACGTTCTCTTGTTCTAATTAGAAAGCTAAGGATGTGGCATGCAATAAGAATTTCATCTTTGTCATTCAACGCGACAACGATTGCGGATGGCATGATACGTTTTATTTCTCCTCTGTTGTGTAACAGACTGCGGACAGTGTTGTTTCGCGAAGAAAAATAGAATTGATTTTGGCGTGTTGTACTCACATCAACTACAGTTCCGTTGCTGCACAGCTTCAGCGTATCCTTGAGGCACTGTGAGGGGTAGGAAATGAAATTTTGCCAACAAGCGACACTCGCAATCGATGGCTGTAAATCAGGCCCTTTAATATAGTCCGTGTTATTTGACAACAGAGCCAAGAAAAGCACTAAGAGCATGCTATATATTTAAAATAACAGCTGTCTAGTTTTCACTGCCTGAAAAAGCATATAGCTAATGTTAGATATCCGAAGCACCCATTTGATTTAAACCAGCGACAGCCGTCTTTGATTTAATGAGTACCACATGAGACTGTCAACTAGTGCGTACGACTACGACTGATGCATTATTAGCATTTAAGGATCATATTATTAAGACTCTATTCTAGAAAGAAGCCAACAGCCTTTAGGGTGACGGAAGGCATAAGGGGATGTTTATATTTGAGTTTTATATTATTATTTGATTAGCTGTTTTATTGATGTACGGGTAACAAAAATATTCCTTTTTAAGCGAGTCAATTGAGAAGAAACTGGAGGGGAGACATGGGCATCCCGCCGGTAAGATCTGAACTCCTGCATAATTCTGTTTCTTTTAAGCCTCACTTGTCCTCTGTTTGGCAGCCCTCTCTCCATACCGGAATGACCTCCTCACGGACTTTATTTATCCCTGCTCCGCGATGAAGAATTGTGCATCAGACTTGTGCACGAAAATTCCTTTCCACAGAGTAAAAACTTGTAACTAACTAGATTCAGCAAACAGAAGCAGACAATCGCGGGAGGTTGGCGTAGAAAATTTTTGCTGTCTTACATTTCCGACGCTTCCAGGAAAGCCCATTTTTATAGCTCCTTGGCAGACGCTGTTCATTTCAGAAATGTTTGAGTCAAATTGGTCTGGTATGAGATTGGACAGAAGCATGCCTATAAGTAGGAAAAAGGCCTACAGCTTCAGATGGGCACGTCATTCATAGAGTGCGAAAACTCAGTTCATACATAGTACATTTATGAAACAAAAAGACACAAGCAATTACTGAAGTAATGTGTTTTTAAATGTTTGCTATTTTTGAAACTCGGTGGAAGAAACTCGATTTCCATTTGATTAAATGGCAAGTGAAGAAGATTTGCAATTGATTATTTTAAAGAGCCGAATGTGTGAAAGACATGGGCAAAGCCTGCAATTTCGTATCGCACTACCATGTGAAATGGTGGAGTAATCGCCGAATAAAGCAGCCTTGGCGTTCAGGCTTCTCTGCAGTGCACAGCGACAGGCAGAATCCCCGACAATGACGTCACGTGCGAAGGCACTACGTTTCCAGCGAAGATTAAGCTCACGAATGAATATTTGGCGACATCAAAGCAAAATCCATGAGGATGGGATACAATCAGCTGCGCATGACAGAAGGAGCTTTTTTGTGTGCAGAACTTCAGGGTGAGATGACGACAGAGAGCCCGAGTGGACGGGAAAACATTAAATCAAGGATATAGCTTGAACGCCACTGCAAGCTTAATGAACCTCGTCTCTTTTGTATGTGTAACGAATTCCCAATTTTGTGATATTTTCACCTTTTTACTGCACCTTACGCTGTTCCCAACTTTTCTATTGTGTTTTCGGAAAATCACTGATCAGCGTTGTCAGAGGGGGCAGCTCATAGAAAAATTGTGTTGGTGCCCCCACACGTTGAATCCTCGCCACTAGTTCTTAGATTACCCCTAGATTTGAAGCGAAGCTCCATTGCGCTAGGTAAAGCAACCATCGCGTAGGCCGGAGAAAAACCGTGAACACTTCATCCCAACCAAGGAAAGCCGTGTATGACCATATGTGATAGATTTATGGTGTCGAACCCTTGACCCCTAACCTTGACCCATGAGCTTTAGTTCACCTTTGGCATTAAGTGACCTTTGGGTTCACCTTTGACCTTAAGAACATCCGATGGGGTGATGTGAAGTCGCGTGATGACATCCGATGGGGCTGTCGTAAGACCATGCGACACTACGTCAAAGCCACGTGGTCGTGTGGGTATGTATAGAACGGCTGTCGCGAGCGTGTAGCGGAGCTTCCATAGACAAGCCTCAGACGCTTACCAAGCGTGCGTGCTTTTTCGCTGAATTCCAGGGTTAGCCAAGTTAAGCCACTGCCATTTTTTAGGCCTGTTTACTCACATTGTTTTCAAACGGCCGGCAGTATTTGCTTGTCGCACCATGGGGCTGATAAATGACAACGCTCTGCGTAATCTCCTCGGGTCTTAACTTCTGCACATGAAATCTCCATAGATAGCCTACCTTTCAAAGGGACAGAAGGACTGCTCAATCCAATTTTTCTGCTTACTAAAAATATTTTGTTGGTTTTTCGAATTCTTGTCTCATTTTAAGAAGCAGAAGGCAGAGTTTTTGCTCAGAAAAACTCGCTCAAAAGCAACAAAACTTTTCCCGGCATACGGCGCAAAGTCGTGATGTTCAAGTCCTAAGGAGGCTATTATAGAAAAAAAGGTTAGTACTGCGCGAATGAGTCACGGCACGAGAACAGGAACAAAAACGACAACACAGGCGCAGTGTTCTGCGCCTGTGTGGTCGTTTTTGTTCTTGTTCTCGTGTCGTGACTCATTCGCGCAGTACCAACCTTTTTTCTGCAATGAACCAACTAGCCCGCAACATCGTCCTACTGAGTCTATTATCATTGATAACATGTCAACGACGCTGTTGTCCAGTTCCAGATGTTTGCTAAAACGTATACATGCGTTCACTGCAGTTTGCTCTGTAAAACAGCTGGTGAGAATGTTTATGCATTTTATCCCCCGTTATCTGCTTGAAAAAGTCCCATTTTATTATGAAAGTAGACTGGCATGAGAATACGGCAATCCCTTGATAAAGGTCAACTTTCATTTGCCGCCAACATACCTTTAAACACAAATGGTTTGAAGGAATTACCACAACTAGAATATGTGCGTGTTTTTAAGAAATGTACAGTTGTTTATCAGAACCACAAGGTAGCAAAACACAACCATCTGTCTAAACCGAGAAGAGCTCTATTCTAACCAGAGGAAACCATGTTTTCATTGTTCATTTTGATAAGGCTGTGGTACCTTGAGAACGGCAGAGACAGTTGGATTGGTGTACTGAAGGCGAAAATATCTTTTTGTTCCTTGATATCATTTGACATTAAAAAAAAAGCTCAGCAGCCTAGACTTTCGCTTACTGTCCGGTGCTACTATCCCAACCAGCGAGGAAAATTTTGAGGAGGAAACATTTCAAAGGCATGTGCGCGTGTGTTTCTGTGGGCGAAATGTAGCTTTTATTCCTCTGATGAAAACCACAAAGCATAGAGGATATGCTACAATTAAAAACAATATAGTAAGTAAACGGTGGAGCTTTCCGCAAAGAATGCTACTTTGAGACAAGGAAAGAAATTATTTAAAATCTCTGAGAAAAACATCTTGGCAAAGAAGCTACCCAAAATACTGAGAAGCTGTGTAGCGTAAAATATGATATGATACAAGATATGAGCACACAAATTTTGGTGTTCTATAGATTATGCCACTTTCTTGATCCAGGTTTGAACACTGCGGTCATGTCGACCCAGGGCTAATTAGCTGTCTCTATCGGAAGGTGTTAAATGCGGCAGGGGTTACTGCATGGCGCTACACTTGTGTGCTGCACATGGAAACGAATAAATATTTAAGGGGATTAAGGCATCAGAAAATGCTATCTTAGTTTTTCAGTTAGAAAGCATAACTACACCGGTATTCCTTCATTGCAGCATTTGTTATAACTTCAGCGCGCCACCCCTAACTAATTTGACATCGTCGAAAAGAAAGATCCAGCTTACCGGCAAGAGGAAATTTCTTTGAGGCAACCGCTGCTAGCTTTTTAATCGCGACGAGGGCATTTCTTGCTGTGAAATTTCCGAAGAGGCGCCGTGAAGTGCACTAAAAGCAAAGAAAACCACTAAAAATTGAGCGAAAGGAAACGAATTCTCAAAATATTTTTCTCCCATGTATTCTGTCAAATTAGTTGATATATTGTGTAACAAAAGTAAAAACGGCGCTATAATTTACACAACCCACACAGAAATACCACACTGGACGGGCGCTGTCCTGGTCTTTCTGTGTGGATTCTGTAAAAATTAGCGCTGTTCTTACTTTTGTTACACAACTTTACACCACTAGCCCAGGAAGAGGTACTGTTAATTTCTTGATAAACCAGCAATATTCCCTTAAAAATTGCCTATAGCCAGTCTATAGACTTCTCAGAAACCCTAGCGCCTTTCTATAGATATTTCGTGTGGTTTACTCATAGTATATAGACTGTCTATAGAAAAAAATCTACTGAAAGTGCCTGACCATAAATCTATAGACTGTCCATAGAAGGTGTATAGCATTTGTATTGCCTATAGACTGTTCTGTAGGGTTAGTCTATATAGAGAGTCTATAGTCTGTATAGACAGAAGTCTATGGATAGTCTATACACTGTGTAAAAAAATTTGTGTAAGTGTTGACATTACGTTCCAGGCAAAGCAAACGTTAATCTGTATGGAGTTCTATATTTGAGGTTTTCTGAGCGGAAGTAAATACTGAGCTCCCTCTTGCACTCCAGCTCTGACCTTTAGATGAAGTCCTCACAATCCTACTTTTTGCGTTTTACATTGTCAAATACATAGAAACCGTTCTGTAATTATCCCTTCGTCCAGTCTACGCGTTTTGGTAGGATATACACTCAGTATACTCACTTTCACTAGTGTCTGAATTCCAGAGGTCAGGTTCTGCAGTGAAAGAACAAAAACATAAAAGGAAATTGTTTAACAGCTTTATGCAGTACTTATAAAAGCTAGAATCCAGCACTGTAGGCAGTGTGACCTCCTTCTAGACGATGTCAGGAAGGCGCGATAACAACAAGGACAAAAGAGGCACACGAACACAGCAGGACAGGCGCCATTACTGTGTTAGTGTGCCTCTGTTGTCCTTGTTCTCGAGCCGTCCTGACATCATCTGAAGCTATGCACCAACTATCCCATCCAAAGTACTTCTTGAGTGTAACCTCACCATAAGATCTCGTTAACTGAAGAAATTGTCCGGCGTAGAAACAGCAATTTCTTCAAATTGCAAAAAATTGTTTAACGTTGGAGCTTTTTTGTTTTCTAAAAAAAATGGATGCGGCTTAAGCTTCGCCTTTAGGAGTGGAACGCGATAGAATATTGCAGCGCTGCCAGGGAGTCCACGGAACGCGATTGCCCGTTCGGCGCGACGCCTTGCCCGTTGAAAACACCTTTGAACGCATTATATTTTTGTATTTGTTTCATATAAATAATTATTCAATTACAAACTATAAATTCTTTTAATTGCCATCCCAAGCATTGGAGTTTTCATTCTTAGCACGTTGACACATTTGAAACCGCTTTTCCAGATGTTTTCTTTTTTCATTTCTTTATTTCATCAACTATTGAAATAATTACAATGATTTCAATAACTCGTCAGCGCCTATCGCGCAGAACTCATTCAAAAATTACTAGACGCACTAATTGCCTTGATACAAATTTTTTCCGAAGCCACCAATTATTTCCGACAAGCGGTGCCGACTACTATTACGCCGACGGCTTTTCGACCAAACGAGCTGTATTGTCACGTAAAAGGATGATCACCAGAAGGAAGTGGATATATATATATATATATATATATATATATATATATATATATATATATATATATATATATATATATATATATATATATATATATATATATATATATATATATATATATATATTTGGTTTTTTGGGGAAAGGAAATGGCGCAGTATTTGTCTCATATATCTTTGGACACCTGAACCGCGCCGTAAGGGAAGGAGTAAAGGAGGGACTGAAAGAAGAAAGGAAGAGAGAGGTGCCATAGTGGAGGGCTCCGGAATAATTTCGACCACCTGGGGATCTTTAACGTGCACTGACATCGCACAGCACACGGGCGACTTAGCGTTTTTCCTCCATAAAAACGCAGCCGCCGCGGTCGGGTTCGAACCCGGGAACTCCGGATCAGTAGTCGAGCGCCCTAACCACTGAGCCACCGCGGCGGGGCAAGTGGATATCACAGAATCCTTTTTTTATACAGTCTTTTTACAGGGGCCTTCACGGCATTAGTGTAGGGGGGAACCTACGAAATACATTGAACAGTAGGCATCTGTTCGATGCATGAAATACATCAATGATGCAACTGCGAAAAAAGCATCGGAAATATTCTTTGATCTCAAGGGCCACAAATTTGGTCAAGCAACAATGTGAGAAAAGACACAGGAAGAGCAGTGTAAATTCAATCTGCCAAGCTGTTCCGGCAGTGCACAGGGTGGGAAAAAGTCAATTTAAAAATGTTTATTACACAAACATATTTTGGTATTGTCATGCTGCTGACAACGTGAGCGGATATATAAGCGAGCTCCGCGAGGTAAATTTCTGAAAAGCTAGCTTTATTTTACAAGGCAAAGAAAAGAATTGAAAGCAATACTTACTTTTATAATAGAGAAAGAACAACCCCCTAAATAGTCATATATTTATCAATCACTATTTAATATATTGAAACACTTAAACACAAACTACCTTTACTGCACTATATATAAGGCAGAAAGGTACAGCACGCTGCAGGCAATAGAAGGTTGTAGTCAAAGTCAGTTTATTTAGTTTGCATCATACCTTAGAAATTGCCACTATGAAAGAGATCTTTCTATTTTCGATATCATCTATTCCCTGAACAGTCCCAGAAACTTTTCTTTTTGCGTGTTATTTCATCCGTCGCAATTGTGGAGCAATTTCGTGACCCCATTTACGGTCAAGGGCAACTAGATTTTTTTCCTCACTTGTATTAGCTGCAAAATATTTAGCTTCAAATGCGCATAAGTAAGAAGCACGTGATTACCTTGTCGCTTGAGCAGAGGTACAGGTCACCTTGCAAGCACTAGAAATAACAAGAGAGATGGTTAGCGTTTCCACAAGTTGAGCAATTATTGTGTGGACAATACAGTTTTAGATGCTTTTTCTGCGGCCATGAAATGCGCGGCTTAGAGCTTTCAAGGAAAACTCTAGTTTGGGCTAGTTGGTTCATGATTCACAAAGAAAACGGTGCGAAATTTCTCTTATGTCACCGAATTTAGAGCTATCCGTCAGCAGAGAGAGATAAAGTGTTTAATTAAAGGAAAGGTGGAGAGGTCGGCCGGCGGTGAGGCCACCTTGGACTGCTACTCCCTGTCCCCTCACCTCTTTCATTTCATTTCTCCATTCTGCCTCCTATCCTTTATTTCCACTGCCCCAGCTCAGGTGCTTCAGTATCGATGGCAGATGCCGGGGCTAGCAAAAATCTTTTCCTTCCTTTTTACTATTATTTTTTAAATAAAACCACTACCACCACCACTGCTACTCCATACTGGGCAATGGGGAAAGGGAACGTTAAAGGAAACTTAGGATGCTATTGCAGTTATATTGTCATAATACAATGAATTGCTAGTGGTGGGCTCAGATATAGAGAAGATCATGCACACAGTGGGTGGCGCTCATCTTGCGCAGATGTAGACGACGTGTAGAGCGCATGCAGGACATGACTTGCACATGCATATGTCTTGCTCACGCACCACGCGCAGTTGTAGAGAAGTCTCCAAGCTGCTGAAACAACTCTTAGTGAATGCCCGGTAGAGATGGACAAGATCTCAGTTGTCTATCTTGTTACCTCTTTTAGCGCGCAAAAAAGAGATCACTACAGTTTTTGGAGGCGTTCAAAAAAGCTTCATTTGCATCTTCATTCTCTTACCTGCTGTAAGACGAGGGACTGTGGGTTCAGTTTTCTGGTATATTTCGGAAATGTTTACCGCTACATAACTTTCAGTATTGTGCAGCGGCGCGCACGTGACACTAGTGCACCAGTTTTGATAAATCAGTGACCCGAGGGGAACATCAGAATGAGATTCACAAATGTTTTTTGTTGTGAACTTATCACTACTTCTTAGTTAAGATGGTCCGCGAAACCCGGCAGATAAGGAAGGACTCTGAGGAGGAGATTTTCAGATGTACACAATATTTGTAGCATTATTTTGCTAATAAAGGAACTTAAGACTTGCAAGTTTGTTTTAGATTGGAGCTGTTATTGTAAGATATATTATCTGCGCCTTCAATCGTGGTGCCAATGGATCATGTTTTTAGGAAGAAAGTGTTCATCAAGAAAATTTAAAACTTTTTCCTATTTTCCCATTTATTTTGTTTTACACATTAAGTGTGCTTTGTATAATTTTTCAATTCAATTCAATTCTTTGTTTACCAGAAAACTGGACGGTCTGAATACTGAAAGTTCGGGCTGCTCGGTGGATTATGCAGCGTTGTAGGTAAATACACAATTTCCTTATAATTTGTTTCACAACATTATACGAAGTGAACCCGCCGCGATGGCTTAGTGGTTTTAACGTTTGACTGATGGTGCCAGTACCACATCAGCACTTCACGCCTGGAGCGGTCGTATTTCAAAGCCAGTGAGCTTTGCGATCTCCGCGCACGTTAATTTACCCCATTTATAACGTCGTGTTCGTATTGAAGAACACGGCTGTTTTTAAGACATAAGGTGCTCTCATTTTCTGCTGCTGTTTGCGAAACAAATAAGCCCGATGAATTATAAATGTTATTGGTTATTAGCGTGAAGCGGTAGAGTCAGTTATTCATCTTTAAACCTTAACAAGCGTTTAAAAAATCGCCGACGAGGAAGACACATATATTCCACAGGAAAGCACTTGTCCTGTCGTCCTCATGATGTGCCGATTTAAGAGCATTAGCTCTTACTTATCACGTTTCGAGATTTCGTGAGGTCTCCTACCACCCTGAGATCAAAGCCTCATCTGTGGCTGCAACTAGAAAACAGCGCATCTCGCTTTGAGACTTGTAGCGCCATCTACTATAGCATTGTAGAAACAACCACCTGCCGCGTGCCTATGATGACGCCACGGTCCAATATGGTGGATAGAGGTGGAACTACGTAAATATGACGCCAAGGGACGAAATTTTGGCATAATTGCGGTTTCTCGAATCCAAGATGGCGGACATTAAGATTAGTTGTGCCCTCTCATCTCTTCCCCACTTCACCAAAAATATCTTAAAACGGGTAGGAGAACTGTCCCGTTACGGGACCGCTATACATGTATACATTCGTTCCGCTGTATATACTCCGACAACAGCAGGCACCCATCCGGGGACAGCTGTACCGAATTTGGTAGGTAAATAAAACAATATGGGCTGTGGTATACAAATAGAACCACAATTAAATAATAGGTAAATGTTGTGTACATGCAATTCTAATTGAACCGTTACCATATCTCACCGCAAGCTGATTTCTAGGCCCAACTTGACCCTCCAAACTAAACAAATTCCATTTGGCACGTATCTTGAGGGGGTGCAACTCGACAATGGGTAGGCGTGCATTGTAATTTTTCTATTAGATGGCGCTAGGCGGCGTGCTTGAACGCGTAGCCGAGCATGGTGGCAATCCACCGCGTTTCAAATGGTATTAAATTCCGCTTTTCGACACGAGCGGCGCATTCTTCTTCTTTTTCTTCATCTAGTAAACGAAACAGGTAACGCTCGTTAATTCAACGTCTTCCAGACAGTGGCAGCCTTTGTAGTCTCCGAAGATGTTGATCGAGTAACATAGATCCAGGTGCAACGCCCAATGCTGCTTTGCAATATATATGTGAAGCAAGCCAGCAGTAACCGAAACCAAGGTGCACAGGGGAATGTTTCCATTTTTTTCGCCCTGTTTAATCTTGCAAGGCCAGTAACCCACAATCGTACATTATTCTGTTTTAAAATGAATCTAGCATAAAATTTGGAAACTATTGAACGTACGTAAATCCGGGAAACGTGCAAAATAATGAATTTATTCTTTAATTGGAAGGGACATTTCAGCTCCGCCTTAAGAGTATGAAGTGAGATCTTTAGTAGATTAATGCCCATATATGAAGATTTTGTCATTCTCTACTTAACATTCATAGATCGCGGCGAGTCCTCGTGCCACGACCAGAGCAGTGGCTCAGCGCTTAGGCGATGCACCACTGCACTGACAGGGGGTTGATTGTTGCTCTTCTCGAGCGACCTCTGGCGCAGCTGGTGCGACACCCTTCCGAACTTTCCCGAGTTACTTACCCAAGCTTACCTGAGCAACTCGGGTGGCTCGGGTAGCAACGTGGGTTGCTAGGCAACGGTACAAGATCGTAGAGTGAGCGTACGTACGGGGACAAGATTCTTTGTCGGTGTCGGTGACCGTATAAGTGCTTTCGCAGTAATAGGCAGGAGTGTTTCCCAATGGTGTCCCGCGAAACCTTTCGTCGCTTGGAGATCGTGCAACCCACATACCATTTATAAGCCCCAGCGTAGAAAAAAAAAAGATTTATTATTGCTATTGAACCAAATGCGCTTATCGCTTACTATTCGTTGTAATGAATTCCCCCTTTTGTGTTATTGGCATTCTGTCGCATTCTATGTTTCAGAAATGCCAGATCACGTATGATCCTGCCATCGCTTCGTTGACTGACCTTTAACACTAAACTAAGCTTGAACCGTCGTCTTTGTAATTATATAAAGCTTTGCAAAATTGGCGTACTCCTAAAATGCGAAAGTAAAGTTATGGGCTGAAGCTTGAAGATAATTTTTCGAAGAAAACAATTGGCGTATTGAGTGTTTTTATTATGAGATTGCGCTGGTAAGACTGAGTTGAACATTCTAATGCTGGTACCTATCACGGACATAAGAACATGATGCGATGATTTTTCTATGTCATCGCGTCCAAAATGCATCAAACAAAATGTTCAAGGAAGAAACAAAATGGATTACCTCCCCGATTCCAAATACGTCAGGGACAGTGGCCTCTATGCAGTCGTTATCGGTCGTGGTGGTGCCTGGTTGAACAGCAATCAACAAAGAGAATTATGACGCATCATCGAGAGGCACTTCCTGGTAAATCAAAACACCCAACGAAACCGGCCTTTATTTTCAAGCCATGACTGTTCCTTCTAGACGCGTTTCCACTTGCTTGAAGCAGCAGAGGGAAATAAGTAGAGCTAGATTATGGCCTTCCCACTGAAACGTTGTGTATTAGCCGCTAAATAGGTATTACCGGAATACGGAGTCCACATTATCTAGAAAAACGTGTGAAAGCCATCTGTTCTGCTGAAGTTTTCTGTACCGCGCACATAAACTTGCGATATATATTGCATATGATTTCCATAATGTGCGAGCGATCTCAACTGCGTCCGTATGTTTATATAAACACGGTCCATACTCTCTGTATCATCTTTATATAGCGATATGAAAAAACTCTATGGACTTATAGGACTTCACAAGTAAAGTTTCAGTGGGGATCGGCGAATTTTTACCGGATCATGGTTCTCGACGCACTACAAAGGTTAAATGAAAATCAGTAGAACCAACGAAATATTAGCCCCAGGAATATCCCACAGCAGCATCCTTTATGACAGCCCTGGCAATCATGTCGGTAAAACGATTGCTTGATGTGTTCCATACCCTATTTCACTCTTAAGCCCCACGGCCTATTTGGGAGTCGTATTGACCGATTTGAACCAGTATTTTACCGGAATAGCGCTCAACAATTTTGGCACAGTTTTTAGGCACGTTGTTAGAAACTGTTGCATTTCGACCAACCGTATAGAGCACTTGTTCATGAAGCCGTTCTTGAAATGACCAGCCCGTGTACTTGGACTACAGATGTGCGCAGAGAGCGCGGAGCGTGGGCTGTAAGTGAGGCCATATTATTGAAGACCCTAAAAATTTGCTTAAAAATATCCTGGAACATCTGTGGCTGTAGTATTGCTTGATGCTTTATCTTAATGTACAATGGCTGTCTGAGCCCTCCGCTGCTGCTTACCCCATCTGCACACGTAAACCGAAGGTTCAATGCCAGTATAGAAGTAAATGTGACTGAATACGCGGGCAGCGCTGGACTGAGGCTACAAAATGTGGGTTCGTACAAAAATTCCCGTCAAAAAATTAGTCTTCTTCGTTTAGTAAATTAACACGGACTTTGCAGAACTAACAAGAGAACCTAATAAAGTGGGTGCTTAATGTTGTAAAGCCCTGGTTTCATGGTGTTTTTAGTCTTTGGCTTCATTATGGGTTCAGCCACTTCTATAAACTACGGAGGTTGCGTAAAGCAGGAAAGTCCAATCTGAACTTCAATGCTTGGAGAACAACATTTGCATGACGCACAATATTAGTTTTTGGTAAATACCTCACCTCTTATGCCCTGTTATAGCAAGTGTGTTAAAAGCCCTGTCTTCTCGAGCCATCTACGTTACGCTTAAACAGCAGAAGGTGAAAAACAGTACGTTCATATATGCGTTTTTTAAACATAGTGTTAGACCGAGGAATATCCCTCTGAATAAGCAGGTATATGGGCCGCGATTATCAGCTCAACGAAATCAGTTTGAATATTAGGACGCATATGCAAATCAAGTAAACTTATTGGTACGTTCCTCAAATATTATTAGCTGTAAAAACAGGCCTATTAAAAAGGTGCAGCCAAAATGCGTTTACTCATGCAAATGTCTTGCAAAATGCGCTGCGCAGGACTTCACTAGGTGTTCTTTACATCAGCGCTCCACTCAAACGCAAATCTGCGGGTTATAAGTGAGTGGCTGGGGACTCTTGAGGTACACTCAGCCTTCCAGCATCGCAGGATATTTTAAATTCGCATAAATGGCCGTTTTAACAAAGAAACGTTAACAAAGAGACTGTAAGAAGTTTCTCACCACCGCTGACGATACATAAATGAAATGATGCCAGTATGGCCAAAACCAAGGAAATATCCATGGTGTTCATGGTAGCGTTTCAAGATGCCGAGCTGAGGGAAAGGTTACGACGCTGAAGTAACCTTGCGCAGCCTGTGTGTTTTCAGGACCCGCTACTGCAGTTTATATACACCCAACCAGGAGGAGGTTTCGTGCCAGGGTCTGAAGCCATGTGACTGCAACCGGATATCACGGACGTTAGTTTTCTAGAATTGATGCGTACTCAGATTCCGTGCAGTGCGCAACAGCGACGAAGTGCGTAGGCCTGGCAGCGCATATGTGCGGCAGTATCCTGATGGTCCGGGTTGACATGTAGTACTGCTTTATGAACTGAGTAGATTCAGGTGTAGGTTGTACTCATAAACTGCATTTACTGCATAGAAAGACGTTTGCTAACTCGCCTACGCAAGGCCCCATTGTGAAATGAATACAGTCATCCGACCCCGGCTTACGTAAGTTACAGCTGTCGACTTCTCCCGCTTCCGGCACCATGCGTTCAGTCGACGCATTTTTGAAGGCCTGTCACAAAAGCTGGTACGTAAAACTAGAAGAAACAGAAAATTGTGTTTTGCCATAAACTCGCCAAATTTTGTCGATTTGGCACAAAGTTACTAATTGGAAGGCAGCCCGATTTTTCAGGCATGTTTGATCTATTGGATTACAGAACTGTAAATATTTAAGTAGTTCAGCCTTCAAGTACACTCATTTTAAAGATATGGCCTGCTGCCCATCTTTTAATATAAGCTCGCATGACAGTGCTAAATAAATTCATGTTCAGTGCGGCAATCTGCAAGAGAAGAAACCATCAGCAATATATATTTGCAAACATCGTATTTTGAAAGTATGCGTAAACTGGGCAGATAAGTGTGAAACAGGGCTTGTGGGCGAGATGTTTTTTTTTGTGTGTTTTACGTTTCGGTCGAGTTCATCACGTACTTTTTCTTACACGTAATACTGACTTTTATGCGCGTTTAAGCTCTAAAACCAATTAAAGTTCTCATATTCCGGACTAAAGGGACTAAATGCTATAAAACTAACTGCTTTTTCGTAGTCAACTACGTTTGTAAGTGTGAGAGAAGCAATTTTACGCAGTCAATACCATTTGAAAGAGTGGAAAAACCTCAGAGCTTACTTTTGTCACGTTTAGTGTCAGCAATTTATCTTAACGCTCAATTATTCGTTTCTTATGTTTTCTGTTGCCTAAAAGTCATTTTTGTGTCAACTATCTACATAAGGTGTTGGGTATCAATGCAGTCATATAAAAAGAAATGTAGGAACAACTTTTGGGCAGGGAGGAAGTGCGGCTACGAAATTGCCGCCTCAGAACTACAAAAACAAGAAAAGTGATACTGTGAGAAGTGAGATACTCGCTGTCACAGTAGCCTAAGTATTTGTTCTGAAAGTGCAATGGCAGGATCTGCCATTATATTTCTCACTTTTCGACACTGGCTCAGGTTATTCTCCGAACTCAAGAAAGTATGAGCATATCAATGTTTTTACATCGCCTAAAAAGTTTTCCATTTGCCATTATATTTCTCACTTTTCGACACTAGCTGAGGTTATTCTCCGAACTCAAAAAAGTATGAGCATATCAATGTTTTTACATCGCCTATAAAGTTTTCCGTGCCTTCCACAGGGATCACATAGGATTAACTTCCAGAGCTTTCCTGTATTATATTTGTGGCGCCTGCAGCACGCCTTCATCAAATGATGTACTGTACGCATAATTTGTAGCGTTTTCTAATATAAAATGACTGAATTTATCAATCTCAGCGGGTCTGTTACTGAAGACAGACATCAGAAGGTTACTAGTGCCTAGAAATATTCACAAATACGACTGAAATCAGATTTTTTTTCTCTCTTAGCCGGCGAGTAAGTCCGCAGGAATGCACTTTCGACCTTTTGCTGTAAAATTATATCTATATATACCTCACTTGGGACATAACTAACTTTTTGATTACGATGAATTCCGTGCTAAAGGCAACACTTTTCGCCGTTCTTTCAGCCTCAAAAAAAAAAACTGCAAAATCAGAATGCATAGGAATTAGACAAACTGCCAGCCCCAGAGGTGGTTACAATAAATGAACAAATTAAGAATAAAAGGATGCAGCAGAATGGGTGAACTGCATGTTCCGAAAACCGACTTCCTGTTCGGAATGACTGTACGTGTGTGATAGTCATATAGTTGGCGTCATCCACGACTAACGCACCTGCAAACTGTACGAGTGCCGCCGACAGCTCTTTGTTCTTTTCCGGGGCACTTGTTTCGCTTGCCTGTCGTGACTCAAGCGTTGCGCATCCACTGCTTTTTCGTTGGAAGTTATTTATTGTCCATGAATACGCTGCAGTTACTAGTCTGCACTTGCCGCTTAAGACAATTTTTATAACAAGCAACTTTGCCGGCTAAACAGGATCCGCCGGTGATTTTTATGGGCATTTCTCTTTTCTCATAACGCAGATTAATCAGGGCGCAAAATCGAACGAAATGAACATTTTGTAGAAAAATTACATCGATATACAGATGCCTTCTCGAACAAACGTTCCCCGAGTGAATAAAACGACGACCGAGTTTTGGTTACGTGGTTGTGTTTTTGGTGTACTGATTGACACGTCGCCCGGTAGACATAGCACACGGCTTATTTCAAATGTCGAAGTCATTCTACGATGATGTTTTAACGAAGATCGTAGTTCTACTGCAACACTCTCAAAAGGCGCACTCCGCCCCAGCAGCCGAACCCGCTAATCAAACACCCACCGCGTCGCGTACTGCCTCAGCTGCCTTCTCCATAGTAGAACTAACTTGAGGCTGACGCCAGGACTGCTTTGCGGAACTCTTTATTTTTAACCGTTCCCCCGGTTGGCTGGTATTTGAGACATTCGATCTCGAAAATGGCTCCACCGGACCTCTGTTAATTCGCTTTTACCAGTCTTAACATTAATGAAGATGAGGTATCCAGAAAAGGGGTTGTAGCGTCGAAAAGCACAACACATAGCAAGCGAGACGGGACAGGCGCAACTTCTGTGTATTCACAGCGATAGCGAATGAATATAAGGACAAATCAAGATGGGTAGCAAGAACCACATATGCGCGCGAGAGTTTTACAAAAAAAGTGGATAGAAGAAAGGTGCGGCACACATGTATCTCACCCCCGTGTATCCAAAAAAGCAGTTTCATTCATATATATGGTGATAGACGGGGCTACTAACACAATCGCTACAGTTCCTTTTAATATAAAAGGCCTCCGAGAGTTCACGGGCTGTCTGGTCCTTGCTTCTGTTTAAAACCTTTGTTTCTTTCAGCCTGTCCACACACATAATCTTCCTTTCTTCTCCGCAGGCTTTACAATGATGCGGCAAAAGTGAACCAGTACCATTTTGTAAATCCAGATTATGTTCTGCTATTCGGTCCTTAATACAGCGGCCAGTTTGTCCGATGTACATCTTCCCCTTGTAAGAGGAACCTGATAGACGACTCCCACGGCACATTTAACAAGCGGAGCTGCATGTCTCTTTTTGAATTCGGTTTTGTTTACCTTGTTGTGATCAGTTTTAACGCACAAGCAAGCCAGTTTCTATGGGCCGGAAGAAACCACAGGAACCTTATATTTTGTTGCCACATGCTTCAAATTGTGCGCCACCTTGTGGGTGCACGGGATGAAAACGGGTCTACTTTTGCCTTTGGTGACCTCATCTTGGTCACCTTTTTAACTACGTTCTTTCTTCAATTCTCGCAGCAAAGATTCAGATACTCCATTTAAGATCGACGTCGGAAAGCCTGCTTTTTCCAACTTTCGAATCTGTGTTTGAAAGCTTTCTTCCTCTTTATGGCAGCATGATTTCTTCAGCGACGCTTCCAGGCACATCTGAGCAATGGCGCGCTTCATTGTCTTTGAATGGGAAGAATCATAGGGCATTAGTTCTTTTTGTGCGCGACGGTGATGCATCCAGCAAAAGCTTAGGTCTTTAAGGGTGATGCCAATGTCCAACAACTGCAATCTTTTGCCTTGTGCAAGCTCATGGGTGAAGTCCAAACCTTTTCCAAGTAGTTTAAAACCAGATAAAACTTCTTCCACTATTTCTGCGTAAGATGAGGAAACCTGTTTCTTTAAAATAATTAAAAAATCGTCGACATATCTAAAAGTTTTCAGCACTTTGGCTTCGTCAAAAGTATCCGACAGTGACCTGTCCATCTTCGCAAGAAAGATGTTACACAGCACAGGAGCCACGCAAGAACCAATGCAAATTCTTTTCTTCTCAACAAACAGCTAATATTCAAATGACACCACAGTGCAAGACAAGTAGTACTCTAACATTGCCAAGAAATTCGCAACAGAAACACCAGCAGAGTTCTGGAAGGAAACCGCGGAGAAGAAATGGAGATTAACTGTGTGGCAAGGTTGAAAGAAACGAAGTTTTTAAACAGAAGCAAGGACCAGACAGCCCGTGAACTGTTGGAGGCCTTCTATATTAAAAGAAACAGTAGCGATTGGGTTAGTGCCCCATCTATCACCATTTAGAAGAATGAAACTGCTTTTTTAGATACACGGGGCTGAGATACGTGTGTGCCTCACTTATCTTCTATCCACATTTTTTGTAAAATCCTCGTGCGCATGTGTGGTTCTTGATACCGATCTTGATGGCATTCCTTATTTTCATTCGCTATCGCTGTGAATAAACAGTTGAATTTGTGCCTGTCCCGTCTCGCTTGCTATGTGTTGTCCTTTTTGGCGCTACAACCTTTTTCTGGAAAGATGCGCCAACTAGCCCCCAACAGGTTTTACTGAGATGAGGTAATGGGGTTAGATAAGGGTCTGAAAAATTTAATTCAACCTGCATTATTTATGGAAAGGGTCGCATGGCTGCAAAATGTAGAAAAATAATTGTAGCCCTTACAGCAGCGTGCAGGGTGTTTTTAGGGCTTTGACAAAAACACCCGAGAAATAGAGGAAAAACCGGTTGGCAACATTAATAAGTTTTCATACGCACTCTCAGAGAAAGAAATCCTTTATTTCGGAAGCCCTGCACCCTACGGGCCTTGCCTCTTGCGATGAAAGTGAGAGGTGCGACAGTAAATTCTCCGCTTATCAAATCAAGTCAGCGGGCAGAAGATCCCAAATCAAAACTCTCCGCCGTCAGATCACGCTAAGCGTTAAAAGATTGTGCATGAAGATTAACTGTCATTCCACATTCTGCTGGTTAAAGTTCTCAGCCTGCTGTCATCTAAAACAACATGCGCTTTCATGATTCGTGAGCTGCTGCGGTCGTACTGCATGCTCCCGGCCAAAGTGAAGTCCAAGGCCCTTCCGAGAAGCGTTTTTAAGTTTAAAGGTAGAGTTCCCTCAGGCGGCTTTGCGGTTATCAGCAATTTCGACGTTTGCAACTTGAACTCAATCTAAACCCGACGCGGTGGCTCAGTGGTTAGGGCGCTCAGCTACTGGTCTAGAGTACAAGGGTTCGAACCCGACCGCGGCGGCCGCTTTGCGATGGAGACGAAACGCCAAAGGCGCCCGTGTGCTGCGCGATGTCAGTGCACGTTGAAGATCCCAAGTTGTCGAAATTATTCCGGAGCCCTCCACTACGGCACCTCTTTCTTCCTTTCCTCTCAGTCCCTCCTTTATTCCTTCCCTCACGGCGCGGTTCAGGTGTCCGCCAAGACGTGAGAAAGATGCTGCGCTAATTCCTTTCCCCAAAAAGCAATTTTCATTTAAATTTTTCATTTTGGTCACCCCGGACAGCGGCGTTTTGAAACTTGGACAATTTGGAAGATTTGCAACTGGTAGCATCGAAGAGCTCTGGTTCGGTGAGGGCGCTGATGAAGGGTATGACCAGGACATCATCATCATCATCATCAAGTGACAAGAGAAGAGGAAGTGACACCGTTAGTAATTCATATTTGTTTAATTCATTTGAGTTTTCAAATTTTTATCTTGATTCAGTGTTCTCACGCCTATTTTTCCCCGCGCAAATACCTAATTGGGATTATCTACTGAACCTTGGCCAGTTCCCATGCGTGGGTATGTCCCATGCTTACTGAGGAGGAGAAGAAGAAGGTGATGATGAATTTCCACGAGACTGATTGGACAGACGTGATCGTTTCTTCTGTCAGTGGTCCGTTGATAGATCCGTTGATGTCAAGCACCAACCACTGCAACGGATATCGGCGCTTCAACACAGCGAGCTCAACCTCTTCTGCCTTAATATAAGTGAGTGTAGGTTCATTTGCGTCACCTTGCCGCTATATTTTCATTAGGACCGCTGAAATTCGTAACTCTATGAGGCTTGCTCGTTTTCTCGTTCAGTCGTCCGTTGCTAGAGCCAGCAACATCAAGCGATGCTTCATCTAACGTCGTGTACCTGAACCCAAAGCGCAGAGTAACGCGTCCATTAATTGGGCTCAAGTTCGGATCGGTAGACTTAGTGTTTTGCGAATGGGGCAAGGTAGGCCACGGCAAGGCTGCCACCAGTTGCTGTCGTTTGTTACAGCTGCATTGTTCGCTCATGAAACAAAGTAGACGGCTAAACTGAGAGCAGGTGTTCGAGCAAGCCTCCCCAACCTCCACAGGAAATCGAATTTAGTGAATGCCATAAATTATTCACTTTGAAAGCGAAATTTTCCTCTATAAAACTAACACGCCGCGGTGGCTCGGTGGTTAAGGCGCGCAACTACTGATCCGGAGTTCCCGGGTTCGAACCCGACCGCGGTGTCTGCGCTTTTATGGAGGAAAAACGCTAAGGCGCCCGTGTGCTGTGCGATGTCAGCGCACGTTAAAGATCCCCAGGTGGTCGAAATTATTCCGGAGCCCTCCACTACGGCACCCCCTTCTTCTTTCACTCCCTCCCTTGTCTCTTCCCTTACGGTGCGGTTCAGGTGTCCAACGTTATATGAGAGAGATACTGCGCCATTTCCTTTCCCCAAAACCAATTATTATTATTATTATTTATTATTATTATTATTATTATTATTATTATTATTATTATTATTATTATTATTAAACTAGTTGCACAATCATGCAAGGAGAGCTCTTTAGAAAAGCCACGAGGAAGGAAAGTGCGAACCGCGTTCTTGATCATGACTGCGGCTCTTCAGCCTAAAGTATAATGCTCATGCTATATAAAGCGGAAGTGTCAAGGAGAGCTAATAGCTCTGAGGCGACAGGAGCAACAACCAGCCACCTCGGCGAGTACTCATGCGTCGAGCCCTATAGCAACCATTGTACGGGATCTGGCAGCCAGTAACAGCCAAAGTGTGACCGCTGTGAGTGTCAAGGCGAGACGCTGCCTGGTTTTCTATGACACGTAGCATGACTAACGCCCTCATTTCAGCAAAGCCGGTCTGAGCTCCTAAAGCAAGCTGTACAATGAAAGTGTAATTTTTTTCTAAAGTATATTTTATTCTCCCAGCTCCAACGCAGGGTGCACACCAGAAGGATGTCCCACAATCCGCCAGGCCCCGCGGGGCCAGGTGTCATCCGCTTGGCAAACCTGGAGGGGGCAAGGGGGCGCTTCTCAGGCAAGACCATCGACTATCAAGCTCCGTGCACGAGCTCTGAAGTGCACACATGTCACCTAGCCCGGGAGCTTTCGGTATGGAACGAATTTCTGCAATATGTGGAGGCTGAATTGCAGCTTGTGCCGGGAAAATCCGGGCTTCTCCGTTTGGTCCGCACTAAAGCCGTCGGCCGTCACTTTCACCACTTAAAAGCAACTCAAGTGCACCAATCTGTCACCATTATTTATTGGCTCCTGCGAAATCATCGATGCATTGTGTCTTTTGAAGCACATCCCGATATCCTTCGGATGTATCCTGCTATCTTTTCAAGAATCCTCCACAAAAACACAAAGCTGAAGGTAGTGAAACTCGACATGCAGCGCACCGGTTTTCTCGAGAGCTTTCGCACGGCCGTCCCTTATATGATATATCTGCAAGAGCTGCAATGCAAATCGAATGAATCCTGTCCAGCTAGGCTCCTGACAGCGGTGTCCAGACTACTCCGCAATACAATTTCATTAACTGTTCTGAGTACTTCCGCTCCTCACATTGATGGCCATCCTGCAGAAAAGACGTTCTTTGTAGCGCTTTCAGAGAACTCGACTCTACAGGAGCTTACCCTGGATTTCGACGCAACTTACGGCCCCTACAAGCAGGTTTTCCAAAACTACATAGAATCGACAGCGACGTTAAAATGTCTATCGATTACAGCAGCTTCACAAAGCGGGTCAGAGGAGTGGCTAGGAAGCATTTTGAAAGGATTGCTCCTTAATAAGTCCCTTACCTCCATAACTCTAAAAAATTTTCGAATTGACCATATACGTGTTCAGATTCTAACAAAGGCCATGCTCAAAAACAGAGTGCTGCAAATTCTCGATATGGAATCACTCAGAGCAATCTCGACACGTCAACATCGAAGCGTTGGGGAGAGATGCATCGCAGCAATCATACAAAATGATTCGCTAAAAGAGCTCAGCCTACCGCCCGACATCTTCGAACCGGGCTTATGGAATTATTTTTTTAGGGAAATGCCAAAACAAAGAACTTTGATGATAAATCTCTTGTGGGACATTGAAAACAGGCCACTGATGGAAGTTGCTTGCAAGGAACTCAAGGATAGTAGCGCTGAAGAGACAGTTTGCTATGAGACCAGGTGCTGTGACTGGAAGATCAGTCCAGAGGAAAGCGAAGCATTTTCTGAAATCTGCCTCTCCAACCACTCAATTTCAGCGTTTGAGCATGTCCTTTTACAGCGGTCATCCATGTTTACCCGACTTAAAAAGCTCAGCTTTGCGATATCTCCATCCGGTGTAACTCATGTGCCAGCTATTGCCACTTATATCGGTGTAACCTCGACGCTACGAGAACTGAATATCCTCGCTTGGTCTCGTGGGAGCACCGACGATGTTTTCAACTACAGCTGGGCCCGGATTCTTCTATCACTCGTACGGAATTCAAGCGTTGTTGATTTGGAAGTTTTAGTGATCAAGATGGATGCGGCAAATCTCGAAAGGTTCGCTGACACCGTTAAGGCAAGCCAGAGCATCAGACGTCTGAACGTGATGATGGTACCACGTCAAGAATCAATCATCTTTCTTCGGCGCTTGTCGGCGGGTATTGATGGGAACTACACGTTAACTCGAGTTGTTCTACTCACCCGGATAGAACAATCTGAAGAATGGTTTTCTATCACGGATACGGCTCGGAGGAACTCAGACCTCGTGAACCGTGCTATAGTATTTGCGACAGCTTCAAGGTTTGACAAGTAAGTAAACTCTGTACTGTGGAGTTACCTCTGAACTAGTACTCTCTTACAAAAATGATCTGTAGACAGTCTATAGGTTTCTTATAGACTCTATTGCCTTCCTATATGTATTTCTTTCTGTCTATTCGTAGTCTTTATACGAAAGTCAGCGAAAAGTGTGTGGCCATTAATCTATACATGGTCTATAGACTGTCTATAGGATTTGTGTTGCCTATAGACTGTTCCTTAGGGTTTGTCTAAGAGAGCCTGTAGACTTTATAGACAGAAGTCTATGGACAGTCTATAGGCTGGCTAAAGAAATTTTTGTAAGGGACGCGTACTACACCTAAGTTTTTTAAAAAGCGTCTAGTCATCATCCAGCTCAATAAATACGTTGAGGTGCACTACAAATTATGAAGTTTGAATCCTGAGGCGGATACAATTTTTAACATTGAACAGAAAGAAGCTAATTTTTCCGGTTGAAGAGATAGTGAACAAATGTGGATAGAGAACTCTTGCTATCCATTTTATGACGAATATGTGCCGGCGTTTTTCAGAATTAATGGGTGTCAAGCTGCTTCGCGCCTCATGCTCTTCGAATTCTGATTGTGTCAGCCAGAGAAATTCCTATCTATTGTTTTTAAGGAGCTTGCCTCTCTGGCGCGGCTACTTCTTGAATGCAATGCTGTAGTTACAGTAATGACACTGTGTCTTATATAGTATTTATAACAATTAGCGTTTCGGAAGTTCGGCAATCTTATGGTGTCGCCTTTATTTTTTTTCGGTGTTGGTTGTGGAAGCTTCCTAGTTTCCTAAGGTCCGTATTCGAACAATGATAGATTTTGAAACCTTAACTTTCAGCCATACCTGTTTGGTCAAAACGAGACAAGAGGGTGTAGTGGCTCGGACACAATGAAAAGTCTTTTAAGAAACCAAACAGTGGATCACATGTAGCGGAAACTCCCATTGCAGCTCAAGGAGACCAATGAGATAAATAGCCAAAATGGGAGCGCGCTCTGAAGAGCAACATCTTGCTTTCTGCTCAACCCGTCAGTGTCCCTGCGTTTTACAGCCAGTCAACATGCCTATCAATTGGGTACACGATTTTCGCCTTGTCTCTTATTGCCTATACCAAACTAGATGGATGACAAATTTGTCGTGTTGTTTATTTTGTTGGCCCCCAGGACAGCCGCCTGTATAACTAAAACACAGCACTGCCGAAGAAATGGTTCACTTCGCGAAAAGAAAATTGTACTTCTATCACCTGCATTAACGCTGGGTCTCCGTACGTTGAACGGAGTGACACAAAAGCAATGTCCCACAAAATGCTTGTGCTTACTATACACCAACGTGAATTTCCTTTTGTAGAAATATCTGAGAACTGTCGGAGTGTCCGGCATCATTATTTTGTGCAATGTCTGGCAGGATGAACCAGCTCATCCCGTTATTGTTTAGTCGCAAGCAATCTGTCATCACCCCATTCAGCCTCTGTAAACATCCTGCCGCGTGTGTGAAATTTTGGCTCAAGTAATAATAATAATAATAATAATAATAATAATAATAATAATAATAATAATATAATAATAATAATAATAATAATAATAATAATAATAATAATAATAATAATAATAATAATAAAATAATAATATAATAATAATAATAATAATATTATAATAATAATAATAATAATAATAATAATAATAATAATAATAATAATAAGAAGAAGAAGAAGAAGAAGAAAAAAGAAGAAGAAGAAGAAGAAGAAGAAGAAGAAGAAGAAGAAGAAGAAGAAGAAGAAGAAGAAGAAGAAGAAGGCTTGACGGTAAATCCCACTGCTTTCGCAGAATTGCCGCATCAGATGTCTGGACCTCCCATGATTTTTTTTACAGCGATAGCTGTTAGGTGCCCGTCCCTCGTTTTCTTGTCACCGTCGGCGTAACCGGTTGGACAGCTGGCACCCACCGGTTGCGTAAGTCAGTCTGGGTCGCATAAGCCTACGGGTGGCTCTGTTAGGAACAGCCGCCTGCCAGTGCAGGAGTGCGTCACGTGACTACTACACCGATGGTCACGTATACGCCAACCGGATGAGTGTCGATATAAACCGCAGGACCGAGCTGCAGGCGTTGTCGACTCTCGGGCATAACTTTGTCACACCACCTGAAGTTCCACAACTGAAAGGAGAGCAAACGCCGCTGGAAAATGAGGCGGGGAACGGAACACCCAAGTCGAAAACAGCAATGCCGGTGGTGGTTGGGCAAGTAGGGGACCGTTCTGTACACGTGACGAAACACCTATACAGCTATTGCTGAATGTCGCTTTACACAGTCGTAACCGTCCTGTGAGTTCTTATCCGATCTCGTATTGCTTGATACAGCCGTAAAAGGCACTACCCTAGCATACACAAAACGTCGCAATCTGTGTACACTGCTTTAAGTATTGCTGCCGCTTTGCAGGTACTGTGCGACTTCTCTGAAGCCAGTTGCAGAGCATCGTGCTCTCCTGCAAGAATTCGCCGAGATCGCCACAGTCAGCGAAGCGGAGGCCGCGGGGATGATCAGGTCGGCACTCCACTCCCTCCAAGACATGCACAAATTTATGCAGGCCGTTGGTGTCGTGAGGGAGCGAGTTGTTTGCTATCCTCGTGAGGATGGCGCCATGCAGCTTGACGAGCTCCCTTTCGACTGCTGGCTACATGTGAGACAACACCTGCAGTTAGAAGACGTCAAGTACCCTGGACCACCTTCCTAAAAACAGTGGCGATGCATTTGTGACTAATCCGTAGGTGCTTCGATAACCATATTTGTTGTTCCAAAGTGGTCGCCAGGCTATCCTATGAAAGAGTTCTTCATCGACAGCCTGAAATACGGTGCGAAGTTGAATGCGTTTTTTTTCAGCTCTTCTTGTAAGCACAGAACAATGAAAGGTCCTGTGCGTAAAGCACTATGTACAATGAGGGCTAGAGTACATAACTGTTGTAAAGACTTTACCATTCCTTTGACTCTCCCCACTCGATGACAGTCCCATTTCTGACTCTGGCACCTTTCAGTTCTCGTCTTCTCTCGCGTGGAAATTAAGATTTACCGCTAGCGTTCCAATGCACACATAGTTCATGTTTGAATTGCGTGCTCCGTTCATGCGTTTTCTGAGTTTGTTTCCCACCTCTGCGCAGTACTTTGCGTACAGCATTTCCTGCTATTGTCACATGGAACTCTGACAGACATCAGAGGATTGTGAGTGAAAAGTGTGTGCTAGTGTACAAATGTGCGCTTACCTTGTGTCACTGAGTTTGTTTTCCAGTAGTGTTGGCTGTACATGTGGCTCTCCCTAAATGTTGTGAAGGTTTTGAAACTTATGAAGAGACCTACGCCAGTCAAACCCACTGAGTGTTCTTTGCAGTGGCTTGTCTTAATCTCCGATATTTCTTGGGACTACCGAACTAAGCCCATCGGAAAACTTACAGGAAACAAATGCTTGAAAACAATTCACCACTGTGACAGTCGCTTGAACATTGGGACCCTGGCCTGTAAACCGTAATCATTTAGTTATGTTATTTGTGCCCGAATAAATTTTAAATTGTATATTAAATTGCCTTAATAAAATATGAATTGAATATCGAATATATGAGCCCTTCACATTTTAAGACTTTCTTGAGCTCATGTACTTCAAACGATTATGTAGTGTGTTGTAAAAGGTCTTTTCCTTCTTATCTCTTAGACATATGTCTGGATGATAACTTTTTCCGCACAAGTGACCTGTACAGTCGCGAGTAAAAAAGATTATCACACATGACGCAACACCGGAGCGCCGGAATGACAACGCGTGGCGCTGCGGGTGACGAAGAGGCTGATAACGAGAGTGCCGGGCTGTTCCCATTCTACAGTATTAGGGGGGGGGGGGGGGGGGTTCAGCGGACTGTCACAGCCCCGCATAATTTATTTTTCTGTCTCGCTCTCTCTCTTTTGTTTTTTTAGCGCAGACTTGCTCCCGCTGGCAACTGGTGAAGAATAGGATAGTTGTTCTATTTTTTTTTTTGGGGGGGGGGGGGGTTGCAGTTATTTTCGCGAGCAGCCTCAGCCGTGCTGCCCTTGGTACCTGCTTTAACAGCTCTGCATCCAGGAGCTGCCATAGCCTCCCAAAGCAGCAGATTTGAATATAATTGAAGACATATGGGGGTTAATGAAAGAGCGACTTGCTAAAAGGCAGCTGCACGAGTTGTCGGCAGATATCCTTTGGGCGGCGACTCAAGAGAAATGGAGCAGGCTCCAGTCTCTTCCTGACCTTGCAAGCAGCCAGACTCCTTCCCTGAGCGCTTTCAAAGTGTTTGAGGGTCGGTGGAGCAATTAGTTCAACGACGCCATTAGTTCAGCACGCCATTAGTTCAACGACGTATTTGTTCTCGCACCACGACAGCGAGCTGGCTATCCTCCTTACTTTTCCTGAATTGATGGGTATGCTCCTGTTAATAATGTTACTACATTTTTCCAACAAAGTGAATTGTGTAAATTAGTTGCATCGGGAAAATACACTCTATCTGTTTTTCGAGGTTGTGTAATACTGGCTAAATGCGTGTATTGTTCCTGCGAGTTCCTTTTGACAAACCATAACTTACATAAATGTCAGTAACAAAAAAGAAGCCATCTTTACTCAAGATAACCGAGCCAAAATAAATGCCGCAGGCACAGTCACGTAGGGTCGGCACTTCGACACTCGAGCGATGGCACGGTTGATAAAGCTTACTTCCTGCCGTCCCCCCTCTGTTGCAAATATGGAAACGGGCCAATAGGCAGGTCTGCAAACCGCAGCGCCGCGTGGTGACATAAAATTCTGAGCGCCAGTGATTTGTGCTATTTTTTACTTGCGACTGTACATGTGCTCTGCATGTTGTTCTTCTCCACGCTGCCACGTGTAAAGCAGGTGAAGGGCCTTTCGAGCTGCACTCTAGCTACTTTTATCTTGGCCTCGTACATTATGTAAAAGGGAAATCAAAAAATAAACAATGAAAGTGACCTCAACTACTTGCGACTGTGGGGCACACAAAGGACTACCTGGAGCACGATAACCTTAAGTATCTTGTCTAAGCGGAACCCGCCCTTCACAGATGGGGCACAAGTTTTTAAAGAGTTCAGTGCTAAAAGAGAAAAATACGAACGGCGCGGGACTTGCTTCAGGTTGTGAAAAAGAGTGAAATATTGTAATATATACAATTCTTGTAAGTTTTAAAATCCACCTCGTCCTTCTGGCTAGCAGCTGTTGCCGTCTACAGCTGACCAAAAGTAACTACACGTGAAAGCTACAGGCGACAGCGTTACTAGCTGCCCTCTACATGTCAAGAACACGATTAAAAATAACGGCGCATCGGCAGAGGGGAAGAGTTATTTATCCCGTGATCTCACTCCTGCTGCTCTAAGCACTTGTGCAGCGTTGTTCTTCCCAAGGCGCAGCAGCCCCAAAGCTGTTCGATGGGCTGTAAGTTAAAGTCATGTACTTGAGCTTTCTCGACATATTATCGGGTGGCGGCGCAAGCGTCGTCAGTTACCAGCACTGTATCTCACCATGGCAGGCGTCGTGCTGGGCGTCGGAGCAAGCGCTGGTACGCTGTGAAGTGGGGTGACATCAAGTGATAAAAACTTCTTAGAGCTAAGCTTACTGCATTAGCGCATTAATCACCTCAGCTGATTGCCTATAGCGAGACAGAGAGGTCTCGAGTGGCAAGCTCATTTTAATGTTTCTCAGGTGACTGCCGGTTGTCCGTCTCACAGGCATGTTTTCGCGTCTATACGCTGACGTGCACATTCCGCTTTCTTTCGCTTGCGGTCTTCGGTTCGGTCACGTTCCCGGCACTCTTCATGGACCAATGGGAAAATAGCCAGTTCGCAGTGTTTCTTTACTTGAAGTTGGAACCATCCGCTGACCCGCCGCAGTGGCTTAGTGGTTGGAGCGCTCGGCTGCTGAGCCGGAGTACACGGGTTGCAACTCGATCGGCTGCGGCGACTGCGTTTCGATGGAGCCGAAACGCAAATGACGCCCGTGTGCTCTGCGATGTCGGCGAAAGTTAAAGATCCCCAGGTGGTCGAAATTATTCAGGAGTCCTCCACTACGGCACCTCTTTCTTCTTTTCTTCTTTCACCCCCTCCCTTATCCCTTCCCTTACGGCGCGGTTCAGGTGTCCAACGAAATATGAGACAGATACTGCGCCATTTCCTTTCCCCAAAAACCAATAATTATTTATTATTATATTCCGCTTTCTTCGGCTTGCTGTCTTCGGTTCGATCGCGTTCCCGGCAGACTTCATGAACTTCAGGTACCGCTCGCACGAAACGAATAGTCAAGTTTCCAGTGTTGTTTTCAGAGCTTTGAAAGCAAAGGAAAGGCGCATAGCTAGCCCCCCCGGACACTGGGCACATCAGTCGCGCTTTAAGCTGCGTGGCGGTAGTGACAGATGCGCGCTGCATGCGTTGGCTTTGGCAACGTTGTAGCAGAAACTTAGCACTGAAGCTATAGGCCTCCGTTTTTGATTGTGTTGATTGGTGTTGGCGTTGAGAATGTTCTAGACTCCGATGATTTTGAGGAAAGGAAGGGCGCATACCTTGATGCCTGGGTCAGTGGACCTTCGACGCACCATCTATGCGGACGGCATAGATGGCGGACAGCATCATAACGCTGTGGACCACTTACGGCAGTGATAAAGCCACAGAGGAAACCCTACAGACCGCTGCTAACATCACACAGCAATATGCGAGAAACATTGGACACTCATGATTACCAGAGAAGTCCGAACTCCTCCTCATACGCCCCACACGCTGCTCTTTACCCACTGCACCCATCACCGTTGCCTAAATTAAACGGACGACTCATTCCGTGGCCAGATGCACTCCAGGTCCTGGGTCTTCACATCCAAACCAACGACACAACAACCTTAACGTCCGGAAACTCAAGCCGGTGATGAAAGCTATATCGCACCTCATCAGATGGGTCTCCGGAAAACACTATGGCATGAAGGAGGGCAACCTAATTCGTCTTGTCTACGCATAACACTCAGTCGCTTTCTTTACACAATCCCTTATCTTCGCCTCCGGAAGAAGGAGATTCCCACCCTAAATGCCATGCTACGCAAGGCATACAAGGTAGCTCTCCACTTCCCGCCCCCACCCCCACACACCAACCGAAAAGCTTCTGCAGCTGGGTTTCCATAACACAACACACGAACTGATCGAGGCACACAAACAAGCACAATACATTCGACTTTTAGAAAACTCCAATAGACGCCACATCCTCAAATTCCTTAAAATACGTATACCCGCTACAGACCATTCCCTCCTCCCCATCCCACGACCCATACGCTCGCCGCTGGTAGTGAAATCTCTTCGCCTAAACACTCACCCAACCTACCACCAGGCCCACCGCACGGCCCGTGCGCGAGCATTTCACAAACACTATGGGTCGGAACCCCACAACGTATGGGTGGACACGGCCTGCACGGGCTCTAAAGCATCAGCAGCGGTTGTTGACCACAACCTACAACCTATTGTTACTCTTCTCCTCCCACCATCGTCCACTCTGGAAACCGCTGAGGAGGCAGCGATAGTGCTCGTGCTTACTCGCACGAAAGCCCGCTATATAATCACCGACTCCAAAACCGCCCTCCTACATTTAGCGAGGGGTAGAGTGAGTCCACGAGACTGCCTTTTACGTTCTCAACTCGCGTCCCACGTCATCGGCCCGCAAAGTGGAGGTGATCTGAATGCCTGCGCACTCCGGTAATTCAGGCAACGAGGCCGCCAATGACCACGCCCGAGGTCTTATAAGCCGGGTGGCGGCAGTCTCCGAGCCAGGCTCTTCCCGGGAGCACATGCACACCTTCAGCGAGCTGACACGGGCCCACAGGGCTGAGCGCCATCTCCATCCCCAAACCTCCCTGGATAACTACCACCAGCTCCACTGGAGATGCCTTCTGACACGCACCCTCCCATCCCCCTATATCCTCTCCCGGATCCACCACGAGAGCTTACACCTAAACCTGTTCTCTCTGCACCCCCCCCCCCCCACACGCCACCCTCACCCACATCCTCTTCCGATGCCCAGCGGATCCCCCCCCGTGGTACCTGGAGCACCTGACCAGATGCAAGGAATGGGAGGCCCACTAGCGCTCCTCCGACCCAGACACGCAGAAGATCGCGACAGACCGGGCCGGGGACGTCATGGACCATCCTCGACTCTTGAACACGTCTGAGTGCAGTAGAGTCGTGCGGGGCCTAAGGGCTTACGTGCCGTAAACACCCTCCGGTCAAATAAAGTTTTCCCTCCTCCTCCTCAGTCATGCTTTGAGGCGCGTGGCGGTTGTGGGAGTGATGTGGCTTGCATGCATTAGCGTTGAAACCGTTGCGGAAGACACGCAACACTGCAGCATTAGGCCGCAGCGTTCATTGGGTGACCAGCCTCTCGCAATCGAACATTGTCCCCTGCCAGGGTGGCAGGGTGGGCGCGCTGCTTCTCAAGTGTGCGGAACGCACTCAACGTTACAGACGCCAAGCCGCGTCTTTAGTTGCCCGATACATCGCAGCTTTCGCTCTCTAACCAGGTTCAGCAGTAGTTAAACCCCAGTTAAATTTTGTTCACAGCCCCCCCCCCCCCCCCGCCCTCTTATTCTGGGGGAAGGAATTGTGCGTGCGGGCGAGTGAGCGTGGAGGCTTGCGTGCCCTTTGACCATCGGACTTGGTGGCGTCTACATAGAATTGTCTTGTTTGGCGGCAGCGACTCAATCTTCAGCTTCAGCAAAATCATATGGGCGCCGTAATTCCGTGCCCTTCTGGTCCCGAGTCCTCTGTGTGAAGGACGTGTTTCGTTTGGTTTCCCGTAATCTTCTGTCCGTAACCGATGATGGGAAAGTTGTGTTCGACGTTTTGTTGACAAAAACTGTGTTGTGAAAAGTTATCTATTTATGCCGATGAAACTATTTAAGCAGGGTGTGTTGCTGGGCAAGTTGGTTTGACATTCTGAACGTTATAGCGCTGGCAAACGACGCACGAACAGAGGGCGCAGTGTTTGTCTCGTCCTCCCTTCGTCCCTAGTATGCCAGCGCTGCAATGTTCAGAAGGTGCTATTTAGTCTGTGGGAAGAGCCTATGATGGACCGCCACGATGAATCACCGGGGGTCATCGAAATCTTTGTTGCGTGAGTAGTGCGGTTTGCTTTCCTGGAAGTGGCGCCTAGCTGGCTGCACTGTATTGATATATGTGTGCGTTCTGCCCAGACTTTTGATGTTTGGTAAGGTGGGGACGTGAAGGGGTATGGTGGGCTCGTATTACACAGCCTGGTGCTTTGTGGCATATACATACTCAGATTTTCCTTTTGGGCCCTATTTCCATGCCACAAAAAAAAGATCCTTCGTGGCGTAAGGGTTGCGTGCCAGCTTGGCACACAGAGTATTTGGGTTGGAGTCACTATGCCGGCGAATTTCTTTCATCGAATGGTCATTTTCGGGCGCACACGCTCTGCTGACACGCTCTGCTGACATTCTCCGCTGACAGGTATTATACACGCCACTCAAGAGTCAAGAAATGCTTTCGCATTAATAAACCTGGCGCGTACTTGTGACGACCGCATCGATAAGATAACTTTTATTACAGAGCAAGGCACGCCCGGCTCTCTACCATTGTATGTATTACTTTCTGGTTGCTGGTCATGGTTGAATGCCGGAAGGTTACAGAAGTAAGTTAGTTCTCCGAAGGTTGAGAGGTAATGCGGTTTTATGCGTTACACATTAGTAACGTCGTGCTTCAGCGCTCGCACTTCACGCGTAAAAGTGAATGGCGCCGTCCACTAAGCGTGCAGAAAGTCTAGATCGCTGTGATTTCACAAGCAGTGAGAAAGCTTTCATGGATGGTTTGGAACCGCTGGTTAAGCCGCACGCCTGAAGTATTCCATTAAATTCAACTGAAAAATTTATCTTTCACCTTTCTCTTGCGGAGTATTTACAATACAATAAAATGTTTATTCAACATCTCAGGGATGTTTGGAGCACGGGCAAAAAGCCAGAAGAAGGCTTGACTAAGGCCCGTACCCCAATACATGGCAAGCAGTGTGCAGCTACATGCTGCAGTGGTTAAAAATAAAGAATAAAAAATAGGTGCGATAGGAGAATACAAACACAAGTCAAACATGAGCATGCATGAAAATAAAGTGCATTGTAAAGAAATTTTTAATTTACATGGTGAAGCGTAAATATGTTTACCCATACATACACGATCCAAAGACATCAGCAATAAAGAACATCGCAAAAAATGAAAAACAAATGAAAAAGTAAATGAGCAAAAAGTCAAAATTGAAGACGTGGTGACATTTCAGTCCTATACATATTTATTCCGCAGGCTCTTCAATGAAATACAGTAAAAATGTATTTCTGCTCCTCGGGAAATCATTCAGCAAAGTCGGTAGCCTAAATTTTAACGTTTGCCTTCCATATCATTTATGGCGTTTGCTCAATTTCCATTAATCTCGGTTGCGCATGGGGTATATAGGCGTGTGTTTTTCAACATTTGCCAGTAACTTCAAGGTGTCATTCCCTTTAGTTCTTTTTAATCTGTATTGCTTAGAAAGTCTGTAGTCATACATAGATTCTACGCTGACAATATTTAGCTGCTTGTACATCTCCTGCGCGTGACATAACTAGGGTGCTTTGCATATTATGGGGATGGGACGTTTTTGTAGCAAATGGAGCTCATGAATATTGTCTTTAGTAGTAGTTCCCCAAACAAGTGCGCCGTAATTGAGGAATGAGTAATTGAGAAATTTAGTCCTTAAGTACTTCGCTACAAGAAAAAAGGAGTTAAACAAATCAGCCTCATTGAGCTGGCTTTCTCAATATGCTAGAGAGTGGCACTGAAGCATATTTTTTGTCTCCGATTATAGTAATATGCAACAACCCGCCATCAAACGTAGATGTAATCTATTCTATTCCGCAATGATTTGGCGCATACTGAAGCAAAAAGATGACTTGCTTTAAATTTTCTTCAAGTCATGAATGAGCAATGAGGGAAAAACATACCGACGAAGATAAGTATACCAGCGCTTTATGTTCCAATTTCTGATTGCTCTCGCCATTGCATTATAAAGGGACTCCGAAGAGAAGTCCGTCCCATTTTCAGAGTAAATAGCCTTATAGTAGTAGTTTCATAGTGAAAATTGATTTTATTGCGGTTTTTGTGTTTTTGGTGTTTACAGTTGAAAAAAGACGCGCTTATTGAAGAGAAAGGTGAATTTAAAAAAAAATTTGACCACTCATTTCATATTTGAGAAAGTTCACTGTGATCGCAATTTTTAATTGAATTCTGGAGAAGCCTAACCTGAGCAATACGAGCACTAAAATTGTGTCTATGCCCCGAAATTTAGTTAAGTTATTTAGCAAGTGATGGTAAACGTGCAGTTACATGTTTTTGCCTTTGTTAGGTATGAAAAGCACAGTTTTTGGCAAACTGGTGCATTTGTTGTTAAAATGCCGCAACCAATTAAGCATTACATGGCAGCTCCAAGTTGTTCTCCGTGTACTGTTAAACTGTACAAGAGAAGTTACTGACACTGTGGAAGGAAAAGGCCCAGTGTAAGATAAAGCGGTCCGAAAATCTTTATCTATTAGAGACTGCTACCTAGGAATACGGAGTCCGATTGTGATGCTGGGCGACGAAATGTGTGGAGAGATAAAGCCTAAATGCTAACAATGCATGTGATTGAGAATACGGAACTGTCTTCATGATGTATCTGAGGGCTTCCAAGATAATCCAGAATATTAGGAGTTGTCAAGTTATGCATGCTTTATTCAATTGCATCCAGTAATTCGGAGCTATTGCAAGCAGTATCAACTCCCAGGAACAGGCTGCGGCCCCTCTTCTTCACTTGACGGCATAGGTTTTGTATCTATGCCTTTAGCCAAGTCGTCATGTATTACACATCTTCCGCCGTGTGCCCAGACATCGTACATATCCTTTGTGCACACCTTGTCCATGGTATCAAAGCACTCCTTGTCATTTTTTTCGTGTTCCCCGCCTACTCCCCAAAGCATACAGTAGAACTTTCCTGGAAGCAAGAGGAGGAAATTCAGCAATCAGAGCTTAAACAATACGTACAAGCAGAGAGTCTCCCATAAAATATTAATAGCTAGCAGTCATGAATTTGCTGTTTCAGTAGATCGTTCGCAATAAACCTTCATCGACGGTCACCCTTGAGCTGCTGCTAATATTACCGCAGCTGTCCCTCAGGGCTCAATTCTTCGTTTGCTGCTCTTTCAGATCTTATAAATGGGCTCCCATCGTCCATCTGTGGTCGCATACGCCCTAAAAATGATCAGTCCTTGGTGCAGAACGCCTTATAGCTACTTAATGTTTGGAATTCTACATGATACAGATAGCTAAATTTTCCAAATTTTCATTCAAGCGCGTGATCGTTCAGCCGGTTTAACAAGCACTATCTCTACTCCTTCAAGGTGATGGCTCTATCCTAGGTAGAATCATATAAGTACCTAGGCATTGATGTCACGAGGCATCTAACCTCAGCAAAGCACATCATTTCAATGTCCGCGAACGTTTCTATATTACTTCATTTCATCATGTGATAACTCTCTTTGTTACCAAACGCCGTAAGAAAAATCGCATATGAAACTTTCATCTGCACAAATTAGAGTACTCATCAGCTATTTAGATTCTCCATCAAGGCTACCTAATTCAGTCGCTAGAAGGGATACAAAGTCGGGTTACAGCCTTTAAAACATCTACGGCTCAGGGCCACTGACATCAGAAATATATTGGGGGTGCACCCCCGGCTTCCTGACGAAAGATTTCAAGAGTCAGCCTGCTTCACAAAATGTCATCTAATTTTCATCACTTGCCTGATAATGTTCAGCACATACATGCTTCAGCAAAAGTTTCGATAAATCATTCCTGCAAAATGCTATCGTGGAGTGGAATGTACTTCCTCACTGTATTTCCAGTCAGGTAACTTAAACAAAGTTTAAGCAGTCGTTAGAATATTTTTGTCGGTTGCTCCTCTAGTGGATTCTTTTATTCACTTATTTTCTTGTTTGATTTTTCAAAAGTATGTTTTACATTAAGGAACCGGCCAACAACACAACCACGCCAAGTTTCTTGTTGATGGAAAGATACTCTTGAGAGCAATAAGGGCGAAAGAAGAGAAGAAGCCGCATCTCACAGAGCGCCTCATCTGTCTTGACCTGGTGAATAACACAATCACGCTAAGTTTGTTTTTGATACATCGTCATTATTGCTCTGTTTCACTGCTAAGGTATTTGATTGAAATATTGATTTATGAACAAATTTCAGGGTTGTTTGTCCTGCAGGAGACATATTTGTGCTGAAGCCGAAGGTAACAACGGGGGATTTGTCGAACCATGTTGGGATGGAGGATGAGGCAAAATTCATTTTAGGGCTACCTTTTCTCCATGCAGCTATTAACTTAGAACGAAAATAAATTACTGCCCTCTTCAAAGAACTGTAGTGGGGAATCGATTTTTGCGGGGATACTCAGGGTTGGTTTGAAAGGCAACGTGTAGTCTTTAGTAGCAGCCAGTGCAAATGTTTTCTGGCGCACACAAATGCCAAAACTATTCACGGCGGCGAAGGCGAGGGCCGCATGCTCTTGCAGCGCACCTCCTCTTGATGCAACCCCGTAGTAATATCGAGTGGTGGCATTCGGGCGCAAGCTCACACAATAGCAGTCAGCGCGTCATTTAATGCGCCGACAGGCGTCAGTATACTAATCCGTACTCCAACCTGCGCATCGCAGACCTGTGCACAAGAGGCTGGGAGCTCAAACTTAAACGCAAGGCGGCAGTGACGCCTATTCAGTATTAATCCCCCCCCCCCCCCCCCCGGGCCCCAACATTCAGGAGTTCGCGTGGCCGATGTCAGAGTAAACAAAGTGCGCATGCCCACCGCGATCACCAAGAGAGGGCTCAACAAATTAAAACAGGTAAACCACGTTCTCAAGAGTGTTGCAAAGAATAAGCCGGACCCTCCCTTAATTCCCTGCTCCCAACCAAAGCCGGACATAGAATACCTCGCCTGGCATTTACAGGCCTTTGGCGGCGCATGCTCAAAACAACGGCCCCACAAGCCTATCCTGCCAAGACTAAATCGAGCTAAGGAAGGTCAGGCCTGCACGCGTAAGCTTCACCTCATAACGTAGTGTGCACTGAATTGTAGCCGCTGCAGTGTACCCAAACGTACCCTCATCCCTACATCCCACTACTATTGTCACACGGAGGTATTTCAAGTCCACCATAAAAAACAAATTTTCTTGAATTTAGGTCACCAAGAGCGCACTTGTGCAAGTACAATTAACAAAAAATACCTCAACCAGAAACAATGTCAGTTCTGCTAAAGCATAAAAAGTGACAGGTGTTCAACGCTGCTGATGCTTAGTGGTGAGCGTTAGGAGCCAGCAGCACTAGTTTACAAAACTTGTAACGATGTCTAGTCAGGCGTTTTACACAGGTGGATGACCTTGCGAGAGGTGTCGATTTTTGCTTCGATAGTCAGATGTCCTCCACGCGTCATGCATTCGGAGGTCCAACCGGTTACGCGTGAGCGGTGGCCTTCGCGGAACCGACGTATCTGACATAGGGGTCACTCTCTCCTCCATGCCTTCTTTCCACGTTCTCCTTTCCACTTTATACTCTCCTCCCCCGGACTGTGGATGGGCTTCCTTCCTAATCACTCGCCTCCTCCGCCGCCGGCAATAGTAAGGCGCTGCGGTTTCCTCTTCTAAACGCTCCTCCACTACAGGCTCCGATTCGTCGCTGGGATTTTCTCCTCTGCAAGGCAGTCCTCCATACATACCCTCTTCCCTTCATTCCGCTACTCAACTCTTTCCTCATCTCCACACTGAGCCGGGGCCTCAATCATCCCACGAGGGTCATTTTTCTCAAGTTGGCAAGTCTTATGCTAACCCAATAAATCAAGCCAGATGAAGCCACTGGCTCCAAGAAAGAAAACGCAAGGTGTTTTGACTGTGCAGAGTATGTAAAAATGTACGGGCAGCAATTTTGCTGTAATATAGAGAGGACACCACAACGTGTCGGTGGCTTTGCTATTCGCTTGCTGATCCAATGCGGATGGTTTCACGTGCCTTTCACCTCCATCGAAATGTTGCCCAGGCGGAAGCATTTCAATGGAGAAGAACTGGAAAACACAAGAATGTTATGCGATATCAGTACACACAAGACAACCCCATGTGTTCAATATTTATCCAGAGCGTTCCATAACGGCGTTCCTTGCAGGCAATGTGTTGCAAGAAGAGGGTTATTACCAGCCAGTATTGATGCACACACAATAAACAAACCGCACATGATACGGACTGTTCCCTGTGCATCAGGTCATTAAGGGCAACATACCTATAGAATCAGCAAATAGAAACCCCTCTAATTACATAAAAAGCCCCCTTAATAAACGTTTTCAAATATTCCGAATAAACAAAACGTAATAATGAAGGCAAGCGTATAACAAAAGCGCCGACATTACAGAAGTATAGCACTTTGCTCTGTGGCCGCCGTTCCCATGCCACCCACGGCTCGCATTGTCATTCGCACCGACGCCCTTCACGTCACACGCCTACTACGACGAGAGTCGCACCCCAGAAATCTGCCAGGACATCCATCGTCTAGCGGCACGCATCCCGCAGCAAATCCGTATTGAGTGGGTCCCGCGTGACCTCCTGAGCGCACAAAGCCGCACAGATTCTGCGACCCTCCTTTCGACCCCAACCTCGTCTTTGCCTCGAGTCCTCACTCTGGATGACAGCACCCTCCTTTTAACAAGAAAGGAACACCTCCGAGACCGCACACGTGCTCTAATCCGTCCGTGTGCGGTAACCCTCCCCCGTGGTCTTACCCGTGCAGAGGAGGTTGCGCTTCGAAGGATACGGCTCGGGGTTGCCCTAACTCCAGCTGTGACACGCAAGTGGCCGCATTTAAAAGATATAGATCCCCGCCCCGGGTGTCCAGTCTGCAAGAACAGAGGCTGTGAGGCGGATATCCACCACCTGTTGTGGTACTGCCCGGCGCTGAAGCCGACGAGAATTCGGCACCTGCCGGCAGTGGGACTCTCACCGGACAATCCGGATTGCTATATTACCTGGACACAGGGTCCATATCATCCTTCACTTCTTGATTTCATCAAATCAGCCCACCTTTTTTCATTTATTTAAGCGTCTTACTCATCTCTCACTTCACGGTTTTCATGCCCTGAGGCAATAAACATCGCTTAAAAATGTATAGCAACACTACAAGAACGTTTACACAACCAACGACGTAGTGCAAACTGTTTTTTTTTTATTTAGGCATGAAGTTGAAATCTGCGAAGGTCGTGACAACACCCAAGGTGACCCTACGCTATGTAATTGATGCATGTGCCGCCTCGTTTGCAAAAAAAGAAATATCTTGGCCATTCAAGTTATCATCCTCCCAACCAAAAGCGCATGGTATAGTACTTACCTAGTCCATTATCCCCTAATTTCAAAAGAAGGCAATCTGGCTGAGCAGCCAGCACCTCGTATTTCGGTTCCAAGTCGAACAAAAGTTCATCTGACTCTGAAACAAACACACAAATTGCAAAATGATTTTACTGTGCCTTGTTTCCTTTAGAACGCTGCTACACCAGTTCACGCCAGTAGAACAAACATTAGAACGAAAATCAGCTTCTCATTTGAAACTTTTTTCCAAGCGTGTGTGGCACCTCTACAAGGGGTACCTGGAAACTATAAGCAATCATTTATTGTAACAGTATGGCCTGTCTTGTTAGCGAAGAGAAAAGTGGAAAATTTCTGTTCCCGATCGCCTACAGCCCGGTAACGTATCTCTCGTGATGTTGCATTGACGACTTCAGGTTGTCTGCTTAGAATTCAAACGCACTAAGTATGTCAGCGAAGGAGCCTCCCAAAAGTAAAAAATAGAACGAAACTTATGGCGGAAGTTTTCTCCCAGTATCTGAGAATCGAAAGTGCTCTGTGTAGAATTCGAATTGTTTCCTGCAATAGCACGCATTTTAAACTGTCCTTTTTAGTGTGCGTTTCCATACTGGTCGCCTGAATGTCCTGCAAAAATTCGTGCAGCGCCAGTCGTTATCAGCGTGCACGAGTGGCTCACACCCGGTCCTGTGCTGAGAAGTTGTGAGCTTGTTTAATAAGAAATATAAATAAATCACTAATATCACGACTATCACTAATCACTAATATCTGGAACTAAAACAGCCTGTGCTTGTTTTTGTGCAGATTTCATACCTATTTGTGAACCTTCCATGTTCTAGGAACATACGATTCTGCTAATTATTTGTAAATCTACACAGCAGTTATATTTCGTCGGCATGGGAGCCAAGATTGGTGTTCTACAACCATTCTTGCATCTGCAAGAGTATCTTTAAATAAATGAATCATATTTGCGAGTAGACCCTCTGGCATTTATCACAGCAAGCAGGCAGGATTTTGCGTTCCTCAAAGAGTTGTTTGTGATTTACAATGATAACGAGGAAATGTGTTACCGATTTGTCCGGGAAGTAAAGTATATCATGGTGCTTCGTAGTCAAGAAAACTGTATAAAATGTAGACACTGAATAATGATTAATTACTATCCACTCAAGTGCAGTCATACGGCCACGAAGGAAAGCTATATAAAGCTAGCATAAATACTTCACAGTTTAAGAATTCACTTCAAGCCACAGGCACACCGGGACAGTGGCTATTTTGAATTTTTAAATGTAATAAAGGTTTTTATATATTAGAGGACCGTGATGCACACGTGATGGATTAGGGTAACTACTGGGATACGAATATCGTCCTGGCGCAGGAAATAAACCATGTGTTCTTGTTTTCGCTTGGTTTGCGGCTGGCTATTTTACACCTCTTTTAGTTTGCTTTGAGCTTGAAAAGGAAGAGAACACCTTGTCGTAGTATCTTACAAGCTACATGCCCATGTTTGAAATCACGCTAGCTCTTTACTTCCTCATGGGTGGTTTTTTTGTCTTTAAAGTAGGTTTCGGTACATACGCGCTTCTCTGGAGAAGAAAGACCGCATTAGAATAAAGACGATCGGTAGAGAACAATAGTTCGATCTGTAGCTGATGCCGTGGTTAGAGTGGTACTGAATAATATTGCTTCCCTCCTTGAAATACCAATACTACATTCTGAGACACTCATTGAAAATGGAATAGGGCTTTAATATATTTTCAAAATGTGCGGTCTGCACGTTATACTTGAAGCCAGAAAAGTTGCTTACCATTTACTTTAGGTGTCAACAGAATGAATGTGTCGTGTCCGCTTTTTTGCACAGTAAACTGTACCTTTTGCCCACTGCAAAGCATAACTTTAATTAGGAACCTTATAAGAGCATAACAAATATTTAAAGAAATGTTTTTCCTACGACGTTTTTATATGCCATTGCCGTTCACCGAAGGGTCTATTGAAACTCGTTTTCAGCCTCTTGATCGCGAACAGGACATTTATTTGCTTTGGGGCCGTTTTCGCAGCTAAAAATTTGTGTTCAATTTTCGTATTCATTTAGAAGTATGGTTTGCTTCTGACAAAGTGGAGTATTTAGTGTGCACCTTTTACACCTTGCGAATGATCATTACATATTCCTCGTTATAAACCCAGTGTTTCCGCTCAAGCGAATCCAGCCCTTTCCTTATATTAAGTGTCGTAATGAAAACTCAGAAACTATACCAAGGAGTACTCTTCGCGGTTGCTTATTTCTCTGCTTATGAAAGCCAGCAGTACAGAGTGGAAAGCGCGGGTATATGAATTCATGTTTCTCGTCTTTTGAAAACCCACTTCTCTTTTAACGTCAGCCACATTGGCCGCATAAGATTGGAACCGCTTGTAAATCCTCAGCTCGTTAACTCAACAGAGCTTTATGATTGTTTGGTTGCACTGTGTTAAGTTGAAACAGTTCAAGAAAAATCAACAGGACAAGAACAAGGGGAACTACAAGACGGCGTTTGCTCTTTGTGCTGCTCTTCTTTTTAGGCATTTCTGATGTGCATTATGAGTGCAACAACATGAAGAATCTGGTGGTTAACTCGTTCCAATGGTGTTGTGTTATTGGGGACAGGTGTCCTATATTGCGGCACATGCTACTTAAATCGTTGGAAAATGTCAGTCTATAAAATGGGGCTTCGAGGGGAGAAAAGTGAACCAAGTGTATATGAACCATCTTTCTATGCGTACTGTACGTTTTGCTGTATTTTTGCAGTGTAGTTAGGCTTTCCGTACCAAGAAGGCGAGAAATTATTCTTGAGAATTAGAAAGTAGTCTCTAGTTTTGCATATTATGTTGATAATTATGTAGATCTCATCGCAATCACTTCATGTACAGGACAGGTACGAGAACAAGTAAATGATTATGAACATAAATATAAACGGTTTTAAGCTGATCTTGATTATAAATTTATTCAAAGGTTTCTTTTCCACACTACTGCTAATCACGACGTAGGTCGCAGCGCACCCGGACATCTTAGCCTCAGTATCGTTGAAGGCAAGGAAGATTTAATTGCCTTTATCCTACTCAAGAGAAAAACAATCACATCGCGCGGGCGAACTGTTTGCATATAAGTAGATCGAGTTCATGAAAGTAATTATTGTCGCCTGTTGATTTAGCAGAAAGAAACGTATTATTTCACGCAGCAACGCATTTTATGGTCCATTTCATACACAGTAGGCTATGCTGCCAGGCTATGCCTGCGCCCAAAAACTAGCTCGCCATAGTACCAAAGTGAATGCGATGATATTTAATAATAATTGGTTTTATGGGGAAGGAAATGGCGCAGTATCTGTCTCATATATCGTTGGACACCTGAACCACGACTTAGGGGAAGGGATTAAAGAGGAAGTGAAAGAAGAAAGGAAGAAAGAGGTGCCGTAGTGGAGGGCTCCGTAATAATTTCGACCACCTGGGGATCTTTAACGTGCACTGACATCGCACAATAAAGATCCCCAGGTGGTCGAAATTATTCCGGAGCCCTCCACTACGGCACCTCTTCATTCGTTGCGAAAAACCTTAAGTGCACTTGCCCTACTTCATTCTAATTCTTGCCATAATTTCGTCCAGCAACGCCACTCAACTTCGAAAAACAATAATTGGTTGCGGCGATATGATATGCGGTTGGTAGGGCGAGCCGCTCTCATTCAATCCGTGCCCAAAAAGTAGCTAGCTGACCTTGAGTCGAAACTTTAGCCACATGGCCCGAAAACTGAGAGCCCCAGATCTTCGACCGTTGTTTTCTCTGGTACCACTTAATTTTATGTCGCTCTTCGTTATCATCCCAACATTCACCAAAGTTTCGAAAAGAACGAATAATACGTGGCGGAGTAAAATATGGTTTCGCGGACACACTCCCGAGTCTTGGACGATCCCGCAGTGTAGTTATGCGCCATCTTTTGGAAAGCTAACAACAACAACAATAACAACAACAACAACATAAACAACAATGACACAACTTCCGCAACCTCCGCAGCGTTGCGTGCTATGTATAAAACGGAATATAGAAAAAAGAAAATTCGGAAAACAATAGTGGCTATTAGAATCAGTATTGACTGTGAGGTCGATGCCGTCAAAACGTCAATTGAACGTCACCCAATGGAAAGAGACCTTAATGAACCAGAAGCGCCAACCATAGTTGAAGTCATCAAAAAGGAAGTGTTCCGTCTTGTGCAGTACTTCGCTAGCCTTATGTTTGTTCCCCGAGAGAGGGCACACCATCCTGCCTGGTTAGGCGTTTGTGACGCGAGGGCTGTGGGTCTCCAAATGGTCGCACAACTGCGAGACTGGTCGCGTTTAAATCTGCCTGTGATCTAGAACCGAATTGTCAGTCGCAACTTGCATCAAGCATCGGTCAGGGATCGACTGTCAACCTACAAATACACGGGCGTGTGTGAGAGCCACCCGGTCCTGCGAGTCCTAGCCCTTTTCACTTGCAGGTTTGGCCCAGGAGGTGCTCAGGCAGCACTTGTCGGTCTAATGCAGTCGCAGTCTCCACACGTAATGTAATTAAGTGGTGGCCGTCTCTTTGCTAGAAGTTAGGATATACGAAAATATGACAGAAAACAAGTGATTCAGTTGTTCGCCTAAGCACTATTTCGAGCACTAGACTTTCATACTGCAGCTAAAAATGTGCTGCAAATATAGTTCATAGGACTGTCCATTTTTTTTTAAAATTTAAATGCACTTTGGACGAAATAATTTTATATCTTCGAAGGATTTTTTAATTAATTTCCAACATCATAAACTACATATGTAATTTTCCAAGCATATGAAATGTGCTGGAAACATGCTTTCAGGCGTGCTATTTTTGATAAATTTTAATAAATATAAATATTTTGAATTACGTGCAAGAAATTCGACCAACATAATTATAAAATATTTTATGGCCTTATTTAATACAAATTACATTGCAAATACAATATAAATATCCCACCATATACTCCAGAGATTTATCTTCGGTAAGAAAAAAAAGATGAGGACCTATTATCGAACTCTGTGGAACAGCTGGTTTTATTTCCTTAAAGGGGGAATAGTTGTCATTAGGTGACAAGTTTTGCCTACGGTTTGTAAGTAAGCAATACACTCAGCCTGAGACGTGACAGTAAAAAAAAAAAAAACATGGAGGCTTTCGTCCTCCACAACGCTCTCTGTTTAAGAGTCGTCTCGCACCGAGAAAGGCAGCTCAGAGCTATTCTTAAGTGCCCGTTGCCTTGAATAAAATTTCGAACGATGGAAATTGGTTTCGTGCAGACGGCTGTAGCCGGTTATGTCTTATATAGCATGTGATATGTGGGCTTTAATTCTGCACAGGTAGTGCACATCAACAAAATGGCGTGTTTTGGAGCCTTTCTTAATCGCCTGACGTTCACCGACGATGGAGGATCGATGGGTGTTAGCTTTTTATCTGTCCAATCTTGCGAGAATAGCATGCAGTACATTTACTGCTAATTGCATTGTCATAATCATTTTCACCTAACCGATAATAAAGCCTAGTGTACTTCGCATCGGTGTTGATTCTAAAGAGTGCGTCGTCTTCTCAGGCAAAAAGTGAAAACAGAAAACGATCATTAGAGACCGTTCTTTTCTTCAGAAAAAGATGTATAAAAACCTCTATTGGCTATAATTCAAAGAGAGGCGCCTTATAAGCAAACCAACATCATTAGTGTGTACCGCCTTCAGCAAGTGCCCATTTTGGCAAGTCAGGCGCCTGGATAAATATATTTCACCATACTCACAGCTTCTCCATTCCACGCGGTCCTGAGTTGGATCTAGTCCTGAAAAGTAGAAGAGTTTAGAGATGAGCCTACGGCTTTATCCATTCTATAAAGTTTCTTTGATGTGCCTAAGCTTGACTTTACACCATTATTTTGAGAGAAGAAAGGCAGGGAGTGTCCTCCTAAGTTTTATTTTGATTAAACCTTAACCAGCCTCATCGTAAACATTATTCTGTGCGCGCACTTTGTCATAGTGCAGGATGTGGAGATTTCAAGTCTTATAGAGGCTATTTTTTCTGATGTGCTTTTGCTGGCAGTTACTGAAAACACTGGTAAAGAAGTTAAAAGTGCATTTAAAAGTAAGTGCTCATATAACTGATAAAATATACAGGCCAGTAATAATTCCTTGTGTCCGCAGGACTGCACACAATCTTAAGTAGGAAATAAGCATGGAAATCCGCTGATTTTCTCGGTGGCCTGGAAGCTAGGTCGCTTATGTGCCTGCATTGAACGAGATTCTACCAAAAAGAGGCAATACGGCTGCAGCGTGGAGCTCTAGAATCCTGTGTGGACTGCAATGTTGGCATAGTGTATCTGATCCCCATAACATATGGCAATCTCTACGTAGGGCAGGCAGGCCGCTGCGTCAATTTTCGCGCTCGTGAGCATGAAATGTCACTTGAAAACAATGAGCAGGGCTACTATAGATGCATTGTCTAGCTTATAAATGCATTCCTCTGCTGAAACAGGTCAAGATTAATTCTGTTAAAGTGCAATAATTAAAAAGCGCGGGAACTTCTAGAAGCCTATTTTATCAAAAAGAAAAGAATGCATAAGCGACGTTACAGTGAGACTTTACAATAGGAAGGCAAGTTTCCTCGAAAGCATGATGGCGTAAACTCACTTTCTGTTTGCGTTTTTCACTACACCTATCTACTTTTGATAGCCTTTTGTGCCTGTGTTGGCAAGCCTATGTATAAATGTCTGTTTCCTCGAACAAACTAAAGTGGTTAGTATGCGCCTGTCCCGTTTTATTTCTTGTGATATGCGGAACCCATCTATTTACTACTATAATTGTCAGCAGCTCAACCGAGCATTACCTCTAACACTGCGCACTGAGTGATATTTTACATTTGTATATTTTTCTGCACTGTGTTTATTATCACTACCCCTCCGAAATGTCTCGCGCCATGAGTGGTATCAGAAATAAATAAATATTTCTGTAACAGTACATTATTTGTTGTCATTACGGATCTAACCAGAACCACCATCAGTGCCTGACGATACCTCTACCAAGTAGCCCAACAAATGTGGCTAGCGGGTGCTAGCGCGAGAAAGATTTCATCAACAGCTTGAAGAAGGAATGGTGTTGGTAAAACGTTTAAGGAATTTTCGCAAGGTGAAGTAGACTTGTAGTAAGGAAGGAATCACAAATTAGTGTCTACAAGAGGGCAGACAAACAGCTACAGATGAAGTGTATGCAGCACACAAACTTCCCAGCTGAGGAAACATTTTACTTGTTCCCTGGTCAAGGACGACAAGAAAGAAGCCTCGACTGAGCTGACACCGAACAAGACCCACCCTGGCCAATTCCCCACTGTGGGTATACGGCAGTCCACAAGAGGCCAACAAGAGCAACAACTCCATTCTGCTAATTCGACTCAAGAAAGAAAGCGCCGCATGGCAGGAATGATGCCGTTGCATTGCTAGTACGAGAGGGACGTCAGTGCCTAAAGCTTACATTACGTTGGAGCGACTCCTGCCATTGAAGCGGGCGCCGCTCGTGAAGCGACAGTTAGCGGATTAAGAGTGTAACTGTGAAGCGTATAACGTGCGCCGTTTCGAAGTAATCTGCGCATTGACGTTTTGCGTAATTGTTAATATTTCTTGCAACATCGAATGCTTTATTATTCATCAAATAGGCGTCTCCGAACGTTGCTTGATGCTGGTCTGCGAGTCCCTATTATTTAAAACGTGCGTAGTGCACCTTTTTTTTCTAATTCAACGCTGTTATCCTTCTTATGTTTAGAGAAAGGGGGTTGTTGTGAATGCGATCTCATGTTTAAAATATTAAGTTGGCAAAACAACTTAATAGGAGTGAAAAAGCTCGGCAGCTCTCGTCTTATGCCGCAGTTTCTCTGTGCGCATGTCGTCATGCCCATCAAGACAGCTCAGAACTCTTCTTAACTGTCCAGTGTGTAATGGAAAATTATGAACAATGAACATCAATTTCGTGTAGAAGGCTGTAGCTGGTTGTTCTCAGAGAAAATGTGGTTCTCTCGCTTTTTATTTGGGCTCAGGCACTGTAGAATGAATTAATGGCATGCTTAGCAGCACTTAATTGGTTCTTTGGCCAGCACTCACGATTCAATAGCAACACGGATTACCACAGTAATCGTGCCATTTTAGCAGAATACCTGACCAATATTTTAGTAGCGATTCATAATGTCTTTTGATCAGTCAATATGAAAGCGTGCACCATGTTTCGTAAGTGCACAAAATTTTATGAATTTGTGCAATTCGCGATCAAGTGGAGACGAAAATGAGCTGAACACTAAGAACCCCTCAACAGTTCTGACGAACTAGATCTGGTAACATTTATGTACGTTCACGTCGTCACATCTTTCATATGATGCAGGTCTAGAGGTGGCAATAGACAGGGACTTCGCTGATTAGAGCCGCCTTCTCGAATGCCTATTTCATTAAGTGGGTCAGCTACGAGCCCAAATGCATTTCAAATTATTCACCGTTTTTCCGGTGTGCGCGGTCTCCCGGTGGACGTAGTCCTGAAAAATAAAAAAAAACGTTATTGACGAACTTAGGGCGCTATGATTTCAATAAATGATCTTTTACGCAGCTCAACGTAATTATACACTGCTATTCTAAATCAGGAAAATATGTGCAATGGATGCACCACTGGGTTTACTTCCTTAGAAGGTATATTAAGGTCAACATGATAAAACGTTTATGTTTAGAGGCATCAACCAATATATAGTGTACTTTTATTAAGGGAGCAATCAATGATTAGAATCCGCCCATGCGCAGCGTTACGGCTACAAACTAAAGCGTATAGCTCTCACAGAATTTCAGTGAGAGTTGATGTGCATTCAGGATCATTGAAGCCGCCCACATTTTAAAGCTAGGAGAAGACTGTGTGAGCACACCATCGATAGCTCTAACAAAACGGGAATTAGATTATTTGAACCAGGTTTCCTTGGAGTAATTAGGCAGTTTTTCTTAACCTCGATGTCTTTTTGGGTGGGTTCTGAATCCTATCTTCGACGTTTTTTATTGGATGGGTCCTCAATTCAACCTTTTGATCTTATTGGCCCTTTTGGCATCGAATTTTCCTCCTTTTTTAAGCTTTTTGGCTCTTTTAGTCGATTTTAATTGTCTGTTTTTTAACGGCCTGGTTTGGACCTTTTAATGCACTTTATCTTCATTTGGCTTTTAATGTCCTTCTGGCTTTTACTATATTTTTTCTTATTTTTTCATATTCTTATCGCATTGTCAGTTGTCATTCTGTTACTGCCTTTCGGTACCATCCTCTACCAGCCCTTACCTTTTATACACTCCCAGTTCCAATTTGTCACCTCGTGTCTTTTCACCTCAGTTATCTTTCTGTCGCGTGCAAACATAGCAGCTGCTTCCCATGTATTCCCACCCACTTTTCGTATACATACTGTGTCACTCTGCAATAAACAACTAGTTGAAGTCAGCGCTGTGTAGTTATATCTGCCTCAGTCCGTGTCTAAAGGTGCGCTGTTTTTTTCCAAATATGAGCTACCAACTAGCCCGTTTGACCACCCTTGCATTGTTGCTGGTACTGCAGCATCCCCATCTGCCAAACGATGGCAACGCATTGATAGATCAGTGTTCAAACCAATCATGAAAGAAAGAAGTGCACAAGGCGTTCCCACAGATATTGAAAAGAAAATGAAGGATAGTATGAAAAAGGCACATGCATTTGCACGAGCAAGCAAAGTTTCAGATTTAGGTGTGCAGCTATAGGCTTCCGATCACTTGCACAATGAGCAGAACGCAGATACAGGAGCGCAATGTCGTTACCAACCTCAAGGATGCAAGGCGCATAGAGAAGAAAATAGAGCGAAGAATTCGACACGTCGAGGCCGAACATTGGAAGAAATTTTTATTAATCGTTTTATCCTAGAAAGGCTCTGTCATGATTTTTAATGGTGTGCACGACCTATGGACGTCTCATTTGCAGTTTCAACCATCCAAATCACGTGGACTCTAGCAACGATGCAGCTAAGTTAAGGGGGGTGAAAATTTCTGCGCTAAGATAGCAGGCCCTACGATTCCATCCACAACGCTGACTTCCTGCGAAGTACCTAGCTCTAGAGACTCGCTAAACGATCTTTTCTTCTCTGTGAAAGACCTCGACGCAGAGCTGGTTAGCTTGAGATGACCTTCATTGCCGGGTATGGTAAGAGAGTACTGTTTCGAAGAAGTGGGTGACTAGTTTTCTACTGCAGCTAATAATCGGTGATGAAGAGTTGACTTACATCGTAACGTTCGGATGCACTCTAGCTGCGTCGGCAAAGACATAGAAAGGATGGTGCTTACCCGTGTTTAGGATACGCAGAGCACTACAAAATATATCAACGCGTGCATTCAAGCAAAAAAAAAAACATTTCAAGTGCTTGACTGCGGCATTGTTTCCGGATGACAAAGGCACATATGACCAAGTAACTCAGCAGGACATTTTTGACCGTATTAAAGCTGCCAAACTTGGTTGTCACGTTCTCTGCTAGATACGTAGTTAATTATCCATTAGATCTATCTTTGTGCGGACTGTGGACGGACTTCACGTGGAGTTCGTCACTCTGGCATGCTGAGCACAACGCTTTTAAACCTTGCACTTGTGGTCCTTACCGACAAACTACCGGAGTTGGCCAAACCCGGAATCCATGTTGACGACGTTCATTTATCTGGGTCTTAGGACTTACGTGCCTACAAGTTAGAGAAAGGCTACAAAATACTCCTCATTCTGAAATGCCCGACGACATGCACCGAAAAGGGCTCCGCGTTGCCTTCACACACAAAATCAAGACTCCTTACAGTCTATAAACAATTGGCAAAGAAATACCCCAAGAAAACAGGCTGGCTTTCTTGGAGTAATCATTAATAAAAATCTACCGCGTGGACCCATATTCCGTACAATGTAAAGAGAATGACAGCGATTGATCCTATTTTCTCGTTTCTCAGTAGAAAGTCGTGGGCAGCATGAACGCGGTTGGTGAACAAGTTGTACGACGCACCTGTCCAAATTTGTCAGAAAATTTTTGAAAATTAGAAAATTGTAAGATACTGCTAAAGTCATCAGTTATTAACCCTTAAGGGTCCCGTAGGGACATTTAGATGTACTGAGTAGTCTTCTGCGGTTCCTGCGTCTTGTTACGCCGTCAGACGACCCGTCGGATGAATGTCTTCATGTAGTTGCTGCGGCGGATATCAGCTATAACGTTTTTCTGCGCCAGCTTGCGCTCTATATCTGAGGAGCAGATTAACTTGGTGCTTGACAGACGAGTGTAGACTATGTTTGCCTTGTGCGCTGTATACGGTGATTTGACGCGAAATTTAAGGCTGTTTTTAGCACATGTAATCGCTGATTGACGTTTGCCTGCAGATGGGCTACAGACACAAAATTTTAACGCAAGAAAACAATATTATTTGCTTTATAGGCGGAAGGAGATGCTTTCTACCAAATTTGTTTCGCGAGCGCGGAATTAAACATAATTTAATACGGTTGTAAATATTTCCCAAAGACCTGCTCAGCAGTTCCGCTTGCATAGAGTGAGTTCTAGGTGCACTTGCCCTAATTATTGTGAAATCACCGAACGCAATAACCGTTCACAGGATTAGCAAGTGCTTGCCGGTTACGCCGACGGAATCAGAACTGTGGCATACCAGGTTAGCCGGTCGACAATGACGTCAAGAACTGATAACCAACCGAGAGCAAAAGTGCCGGTGCAAAATAAATTGTAATTAGTTATACAGGCTCAAAAAGTGTTCTAAGTTCATTTCTATTATTACTACGCCCGTTGGCCTCTTTCGATGCGAAAAGTGACATCTAAAATCTTTGTGTCTGTACCCTTTTAGGCTTCGTTTTTTCTTTCACCTGCGTTTCCTCTCGTTACTTTCCATAAGAAGCGTAGCAAGGAGGTTTCCTGCCCTGGTTGACTGTGCCAACCTTTTGTTTCCTTACACAATTTCCTACACCTCCTATATGCAAATGGCTCATCTGGGCAAGGTTGCAGGCCGACTTTTGTCATTTTGGCACAGTATTTGAGATTTTTAATTTTGGTACCAATACTCTGAGCTTCAAAAGGGCATGTTCGGCTGCCCAGAATTAAGTTCGGGCGAGTATGTGGTACACTGTTGTATGCCCTAGAAATACATATATGTTTTCGGGACGATTCGTGCTGACATTGAATCCCGCTCCTGAGTACAGTTTAAAGTGTCAGCACAGCTATTGGCGGCAGCAGCAGAACTAAATGCAGCACTGCATTACATCGCATACAGTAATTTACGTTCTGCTGCTTTAATCCTGTAACAATATGGGCAATATTTATTCATGTGATACTGAAATTGGAATATTTTTAAAGATAGTCGAAAAATCTGTCTTGACAGGCAAGATTTTATCCATGCGGCAAAGCAGACGTGCAAATAAACGAGATAAAAACATCAGAAGAGAGCACTTCACCTATATTACAAGCACTGTTCATCCACCAAATGCGTACAGACATGTAAGAGCCAAGCGTCCATCTCTTATTGCAATTTAGAAGCAATTGAAATCTACTTCTTTGAGGTCATTATTGTATCTGCTATATTTGTAGAACGTGTAGAATCGCGCAAAACCAGAGCTCCTCAGGACGCTCGTTCTTTCATAGCAAACGACTGCTTGAATATTCATTGAAAAGCTTGTCAAATTTCTTTTATAAGCACCAAAACATTTTGTGGTCAGCGGTTTCTAAATCCCAGAATAAGAAGCCGACCTAGCACATTGGGTAGCAGGCAAGTAAGGAATACTCACGGCAGTTCTAAAGGCATATAGCAGTAGACCGAACGAAGGGCTCCATCAGTATTATTATTGGCGAAGCTGGACTTGAGGCACATGCACATCATGCCCGTCCATGTCGTTTCAGACATTAATAATAGATCAAAATCATTGAAACCTTGAATTACCTAGATAAGGAAAAGAGGTCAAAGGTATTTATGTGTACAGAAAAATTTTTGGTTTTACGTAAAAACTTTTGTTTTGCTGTGTCCGTTAGTAACTGCACGAGCACAATTAACATGTTCACCTGCCGTGCTGTTCTTCATCTCTTCAGGGGTAATATGTCGTACCCTTCCTTATTGGAGACACACGTTTCAAAAACTGCGCAAAACTAAATAGAAAATAAACACTGGAACTCTTCTTAGCAAGGCGAAAATGATTGTGATCGTCAGCTGTTACCTAGAAATTCTCTTGTAAACAAAAAAAATTCAATTTATTTGCCAGAACATGCACAAATAAGCTCTCTATTCTTTGAGACAGCGAAAGAAATTAAATGAAAGGCTGCTTTTAGCGCCTAGGATATCGTGCCCCAAAGGCAGATGGCCTCTCAGCTGGCTGGCACGACATTACCTAAGCACACTACGTTGGGAGAGAGGGTCATGGATAATTGCGGAGTTTGTTGAGAACGGGACGATGGAAAATGAAATTGTAGATTAGCGTAGTTCTTGGGACAACAGGGGCATCCATGATAGGATCGGAGATTGTAGACAAAAAGAAAGGGCCGGGATGATGTGTGGACTTCAGTGAATGCGGCGGGAACTGCGTATGTGCATGATATAGATCAGCGACGACGTGCTCAAGAGGAGTTAGATCTCAAACGCCGTTCTTTCATGCCTTTCACTTCGCCTTCAATGGGGAGCATGTAATGTTCTACTTCGCGGAGTGTATGTTGAAATAGTCTTCGATATGAAAGAGCGCCAGCCGGCCGACATCAGCGCTTTGGGGTGTGCTAGAGCCTCGAAATCATCTGGGAGCACTCGAAATCACGTTCTTGTGCCCACTGAAACAATAAAAGAGAATATACGGACCTACGTAACGCGACAGCAGCTTCTCGCAGAGATTGCGCTTGCGTAGAGACGTCCACAGCCATAAAAAGTTTCAGGGCTGATAGGAAACATGACACCAGCTCTTTTAACACTGCTAGATGGTTCAGTGAGGCGGCGATGATCCATGCAGAAATCCCGAATTATGTTACTCAGATCGAGATATCGCTATCTTAGGCACTTTTTTCCTGAAGAATTTGAACAGTCCTAGAATTTTTCTTCGAGCTGTTTATAGGTGTTTTTAAATAAGCATTGCAGTCCATCGAGGTTAATCAGCGCTAAAAAGAAAGCTATGTACTAGTGCCTATAAATGTTAGTGCTTTCTTTGCGCAGTTCAAGAGCTTGTTTGGAAGAGGACGGAGCCGTGAGAAAGCTGATCGGCCTTGACACATAACGTTATGTTTTAAAAGAAAAAGTTGTTAGTAGTCTATATTAGAGTTTATTCAATCAGAATGCATTTCTCATTCACATGTAACAAAAAAATTAAACGCATACACATAAGACTGTTTACATGTGAGAATGCAAAACCATTAAAGTGCTCAGTAATGCTACGTTATAAAATTACTGAGCATTCTGCATGATGATTAAGCAACACAGGGAGAGCGGAACGATAGGTGTAAACAACAATACCCAGAAACCCACAGTACTGTTCAGCAGTCTCGCAAGAGAACAATAATTAGGAATTGGCAGTGAGGGTCTGGAAGTGCTAAATGAACATGTCTACTTAGGGCAGGTAGTGACTGCAGATCCGGATAACGATAGCGAAATAACTAGAATAAGAAGGGGGTGGAGCGCTTATCTCAGGATCTCTCAGATCATGAATGATAGTTTACCGATATTCCTCAAGAGAAAGCATATAACAGTTGTATCTTGCCGGTACTCACCTAAGGGGCAGGAACGTAGAGGCTGACGAAAAGAGTTCAGTTTAAGTTAAGGACAACGCAGCGAGTGATGGAAAGAAAAATGATAGGTGTAACGTTAAAAGACCGGAAGCGGGCAGAGTGGGCGAGGGAACAAACGCGGGTTAATGGCATCCTAGTCGAAGTCAAGAGGAAGAAATGGGCTTGGGCAGGGCATGTAATGCGAAGATAAGATAACCGCTGGTCCTTAAGGGTAACGGATTGGATTCCAAGAGAAAATAAGCGTAGCAGGGGGCGGCAGAAGGTTAGGAGGGCGGATGAAATTAAGAAGTTTGCCGGGATAGGGTGGCCACAGGTGGCACAGGGCAGGGTTAATTGGAAATACATGGGAGAGGCCTTTGCCCTGCAGTGGGTGTAGTCAGGCCGATGATAATGATGAAATGGGGCTTTTATTCCGATTAGAAGGCCTTATGCAAACTCCGCTAATGCTGAACTCTTTGCCCAGACGAAGAAAAGTCCTTTTATCGAAGCGCTGCCAAGCACCGTGACGATTTTCCCTCCGCTCCCTTGTTCACTTTGTAAAGTGCTGAGTTATGCTAAGTTGGGAATGGTTATAAGTCGTGACTATGACTGCGTGTCATTAATACGCATACTTTATACAAACTGTTTGCACCATATATAACGTTACTTGTAATGTTTTGAGTCATGATACGTTGTACAATAAGTATGGGTCATGAATATATGAATACGAGTCATGGTTTCATAGGTCACAGTGCGCTACGTTACATCATTCACGATTATGCATGTTCGCTTACACGGTTTGTGACATCATACACCGGCGTACGGCATCATCCGACTTTCGAGGTACAGACGACGGCAGACTGCTGTTTCCTAATGGCAGACATAATGCTTTCGCGTTGATAAGTACGGAAATAAGTATAGGGAGTCGCACCAAGCACAGGTGAATGCAAAAGTAAACAGAGAGAGCTACTGCCTTATAAAAGTTCTCAAAGGTCGCCTAATTTAAACTAGAAGCTCGGAAGAGTGCAGGCTTGTAGTGGGCGCGAGTGGGGTTTCTCATGGACAAATTTGTCTCATGTCCGCTGATCTAGGCGTGATCGCACTTAAAACGGAATAGCATGCTCTGTTTATTTACGTCCGCATCTGTAAATGACGTTTATATACTAGACTATCACTACTGCATTGTCTTCTAAACCGGCCGATATGTCCGGATGGTCGGCACCCCAGCTTCAGGCACAAGACAAAAGTAAGCTAAAGTCGGAAGGAGAAGACATCGCCGGCTGACCTGGGTACCAGGACGAGCCTGAACCCAGAAGAACTCTGCCGGCTTTTGGAGTTTTGCCTAAGCAGCACAGCTTTTTCCTTCAAAGGAGAATTTTTTATAAGCAGACCAGCGGCACTGCCTTGGGCGCCGCGATCTCGGTGACTGCTGCCAACCTGACGATGGAGGCCATTGAAGAGAAAGCGCTGATGTCGTTCCAAGAAAAACCAAAAGTTTTCTTTCGTTGCATTGACGACTGTTTGTGCATTCTGAAGACATCGCAGGTAGAAAATTTCCTTGCACACTTCAACGCAATCGAGCCTTCTATGCAGTTCACAATAGAACGAGAAGTGAACAGCACTGTCATTCCTGGACGTCTTCATAAGAAGAAAAGGGGCAGATTTAAAGTTCGGTGTCTATAGGAAGCCAAACCATACCGGCCGCTACCTAAACATTAATTCCAACCATCCTACTAGCCACAAGGGATCCTTCGCCTCCTCTCTCATGAGAAGAGCACGGTCAATCTGCTCCTCCGAAGCGGAGAAAAAAGCAGAAGAAGCCACCGTTCTCGCCGACATACAGAAGGATGGCTACACACGTGGCTTTATTCAACGCGTTGGTCGCCGTCGAGCTCGGAGGACAGGGGGACCAGCCAACAATGAAACAAAGAAACGCGCGCGCGTGGTGCTTCAATGTGTGAGGGGAACCAGCGAGGCACTCGATCGCACGCATTCTCGGAAAACATGCAATCCACGTGGCTCACAAACCTGTTTGGACAATAATCCACTTATACCACGACCGAAAGACCGCGTCCCCAGAGAAAAACAACCAGGTGTCGTCTACAAAATTCCATGCTCAAATTGCCCGGCTTCATACATCGGCGAAACAAAAAAAAAAGACCTCCACCAAAGAATAAGGCAACACAAAAATGACATCCCGATAATGAATTCCGAATCCAAACCCCTCGCCGAACACTGCGAGCGCGCCGACTACCGGATAGCCTTCGAGGAGGTGAGTATCTTGGCCGTGGAACCAAAGCTGTTCAAGAGGCGACATGTGGAGTCATGACACATCCGGCTCACAAAGGAGGCGATGAATAGGAATTTAGGAATGCCTCCCTCCGCGCACGTTAGTAGACTGCGCAGCGGGATAACAAAGGAAGAGAGAAGACAGCACCCCCCTGCTGCTGCTAACACACTTTAGTCACCCCTGAAGAAGGGAGCGAGCTGGTCCCGAAACGTTGAGTAAAGTTAAAAATATTGGTTGGCATGAGCTTTCTCTCAACTATCTCGAGAACCCAACCGGATGGACTTCTGTCGAAGATGTTTTCGTTCAGAACACAGCGCCCAATGAAAACTCTAAGCTGCCCCCTTGCAGTTAAGGAATATTGCATTGAGACCAAGATTCCACCGGCGACTGCACTGCATTAGCTCATAGCGCGACTACAAGCGTAAGGACGCCATATATGAGAGTGTGAGATAGAGTATGCAAAATAGAATTACCATCTTTTCTGTTTAATAAAGTGTGGCATACAATATGAACGCCTACCCAACAACGCTGTTGTACATTGCAAAATAAATTTTCTGATCATGGAATAAGCGGTAGACAGAACTCGCTGTCGGGGAGATGTCACATTGGCAGTGACTACTGATCATCGTTGCAGCTGTAAATTGGAATCCTTTTGGTGCCTCTTTCGAACAGGCATATTGCTTGAAACTTCTATCATACTACTTGCGGCACCTTTTGAAGTAGAAAAGGATCGTAGGTGACAGTAAGGAAAAGCTTTCCGAGGTGCCATTGATTGATACCTTCTTTTTCTTCCTTTGCCGTGCATGGAATCTGGTTAGCACCTTGCGCTGGCCGCTATTTAGGCTCTAACAGAAAATATCTTCCGCCGAGACATTTGCCTTATGTTGGTGCTAATTCCTCATATTTCCTTAAAAACCAAAGGGGGCAAATTTTTGTTTATGCCCGATTATTATCGAAAATTCTCTGAAAACAGAAAAATCTAAGTCCCCTACTGACCGTTACCTGTCGTTTGATGCAATGGGCGTCATTCATGTACATTCTTTTTTTTTTTGCTGCAGTTGTGCGTGCTGTCTTGTCTATGTTGTTCGCGGCATATCCAGTATCTGTTTCTTTTTCTTGCAGCAGCTAATATACACTCGTCAAAGTTTATGATTTTGCATTGCATGCGCCTCCTAATTCAGTATTCAGTAATGGTAAATGCTGTGATTCTGAAGGCTTTCTTCTTTCTGCATCTGCGTTTTTGAAAAACGTGGCACTGCTAGTCGCAGTGCTTCACCTCGAAGAATTGTTTTAAACTTTTCCAAATAACCAGGTGCCCCACTCACATGCGCTCGACGCTTCCACGGCCCGAGATAGTACCTGCGCCTCACAGTGAGCAAAATCTTATTGTGTTGTATGAGACAGCGACTGCTATAAACTGGCCTGCACTGTCACTGATGACATAAGGAGGTGCACTCTTTTGTAGCGATAGCTACATTACGGTAGCATTTCGAGGCTTCAGCGTGGCGACAAAGAAATCTTAGCCACAAGGAATCTTATCTGGTTGCCGTGGGGTTTAGTGACTATACCAACAACGTGAAGCCTGACTCCTTATGAAGTCGACAGTTGGACGAAAACTGGTCTGGTTGGGGACAATCATAACAAAACTTAAAACGTAGGAAGCGAACCAAAGCAAAAAAAACAAACAAACAACAACAAAACCACGTTTCGGCTCAAGTACGGGACCTTTTTTCACAATGAGGAGGATTAGGAAGTTCATCGGGATGAAATACGTTTGAAAAGAGGGCGCAGGGAGCGTGCGCATACAGGGGTTAGATTTCCAGTGTTGCGATTCAGGGTGCGATTAGTCGTTTGAATGAATAATGATTCGAGGTGAAGGCGACGGTACAGATTCTTTTCAGTTGCCAGCACGTGTGCCCCACCCCAGTCAATATCGTGGCCAGTTGATACGGAGTGTTCGGCGATAGCATTAGAGTTCACTTTTTTGTTTTTAACATCATTACAATGTTCTTTTAGGCGCCTTTTAAACTCCTCAGTCTTGCCGATGTAGACACTGTCACAACCAGAACACGGGACGCTGTAAACGACGACAGGGTATTCTTTCTTGGGGAGAACGTCTTTGACATTAACCAGCGCATGGCGTAGTTTTCTTGTGGGAACATGGGCAACGTGAACTTGAAATTCGCGCAGAATGCGTGACAAGGTTTCGCTTATTCCGGGTGTGTAGGAAACAGCGGCACGTTTCAGAGGGGACAACACGAGAGTTTCACGTGTCGGGCAAAATAACTGCTTTTCTACGGATGCCACAAAAGCAGCTGGGTAATCGTTGCGCGCGAGTTCCTTCCGTACAGTATCAAAGTCCACTTTGTGATCTTCAAGAAAACTGTATATGCGTTCTGCGCGTTTTAACAAGGTTGCGGCAACAGATTTCCTCTGATCGGCCGGGTGAACAGATTTGAAGTTGAGGTATCTTTCGGTGTGGGTGGGCTTCCTGTAGATGCTGAATGATTTCCACTGTTTCGTTTTACCAATACGTCTAGGGAGGGCAACGCACCGTTCACTTCTTCAACGGTGAAATCAATCGCATCTTCAGTAGAATTGAAATGGGACGAAAAGGCCAGAAAATCATCTTTTTGAATGAGAGAAAAGCAGTCGTCAACATATCTAAGGAAAATTCTTGGGGGTGATGGGAATGTTTCAAGGCCATGGTCTCGACAAGTTCTCCTTATAAAGTTCTCCGACAAATGACTCCTTATGTTGGCACCATACCCCGGTCAAGAAACATCACTATGCAGATCCGTGCTGAATCGACTGCGACACGCGTTCAGCTCAGAGCCAAACAACCTGCAATAACACCTAAAAACGCGGGCATATCTGTTGTATGGAGCTACCTTATTTCACAACGTCGACATTAGTTACACTTTGTGGTGTGCATATAACGTTAGCTGACTACTTTGGAGAAATGTTGCACTGCTTACCTTTTATAGAATGGCGCACGAGGCAAAAAACATGCTCAGGCATATGCTTTGAATGTTACGCACGTCTGCTCGCCACGAAACTGGCTATTGTGCTTTGATTTTTCTACTCCTACAATGCGGGATAAAGAATATAGATATTTACTTACCTGTAAAGTGTAATTAAATACGTTCTGTTTTTTTATTATTGCGTTCTGCTGCGCTTTTTCCTTTTGTTTTATAACGGCACCTACATGAAGGAGAGATCATAAAATACGTTGTTACTAAAATCAAACTATGAGGAGTTAGCGACAGAATTTTGAAACACACTTTTTGGCGATTTCATTCCTGTTTATTTTTTTTCTCTTCGATAAGTGGAGATAAGATGTGCTACAAGAACTGACAGCTAAACGACAGATGCATGTTGTCTCCGGCCTCGATGACGGACAGTCATTACAAAATGCGTTCAATATGAAACTAAATAGTAAATGTTTACTGATATTGCAATGTAGTCCACCTGTTGTACCATTTTGTGCTTTAAGAGGAGCCTATTGTCGAACGTGCAGGTTGCGTTCGACCGCGATTAGAATTATACTGGCCAGAAAAGTTAGCAAATTTTGCTACCTGTAGTGCAGAGAAGCTACTACAATGCACTAGCGCTCACTATTCATTGAGACCCTGAGTTCTGTGAACTCGGGGGCGACTAAATTTTCCCCTGCATAGAGGTTATTTATAGTTCATAACCTTCAATGAGCCGCAATTTCTGCATTATGTCTTCAGGGAAAGCATGGCAGTGACCGGTACGACAGACCTACCGGGCTATGCCACGGCTGTCGGACTAGCCTGTTTTTAGCCTAGAAGGTGGAAAATGTGAGGTTATTACTGCGACATGATTTTTGTTGAACGGAAAGACCTTGCGACAAGATTTATCACCCAAGAACTACCGTACAGTATATCGATACCTGTAGGAACCGTGCTCGCCTGGTTACATTTGGAAAAGGCAGTACATGCGGACGCTCAATGACGGTACATCTGTAATGATGAAAGCGTCCTTGTTAAAGGTCTCTTGTTTTTGCTGAGAATATTGTGTGCGAGGATTTGCCCTCTTATATCACTCTAGAAAAATAATACTTCCTAAATTTTATAATGTTATTCCTAAAAATATTTTTTAAACGTTGTGCCAGAAGGGTCACAAGCCGGCAAGGCGGAAAGTGAAACCCTCGGTAATAATACAACAATTGGCAGGATATTTAGTGGTCTCCAGCGTTACGGCCCAAATGTAGTGGTTAGCCAGCGACAACTACAGGCGCCTTGCACACGGCTTCAGAAGTACGCGTTGTCAAAAACCATGGTTCAATCAGCCAATCAAAGATAAGTGACGCGCGCCTAGATAAAGCACAAAAGAAGGTGAGCGCTCACTCATTCTTTTACTCGTCAATTGTGATGGTCATTTTTGGCTATTTCTGTTAAATTTACTTTGTGTTGACGCTCTATATATCAGGATGCCCATGAAAATTTGACACTAAAATGAAAGAAACTGGGGCCTTAGTGTTGATGCCTGTGAAAAATTACGATGACGCTGTGAAGTTGTTGCCCCCAATTTCGGCGTCAGTAATTGGTCGTGCATTAGACGTTCAGTCTTGAAATGCTCCTGCGCACTCTCAATGTATAGCCCAGCTACAGAAAAGAAAGATCTACGAATTATCATCAAGGCTTCACTGGAACACGCGGGGTGTTTCAGGAAAGTCTACCCCTATTTTTTTGAAAAATTATGCTTTTGTGTGAAGACGACTTGAGCGGCACTATAACAATGAGAAAAGAATTGATTTATGTTAACCAGCGAGAAGAATATGTAATTTGAAATACCCTTATTTTTAGCTCTTACTGTTAGGCGCTTCGTTGCAAGTTGGGATTACTAATTCGGTGTTAATAGGAGCCAAGTCACTTTTTAAAATTTGGAAACAACGAATTCCTTAGCCCGGTGGCTCGACAAACTTCGGCCTTCTCGCAGTAAAAGAAGCATGCTTCGGAAAACCAGAGTTGAACAAAACCCACCTATATTTGTAGCCTCACTTGTTGCATAGAAAATTGGTGCGGATTCAGTTAATGTATAGCGAAGGTGTCCTGTTACTTTCTCTCTGTCGTGTGGGTGCGAGTAGCCAGCAGCGGTGAGCATCGCAGCGCGGGCAAGACAGAGAAGGCCACTAGTCACTTGCGCCACGCAGTGACGAAGGCATGGGGCATTGCTTTGAGCCCGCGTCTTGTGGCGCAAGATGATCAAATTTATAACGCCACAGCTCTGAAGGTTATCGTGTTTTCGACACGTGAGTAATTCACAAGTCGGTCACTAACAGCCGGCTACGAATCTCTGCTTGCAGAAAGGCGGCAAACTGTAATAGTGTTTTATGAGAAATTAGTTAAAAAGTTTTATTGGGGATATTACTACGAACCCATCCGACGGCGACGACGCGGACGAAGTTGTATGTTTTTTCGCGCGTGCTCACTGGGCGGATCCATAGCGGCGGCGTGTGCCTTGCGCTGTGTGGTCCTACGTGTTGCGACCGCCTTCTAGTACCTGTGCCACACGAGCAAATTTAATGCTTACTGCCTTAAGTTTTAATGGCATTCGAGTGGTGCCATACGCATACATTTAATGACATTAGCTTTACTGCCATTTGCGACTTACTGAGTTCCCCACAACTCATTCGCCCGCGCTGTGCGTACTCTCGTCTCTATTACACACACAAAAAAGCACGAAGCTTTCTTAGTAACAACTGCCTAGCGAGTACTAAATGATTAATTCATATCAATTCAGTAAGGTGACGCATATAAACTTCATTTTTGATTATGAGGGCGCCATTTTTGCCAGCCCTTCTGGCACATACTCTCGGCTTGTGTGCTGCCACGTGAGTATATGCCTACTTTTTCGAATTGTCAAGCAAGATCAGCGGTATTTTCTGCAAAATAATTTATTATTGTATTTTAATAACACTCCCGAGATACTGTCCTCCTTAAAATAATAATAATAATAATAATTGGTTCTGTGAGAAAGGAAATGGCGCAGTATCTGTCTCATATATCGTTGGACACCTGAACCGCGCCGTAAGGGAAGGGATAAAGGAAGGAGTGAAAGAAGAAAGGAAGAAGAGGTGCCGTAGTGGAGGGCTCCGGAATAATTTCGACCACCTGGGGATCTTTAACGTGCACTGACATCGCACAGCACACGGGCGCCTTAGCGTTTTTCTTCCATAAAAACGCAGCCGCCGCGGTCGGGTTCGAACCCGGGAACTCCGGATCAGTAGTCGAGCGCCCTAACCACTGAGCCACCACGGCGGGGCTCCTCCTTACCACTGTTTCTACATTTAGGTGAAAATTTTCACTGCCTTGCAAGCGTTATCGTCAACGTCACTTTCGTATAATGATATTAAATGGGAACATGTAGCACGAACTGCGAAAATAATGACATTAACAAACTTAGGGCCTTAAACATTTACTGGTATTTCTTGCGCGCGTGTGGCACGTGTATAAGATGGAGCACGTGGCTGAATTCTTTCATTTTTGAACAGAGTACGATGATTTTCTTTGAGCATGTTGAAATTCGTTAGGTCTGCCTCGTGCGTGTCATACCACTGCCGCGCCGTGCGGGACCGCGGGCCGTGCGGGTGAAATTAAAAATGCCATTCGTCAGCATTAAAGTGGGGTCCCAGTTATTATGGGCGGTGACGCGTTCGTACATGGCTAGCCACTCCTCGACGTTGTCGCTCGGGGCGCCGGGAGAGCTGTCGGGTTCACGCGGATGAGCCATCACCATGAAAGTAAGATTAGGGTTGCTAGGCGATTCGACGGGTTTTGTCATTCTAGCTGGCCAGATGTAGCAACTGCTGCGAAGCTCCGTGATGCAATTGGCGTGTGCTCCTTGAGAAACGCACCAGGGCGCTGAGGGTGGGACCACCTTTGCCTCCACTAAGATGTGCCACCAAGATTGTACCGTCTTCTGAGCTCCTCTACCACTAGTATTGCTATGCCTTAGAAGCCGTCTTCATAGCTCAAGAAATCTTTCTAAAAATGAGTGGAGGCTTTTCTGAAACACCTGTTAGAAAGGCTCCCGCCAAAGTATTATATGAGAAATAATTTTTTATTTTAATGGCCAGCTTTTACGAAGGCTACAGTGTAAACAAAGTGAGAAATTCAATGACTGAAGTTGAGTTTGTCTAGAAAACAAGAAATATTTGTAAATTTTTGAACTTAGCATTCATCCAAAATTATTTTCTTTCTTCATATTTAGTCAACCGCTCGCACTGAAGGGAATTATTGTTGCATTTAGAATTACAATATAATAACTGCACAGGAATAGCATGGCACATACCGCATTGGTTAGGCTTCACACAGTTTCCGTTACTGTCTCGGTGGTGTTTGTCGTCACATCCACATCGCAGTGCATAGCGGGCACAGTTCAGAGCTTGTACTCCCGGACATAGCTTTTCTTGGATCTTTGTGGAGTGCTTGCAGTAGTAATATTTCCTGTTTTGCCCGCAAGCTGACAAAAAAAATTAGAGGGGTCACTTGCTCGGCCTTACGGATATGGCATAATACAGAAGGGCAGACACTTGGGCTTCTTGGTTCATTTCAAGGGTAAAAACCTAGCGCAAAAAAGACAAGGACTCAGAATGACAACATCAACAGCGTTATAGCGCTGTGCGTGTTGTCATTCTTAGTCCTTGTCTTTTTTGCGCTAGGTTTTTTACCAATGACATAATATATTGCTTAATGGGTTAATTCCAATATATGCCATAAGTCATTCTCTAATTTGCATTCATTGATCCCTGCAAGTCCTCATACCCCTCCTCGCGCAGTGGTGCAGCGGTTAAGCTACGCGCAACGGCTCTGCGATGGCAGGTGCTCCCAGCGGTGGGCACTGTGTGCTCCAGGTTGCGCTCGCCGATTGACCAACATGTTTTAACTTCCACCTGCTACGGTGGGCAGTTTGCTATCTTCTAGGCAGGTTGCGATGACGCCGCACGGTCACGTGACCTAGGTGGCCCACCTGCCTCCTAGGTTGTTCTTTTGGTACCACCTGCCAGTCTTGCTCGAGATTTTTCGCTCATAGCACCGAACGAAAATTTCTAGATGGTATCGCGGTTAAAACTACGAGGACGCTTAAGTCATCTTAAGAACGCAGTGGTATAGCAATAGGTTTCATAACTGTCGCAGCGTCTCCTGCAAACTCTGTTTCTTTGCGTCAGTTTCTTTGCAATTGTTGGTACATCAGCCGCCATACTTGGACTGCGATATGCAGTGGCAGGTAACCGCTTTGCTTTAAGAGTGGCGGCATTTGCGTATATCACTATTTCAAAATTGTTATTGTGTAGAAACTAGGCTGCCCACAACACGGGGTGAAGGCTGGGATGAGGTTAGACATCACGGGATATCTCTAGATCAATCACCGATTTTCATGACATCAGACATCAGCGAGGTTTTCCGTGGACAGCTTTAATAATAACGCACGAATATCTGTTACGCGCAAATGGGAGTGCACGATATTATTACTTAAGAAAAGAATTCATCGAGACTTCTCAGCATGACGATAGGCAGCTCAACAATCAGCGCCACAGTCCTCTCGTTGATACCTTCTGAATACTGCTGGAATGTTTGAAAAATGAATTGTCTTTTTGTTGGTATTTATAGCTGCGGTCATTTCACCGCAACCTACATCGTTTCTCCAGTACGCATGCGCATCTTTTTATTTCTTCTGAGAATAGTGTTCTCATACGTACACTTAGTTGAAGTTATAGCTTGCCCCGTCGCATGACTCCTGTGTGTACCTTTTAACCTTACTGCTTTATACGTTACAACTTTGCTTACATAAATATTACTTTAAAATTATCTGCAACTACGAAAACTTACAGTGAAGGTGACGTGAATACTATAATTTTTTTTATCTTAAGCATATTGTAAGCCATGATGCCAAGTACGTCTACTTTCCAGCGAACACCTTGAAAACCTTGCATTCAAGACAAGGTTTGGAACTAGCTCTCTGTTCCGTTATAATGAGAGCAGCGGAAAACGTAATGTATTCATTTTTATATAATAAGGCGCTGCGCAATTAAAGATCTGCGGAGGAAAGCATCTGCAGGACTGCCGTTGGCAAAAGGGAACATAAAACTGGCTTTAGCAGATATCGACAACGGACTAAAATTTGTCGGGTTCATTTTATATGTGGCTTTTATTCTGCTTTCCTTAGAAAACAATGTAAAACAAGATGCTTAATTTTTCGCTTTCACCAACTTACGGCTGTAACTTGTGGAGAGTATTTTTTTTGAATCGATAGGTAACAAAAATCAGCGTATTTGGTACCGTGGGGTGCACTAGCTGTGCCGTACATATTTTGACGATAGAAAATAGCCCCTAAACATGATTTCAAGGGTGCACGAAAATAAATGACTCGAAAAACTTGCGCTCCCGCAGAAGACGCAGTTATAAACACTAATTATGGCTGAATCGGTGCGCATCCTAAAAAAAGTATTCCAGAGTAGTTTTTCATATTGCGGCTGTACAATTTGTAGGTGCCTAAGAGCTCCGACGGTTCCAAAGTTATTGGGCTTTATAGAATTCCTACATCTACTATATGTCTTCAATTGACCGACGAGTTACTTTTTCTCGAGACGAAGTACCATGCAAGAGGTACGCGATAAGAAACAAAATCATTCGGTATGCGCGAGAGTTATTTTGAAAAGAATTTAAACTTGAAGGAGACCTCACAAATAATTAACTTTTGCTCAGTGGAAAAAAAGCTTAAAACTACAGTATATGTGAGGTAAAAATGTGTAATTATTGCAAGAGCGGCTGAAGTGTCGTATACATTAGTTTTCGTTTCTTTTCCTAATGGTTAATATTACTCTGTGAAATTCATGCAGAAAATGCGGGTTTTGAAACGTGTCTTACATCCGGTGTCATAATGCGTATTATGATTCAACGTCACCAATCTCGTTGCTGCTTAGATCAATATATCTGTTGTTTTGAGAATAAGCAAAATAACTCACATTTTACGAAAGAAACTGCCAAGAATAAAATGAGAAATCGGATGATGCACATTTCAGTCTTCATACTGAGTGCTTAGATCTGCAAAGAAAAAGGCAGTTTTATGCAAGTGAGAACTTACAAGAAAAATTATTCTTGGAGAAACCTTCCCTATGATAAATTCTATATTTCCACATGTTAATTAAAAACCATATAGTATTTAGTAAAATCTCGCCATTATTTAAGACAAACAATCTCTGTGAGCTATGAGCTTAATTATAGACAACATTCGTAATGTGTAGCGGTGCCTCACGGCGTCAAATAGAGACGAGTGAGGAAAACTGAACATAAATTTGCAATTCTTCAAAGCTGCTTTTTTTAATTGTTTCCTACTGTTCTGGCATAACGCTCACCAAATATGAAAAACGCCAGCTCAATAGTAATACTAAAATTTAATCACAACAGAAAACTTCCAGATGCTAGATTTGCCCCTCTTTATACGGCAAAATAACACAATGCACAGGGCATAACAAGAGGCCCCTCCAAAACAGTAATTACTCATCCCTGGTACTAAAGCACACAAGGTGGCTGCATGGACACCTTGAAAATCTTTCGCAGCATATTCGAATGGCAGATATTGTATTAAAATCGAACCCAGCACTCTTTTGCTGCATGGCCCACTACAGTATACGCAGTTTCTACGCCATGGTCTTCGTGCAGTCTGACTGCACAATATTTTATGATTGCGTGCCTTCATCGCCACTTTTTCCTCTTTAGCGTCATAGTTGTTGCTCTGTCGTTAAGCTGTGTTGAATGACCACGCGATTTGGTTCTATTCGTAGCGCTATGTTTTTTTTATTTCAGTGCAGGACACAGGGCGCAGAGCTTGCGGCCATGGCAGAATGTATTGCACGAATAGCAGTTAATGCCCGCCGGACAGAGTGCGACGCTTAAGGTCGCAAGCCTTTTATACGGCTGATCATTTAATGTTCACTTATTTTTTAAGTGCTCGGGGGTGGGCGTCGTTGGGAACAATATAACGATTGATGGCATCGGCGCTTCCGACGTCTCTTCAGAACATTGTTCATGTTTTCGGCACGCTACTAGACATTCTTTCATTTCGTTTTGTGCATTGAGATTATGCTAAAGAGCACCAAAATGCGGATAGAGCTTTTAACCGCGCAAAAGTTATTATAGGCAGTTTTGAGAGTCCAGAACGTCACATCTTCGCATTATGTCCTACATGTGTCTTGGTGCTAAAATAGTTCTATCCCATTTATCCTACGAGCAGAAGATTTAAAGCTTTGCTTAAGATAAGGCCAATTACCAGTTGTAATAACGAAACTGTTCCGTTAATCTAGGACGCCAGGTTGATTGAATTGCACAGCTTAAAAAAAACTGACGTGAAGTTTTCTCTGCTTTTTCGACTGTTCTTCAAGTAGGCTCAATTCGCAGACTTTTTTCTCTAGCTGCAGAAATTCAATCTGGTCAAACTTGCATGAGAAATATCGGAGACATGGTGGAATATGGCACATAAATATCAAGTTCCTACAAAGCATGAAGGAAGACAGTAGTGATCGAACCAAAGAGTATAATTGATATTTTTCATAATTTATGGTGTTCATTATTTGGAGATTAATAGGGCAGATATCTTTAAAGGTAATTGATTAGAAAACCGAAGAAAAACAACCAGACGCCGCTTGTGGCATCCGAATCCAGGACCTCCGAAATTCGCGTCCGATGTTCTACCTACTCAGTTACGGCGAAGGCTTAATAATCTTCTGCTTTCGGGGGTATTTATGTGTAGTTTAACCGAATCTTCAGAGTGTTAACCAGTGCCACCCCTATCCATAGCGGCGAACGAGTACGGAAGTCGTGGCTGCAGATCCTACCGGCGGTATGTGGTTATTTTTTCTCCTTTCTACTCTAATCACTTGTCTTTAAAAATATTAAGCCAATAATCTCGCAGTGATGAACACCACAAATTATAAAAATTGGCAGTGGCTTAGCTCAGCTATGCCAGGATATAGGAAGTGAGAGCTGCAGTTCCCTCCTGGTTACACATGATGTCGAACTTGTTGTTGTGACTATAATGTAAGCACTGAAGAAGTATTCGATGAAACACATTGTTTATTTATTCAGTTGTTTTGACAGAGATAAACACTGCCCGATGACCGGTAAAGTAACACGCAGTTGTCTCAATGCTGCCTACACAGTATTTAGACTGATTGGTTTCTCTCAGATACACAAGCTGCTATGCACCGCTTGTTACGCTCCGCCTCTTGGTGTGTCCGCTTGGCAAGACGTTCTTCTTTTTGCTCTGTCGTCTCCGCCGCTCTTTTAGCCTTCTGATGACCATTATTTCTCTGTAGAGTGGCCAAGTGCCAGGGCTCCTCGCGCGGCGGCGGGGGCGAACTCTGACGTCATACCCCGCGCACCTGCTCTTCCTCTCTAGTTTCGCGCATGCGCACTATCGGCTTCCCAGACTCGGGGCAAAATGCTCGGCTGGGTAGCGTATTGTACCTCTCGCCACAAAAAAATCTACTATGCTCCTAGGTTTCGGTGACTGTTGGCTTCCGCCAGGTATGTCATAACGGGATCTCTTTTACTTTCCGTCGTGTGCTGAATAGCTTAACGAGGGCCTCGAATCCGGCAGATTTGATACCATAGGTAGCATAAGAGGGTTTTCGCACAGCTTCCGCCCTCGCTGTTCGACTATGTTCGTACGTGGCACAAGCGGTAATACAGGACGTACTACGTCCGCCGCAACGGAGGAGGGTGGCGCTGGTGAACACTCAATGTTCGGTTACAGTACATAAATGCCCTCGAAAGGACAAGATTGGACAGCTCGGTTGGTAGAGCACCGGACGCGAAATCTGTTGGTTGTGGGTTCGAATCTAACCGGATGTTTGTGGTTTTTCTTGTGCTTTCTAATCAATCACCTATAAAAATATTAACTCTATTATTCTTCCAATGGTGAACACCACAAATCATACATAAAGAAAAAACATCCCCTAAGCTCGTTGGTTTAAGTGACTGTTGGCTTCCGTCATGTTTGTAATAACAAGCCCCTCTTCTCTCCTCCCTTGTCTGCTCAAGTTCATATGACGGATCATTTAGTTAAGTGGCGCTAAGTAACAAAATATTGGGTTCTGCCCAGCTCTCTACAACCCACCGCGGTGGCTCAGTGGTTAGGGTGGCTAAGGCTGCATTGCAAAAAAAAAAGGGCGCATCATTGACACCTCATAGCAGAACACTACTACCGTCCCAATATTGGATACATGTATATATTGATTGTTGCTGTGGAATCTTATATTCTGCAAAAATTTGCCTTCATAAACCAAATCTCGTTGAAAAAATACGCTTGTCTGGAATTCGTTGGTATCCTACTTTTCCTCTGCTCCAGCCAATCGCTAGTGCTACGAGGGGTTCATACCCAAGACGATCGAAGCGAGAAACTGGTTAGGTGTCCCGCAGCGCCACATGGACAATTTTTTTATAAATGTGTGCGCCTGACGACAAATCTTTGTAGCGTGCTAACGCCTGATTCACTATATCTTCTCTTCTTAATGTTCCTTTCTTCTACGCTCTGCAGCCGCGGAGATCATGGGCTATTCAACATTCTTTTCACTCTCTCTTGGAGAACTCGTCTACTCATAGCCCACAATCATCCATGATGTACTGCAGACAATTTATTTGATGATAGTCTGTAAGGAAATATTTCCCAAGAATCTGTTTTCCTTCGTTCATATCTCTGCTTCTTAACACTGCTTGCTTCATTCTGCAGAGCAGTTTGTGTACTGAGTGATATTGTCGAGCAGTAGTGACGGCAGTACGGAAGTAAAGAATGCAACGAAAAGTGCTTTCAAAAGAAACTGTTTATTGGGTACACCTGCTCTCACAAACAACTGAATGACTCCGTGGCGGTGATAGCAACAAGCTTGTTTGGCGGGCATCGAACAGAATGTCCGCGGTTCTCGGCCGTGCTGAATTTAAAGCTCACAAGGAAATTTCGAGATACGGCGTGCAAAGTAACCACGGCAATGTGGAACAATGTAGAATCGGCTCCGCCTGGGTGCGATCATTAGAGATACATCTGGTCCCCTGTTGCATCACAGGCGAAACAATAAAGCCGCATGCCAACAGCTTTGAAAAATGAACAAACAACCATTACGAAGATTGGAGTCCATGTAATCATTTCAATGCCAAGTGAAAAAACTTTCGAAAGTAACATTAAAGACTGCTTACGGGGGGAATTGGGAAGCATTACTGTCCCTTGGAGCAGCTCACATACATGTGCCCGAGGTGCCAAGCTTGCAGAACTACTCTCAAAACAATCAGTTTGACCGCTCAATGATGGCAGCATAACCTACCACCGAGGCCTGACGACTGCCAGCAGCATCAACGTGACCTTTGTAACAAGTTTCGTTGCCCACAGTTTTGCCTGGTTCACTGAATTGTAAACACGTTGAAGCGATCATTACCCAGTCCTCATAGCAGCTGTCCGCATGCAGATGGCGCCAAAGAAATTACTTATAAAATCTACAAACTGTGATGCATACAAGGACGCTGCAAGCAGAGGAATTACTGCCGCAACCCGTAAGAAGGAATAAGTATTGGCAATTGCTCATTGCCTCAGACACAGTGCACGAATTACAACTAAATTGATAAGCAACCTTCAAATTCTGAGGCATCTCAAAAGCTATGCGCTATTCGCAGATGGGCTCAAAGAAACGATTTGCGCACAAAAAACCTTGAAGACCTTCGCGCCTGCCAACGGGCGCAACCGCACAGTCACGTTACCTGCAGAAACTCAGTTGACAAAGATGGTGTAACTTTTGTTCAGTACAGAAAATTTGGCGGAATGTTAGAGGTGTGTACGCACCCCTCGAACAGTTTCACCCCTTCACTGCACTCTCTCTGCATGAAAGAAAATCCCTAAGAGAAGTCCCAGAAGAATACCGCAGACTACTGGCAGCGGGGTCAGGGCCTTCGACACTCTCTGAAGTTGGTCATCCGGGAATTCCAAAGACGTCAGTGCCAGTATTGGACGTGCCTTTCACAACTGAGTATGCACAGCTATCGCGGAATCAAACAGACGCACGTATTCAGGTCACGATGAAGTGACGTATGACGCCATCGCAAAACTACCCCACAACTACCGTCTTCGACTCGTGGAATATAAAAATTCTTACTGAAGGACTTCTGAGCTCCCTATGAAATGGAAGATGGAGAATATTGTGCCTGTTTTGAAACCTTCTAGGAGCCAACAAGCTATGCATCCTTCTGGCTCATCGCTAGGATTTTTAGCTAAGATTGTCAAAAAATGAATGGTGCCACTTGGAGGTTAGCCAGCGGGGAGTATATATAGACGAAAGACAATTACAGGATTGTCTGATGTGGCGCTGCGTGCGTCGTAGGGCCACTTGCTCATTTATCCTATTTTTCTCGCCATCGCCGGGATTTTCTGTAGCATCGGCGAGTACACACGCACGCACGTCGCCGGCTTTTCTCCGAAGGTACCTTGTAATGCTTTCGCATTAAAATTGCTACAATCATTAATACATCAGTGGTGGCACCTTCGGTGCATTGGTAAGCTTCGAAACTTGATGTTATGAGAATACAGGCGTTCAAAACTGAAAACACCAGCTTGAAAGTGAAACGGTTAGTTTGCAAGAAGAAATTGCTCGTAACAGTACAACATGAACCATTATAACAAGTAGTATGCAGACCTGTCGAGACAAAATTCAAGAACACAAAAATTCTTAGAGTTTCGAGCGTGGTAAGTGCACGGTTTTCTGGAATAAATCTGCGGCTGTTCTGCGCTTCTGCACACAACGAATTAAGGAACAGTGGTTGTTACATATCGTCGAAGAAGCTGTTGTTAAGTGATGAATTTAGGCGTCTATACTTGGCAAAAAATTCTTATTATTGTAGAAATATTGTCCTGAAGATATCCTGAGCGAATATTCAGGATTGATACCTATATTTCTTGAAGGAGTGTTTCTTGAGATGCGATGCAAAATACTTCGCATGAGCAACAGAAGAAACTGCAAGCTTACATGTAGTATTCATATTTCGCCCACTCATGTTTTCTTATTCACTTGTATTAATTTTTGTACGCGGAAGTAAATCACGGCTTTCGCTTCACTCTTGTCGTTGTCAAAGAACGGCCATTGCAAATATTTCGTTACTCCGTCATCACAAGTGCTCAAGCGATCAACCATTTCCTTCTCACTGGAAGCAGTATTATAAGGGGAAAAAATAATACGAACCGTTTTTCTGTCGCTGAAGTGCTTGAATCACGTGGCGCTACTTTTGTTGCTGGCTGAACTTGGAGCCGCGCTTTGAGGGCACCTTATTTTATACACCCTTGCTTACCTTTGCAACCCAGAAATTCTGCTAATTTTATGTACTTTGTATGAAAATACCTTCTCGTTATAAATCCTTTTTAATGATCAAGAAACGAAATATATTTGCAAATTCAAAAAAACCTAGTCCATTGTTCTATATCTCCAGCAGTATGCTGCAGCCACTCCGGGGTGCTATTCTTCGCCGTGTCATCGTACAGAGGAAGGAGTTATTTGCATTGTCACAGTGAATAGATCAGAAAGAAAACAATTATTTCACTTAATGAACGCTGCTCAGCAACGCTCTTTGCGTTGGATTTGAGCGTTAATTGAGAGAGTAGCTGCCTTTCACTGGCTCATCGACCGTGATCAGGTGCTGTCTATTCTAGCAGCAATAACGTAAAAAAAAACTGGTGTTGTTGACATCAACTTTCGCATCAGAGAGCGCCGTTCGAGGTCCCCAATTTAGAACAATTTTTAGAACAACTATTTCGAATGCACTACAGCACAGTTTATTAAACCTAGCAATATTTATCACGTTTCTCTTCCCATTGTTTCATGATGGCCTTTAAGCGCGACATACTCAGTGTCTGCGCTGTTGATGCTAAAAATATTCGACAATTCTTTTTCAAGTCAATGACCAAGAGTTTATTTGTTTCTGCGCTTTCACAGGAGATGAACCCTTTCTTACATATGAAATTGCCTAAAGGCTATTTCTGCGCCATGTACTGCGTGCCAGAAAAAGCAAAGGCGCTATTTTTGTCCGAAGAAATTCCAGAAATACAAATATTTATGACTAAAGATTCACTGTAGTAAAAAGAAAATAACAGCTCATTTAACAGAAAAAATTTCTGCATTGCCCGCACAAGCGCTGCTTCAAACCGCAGCTCATTTTGCCTCTAAAGGTTGTGCAAATTGTGCGTTCAAGCAGCCAACAACTAAGTTCTTAATGGAGTCGTGCTGTGTGCGTGAAGACGCACGATTCCACGGCATTAAGCAGCACACGATGTTCTTGTGACCAAGCCGTACTTCCCAGAGACATCTATATTTATTTTATACATGTTTAAAAATAACGATGCAGCAATGGTGTAGGTGTACCGTATCGCTGCATGGGGCGGGAGGACAGCGGTAAAAAGAGAAATGATTGATGACGGAATTCAACACCCAGGCGAGAGCGGTGGCCTGATGCCGACGACCAGAGAAGACAATGCACCCTTGCACCAGAACAGGATTTTTCCACTCTCATGTTGTAAAGTAACCACGTCCGATATGAATGCACGAATTACCCCCTGTTTTCAGTACTCATCGGTTTCATTGCAACTGAGTAAGGCGGCGGTCAGAGCTGTGACTTAGCAGAGAAGACCAAGAATCATGGGATCTAGACAAAACGCCATTCGAATCTGAGGCTAGCAACGTTTAAGACGTCTTGCTTAGTGAGGCTAGACTAGCAGAGCTGTTCTAGTAACTAGCGGGTACTATGAGGAATGTGAGAGGGCTTAGTACGGTTAGGAGGAGAGGTGAAGGATATTGATTATTGAAAGGCGAGTGCGTACCGATATTCACGCACTTTAGAGCGTTTTAATAGCCCACCTGGCAGTAGACTGACTTAATTTGCGGGTGACCTCGGAACTATAGCACCATAGTGATCATGCACATTCCAATGATCATCTATAAACTCTCATGTTTCTGAAAGGTATATGGGGCCGACTAGGCTGTGCCGAACGTTACAAACCACTCTAGTTGTCGAGCGCTGTAGAGATGTGTTGATGTTTGTAGGGCACTGTCTTTGTTTGGAGTGGTGGGAACGCTAGGTATGATATTCCTGATTAATAAAGACCTAGCTAGCAACATACGGAAAATCTAAAAGTTTAACGTGAGGGTTGAGGGTATCGTAATGAACGTAAAATAAATTAAAGTTTGAAGGCTGTGGAGGCCTACGCATCTACTTCCAACCAGGATGATGAGATAATATAAAGGTCTGAAGAAGTAAAATCGGCAATGCGTAAGTTAGGCATGCCGTGCACAGTCCATATGGAGGATTTAAATACAAGCGTAGACAACAGAAAGGCAGGAAGCAGAACTGTTAGCAACTACACACGTATTCGACAAAAAAGAGACAAAATGGAATTCGCAGGAAGAATTATATTCGGATTATGAGCTTGCGGATTATAATAGCTACAATGGGTTAATGATGATATATGCTCAAATGGCCATTCCCAACTCTACATTCATAGATCCCTGGGAGTGCTCATAATACCTGTCCTTGCGCAGTGATGCAGCGGTTAAGGAATGCGCCACTGTCCTGAGATGGCAGGTGCTGTCCCCGCTGGAGCTTGTGAGAGCCAGGTTGCTCTTCCTGAGCAAACTCTCGCCACCAGGCAGTATTTTAGTGGGTACGTTTCATGGTGGGCAGTTCAAGGTTCAACGGGCAGGTTGTGATGACGTCACAAGGTCTCACCTATGTGGCCCACCTTCCATCTTGTGGGGCCACCTAGTGTAGCTTACCCACACCCCGGTTGGCAGAAAAACTGCACAGACAGCGGCTAAGCAGCTGAGTCGAAGACGAGCGTTAACGCGCGCAAATGATATTTGCTTGATATTATGTGCGCATACTGGCAGAGTACAGGATATGGAGGTGTTCGGACAGGCTATGAATAGCAACCGCAGGATGGTGAACTCGAATCAGCCTAGCTTTGAAGAGGCTATATAGCAAGGAAGAAACACATCGATGAGCTAGCGCTAAGAGTGCAGGAATCGAAATGCGGAGGTGGTAATCGGCTGATGACGGTTATGGTTTCAAAGCAGTTGTATTTTACAAGGCGGTGATGAGATTGCCAATGATGTATGCAATGCCAACTACATTTCCGAAGAATGGATTATCGCGAGGATGAAACTGAGCGAGGAAATCTCAGTGATATGTCTGGTGTGACCACGAGGGACGGAGAGCTGAATATTCTGAACGAGTTTCACGTTATCGTGGCTAGTAGATGAGAAAATATAAAAGAGCTAAGGCTTAGTGGGTTTGATATAACGTCATAAATATGAAGGAATATGTCGCAGGAAGGGGGTCAATGTATGACATAGAAGGGACGACTAAAGAGTAGGCGTAAAAAGGTGTGTATGACAAGCTTTCAGCGGAGATTGCCCAGGACAGGAAGAAGCAGAAGACATCCATTAAAAACAGCGACCCCAGATAAGCAAGCAAGATAACCAAATGGAAGAATTATTTTAGTCTGATTATCCTCCTGATAAGTTGTGCACAGTTTGCTTGCAATTGGATCCAAAACTAAATTGCACACCGGACATCTGTACAATTCTAAGGACATTGTTGGAGGGAGTGAATACCAAATCAGCATTTTGTTACAAATACAAACCTCCAATATGAATGATGTCAAGTCAGAGGTTGCCTGCCAGATGCGAGTCGCTAGACAGCCCAGCACGAGAGGGAGCCGGGATCGCCGTTATCTTTCCTACGCACATATCGCTTCAACATCTACGCAGCCATTGCACTTTTTCCTTGCTTAGCTGAAACCCACAGGTCGATTTATGCAGCCTCAGGAGAGTGCCAAGGCTTCAACCAAGCCACGTGCGAAAGTTCGTTGTTCTTTCACCGGCGCTTATTTGGTGTGAGACGTGTCAGGGTCACGTTTCTGGCGTAATTGCTTATCGTAGTGCCCCAAAAGAGTTTGGGAAGACCACGCCACCTGAGTGGTCGCCAAAGCCATCGCCCGAAGCGTAGGAAACGTCCAGACAGCGCTCATCGCAGCGTTTCTCTGAGCGTTTTGCGACGCTGTTGAATGCACGTGGGCGATACGCCTTACCTTCTCGGTAGGCAGAAAGTGTTTGTGATTCAGGGGTCATATTTGGCGGAAAAAAAACAAGATGGCGACGTGGCTGTAGAGCGGCGGCCGGGCGTACAACATATTTCAGTCGCTAGGAACTACCTGTAGATATAATCACTTGCAAGAATTTTGTTTTGATCAGAATTGCGTATAATGGTGAGCTTTTATGTTTCTCTTGATAATGAAATTTTCAAGGTAAAAATTAGTTTTTTACCAGATGAAGATGCAGCGATGCATCCGTCAGAATATCAAAGCGTAATATAGCTGCTCTTTAAAGCATGTTAGTACGACATGTTTTTGCTTGTATCGAAAACAATGAGTTCTATTCAATTGCGTTCCTATAGGTTTATGTTAGGTGTAAAAATTTTTTTAGGATTAAGTGAACATCGCAAAAATTTGTTCAGTGATATTTGTTAGATTATTTCACTTTTTAGTAATTACGAAGTGGCAGAGTTTATTCCTTTCTTGCCCTAATTACCATACAGTTTATTTTCCTTAAGTATCAACTGACTTGTAAAGAGGAACAAGATAACTCATGAAGCCATGCATTTGACGTTTGATTTTAGCGGAAGAGTCTCAACTATGGAAGAATACAGTGAGTACAACTCCGAACCCAACAAAGTATAACTGACATATTACTGGAATAATGACGTTTAATGATAATTTCTGAGGTACGCGTTAATTTCATAGTACTAGAGTGGCTTTGTTATGACCAACAAGTGCGAAATGTTGCGATTAACAAAGTAGCATAGAAAGAACTGTAAGCGTACCATTGTACACAATACGGAATAAGTTTTAAAACATTTCGCCCCTAATAAACCAAAAGCGTTTTTATGACAGAAACAATCCATCAATGACAGCGTAGAATGAGGTGGACGAAAAACATTATCTTAAGGACAAAAATCACTATTATCGTTTATCGCACCCGTAGCTAGGGTATCCTAACCATTCGTATTGCAGTCTTCTATAAGAGCGCAGGTTGAAGGCACCCGGAACTTGGCACGCGCGTCGTAGTCGTCGTTGTCATCAGCTTAAGCGGAAAAGCTGTAGCGAAGCGAAGAGCACGGCGAAGGATGAATATAAGTCGTTAGAACGGGGAGGGCGAGAATGAAAAGGTAGATGAGGAGGTTGCGGTGGAAGTGAGAATAGCGGCGCGGGCAGGCGAGACGAGTCGCCTCAGTTTGCGCCTGCTGCTGCGCAATGACTTGCAAACGCGTTTGCTGATAGCCTTGATGCATAGCATAAAAAAGTGCGAAAACAGCACACATACGAATAAAAAAATTACAAGAAGAGGCGCTATCTCGCTACCAAAATTTATTTAAGAAGGTTAGGCCTATAAACAGGAACGCAAACGGCACAAAAACACAAAGGCAGCAATCACCACATGAAGCACCACGTGTAGAAAGCCAACGCGCTAAGAGGTTATAATAGATATCCAAGTGATGGCGCTAAATATTCGAATTCCCTGTCAGTCAGTCCTACGGATGTTTGACTGATAGAATTAGCACCATTAAATGGTATTTTAAAGGCTTGCATGACTTCTCGAACCCGTTGGTCACAGTGCCTGAAAATAATGGCTGTGCTTCCAAAAAGCAGCGTGCACTGTTTCTCTTTCTGCGTAATGTGTTATACGTAATGTGTAATGGCATGCGTAATGTGTTTTTAAATTTATACATACATGTACAGCTAAGCATTGTACTATCCCTGTGATGCATACATACGGGACCCTTATGTTGAGACATTATTCGACTAAGGGAACGGACAGTGAGCGGAAGTACCCATACTTGTTGCCAAATGAGCGGTGAGGTTAAGCAAACCACACAGGCCGCAAAATAACCCTGACATGTCCAATACGGACAAGAAAGGACACGATCAATAGCGAAGCAAATCTTGCTCCTAAGGAAAAAGAGCTGCCCCGTAAGGATGTTCAGGAGCTTCCCAGGAAGGCGCGCCATAGAAACACTGAGGCTGTACCAGAGCACGAAAGCTCCCGCGACTATCAATAGTCGCGCAAAGCGGCAGCAAGGGCAATGATTGCTTGTTATAAACCGGTTGACTCCAAGCGCCGTGTCCCTTCTGTGTATTCGTTTGTTAGCGCCTGGATTTTTTTATAATGAACATATACCAACTAGCTCAGTTTTCTACCCTGTTGACTCCAAGGCCTCGAAAGCTCCTTTGCACCAATGTCCAAAAAACACGGGCGACCACATATTCCTTTATCATGTGTCGGTTTGACTCCTGGAGCGGGCAGTTAGGGCACTGCGCAGACCGCATAACGCCCCATCGTTGCAGCCTGCCCCTCGTAGGTAAATCCCCGCACTACTGACGCCACATGAAATCACGCAGGTTCGCAGGAAGAAAGGAAGCTATCACCAACAACCAAGAGACGCATTCCGGCTGTCGCCTGGGCTCCGGAGGTACCAAAGGCATAAGCAACTCACCCATCGACTCCAATACTATATCCACAGCAATATATAAACCTGGGCTGACATGGCAGGCATGATGATGAAATGCCACAATAGCTGCTAAGAACGCAGGCATCTCTAAAGCATGCCGACACCGACTGAGTGCCATAGCAGGTACCAATTCCCTCAGTCGTGTTCCTAAAAAACAGGAGGCGAGCGCCCGCGCTGGGCAATCATCCACCTGCAACAAGCAAAGGAAGAAGCGGTAAACCAGCAGCCGGAAGCAGACGAACACAGAAGGGAAGAAGAACTCGCCCCTGAAACGTGGCTACCAAAGCGCAGCACGACACGCCAGCTTGGTGCGATCCCTCAGAAAAAGAATTCAGAAGAGACTGAATCGACCGGGAAACGCGGAAAGGCGGCTGGGATACATGTCCAATGTACCCTATCCGGCTCAAAAATCTGATTGGACAAGAGAGCGCCACCCCAACAGAGCAGATCAAAGTTACTAGTCATCGCAAAATGCTGCGGACCTTGTCTTGAACCAAATCACACATAGAAGCAGCTATTCCAAGCGACTCATACTGTATCTATCCCTAGAATACGGATGATATTACTGTGAGCGATTGGGCCACTACTGATCAGGCCGTTAGGCTGGTCAATTACCAAGTATTTAAATTTTTCAAAATTCAAGGGCCGCAGTAGGCACTTTGCAATACCTTTGAAAGAGGAGGAGACAGCGGTGGAGACTCAACTCGCATACTAAATATGATCATGGTGACGGATTTTTATGGCGCAAGGGTGACTATGGCCAAAGAGCGCCATGGCACAAGATAATTTCTCCTAGTCAAGGTGGGGTCAAAGACCCATTTCTCAAACATTTCACCCTAAAGAAGCCGAGCACCAGACCAGGGGAAAGCTTGTATCCATTGTATTACCGGTGGGTATCTCCTCCCTTGGCCATGGATGCCTAGGTCACTAATCCCAGCCCGAAAGTATGGCTCTAAGCTTAGAGCAATAAACAGAGGCGACAGAGGACAGCCCTGTCGTACTCCACGGGTAGCACTGAAAGGGGGACTCTCCCAGTCATCCATTGCTTGTATGCTGTCAATGTCTTCATATATGCTGCCAATAAGAGTTATAATTTTTTGAAGGAACTGAAAAGCCTCCAGGACAGCGAATATGTAGCCATGCTCAAGTTGGTCAAAAACTTTTTCCCCAACTTAAGATAGAATAACACCATTAGCCATACGGCGTTGTGCATAGTCCATAATATGGCGCGTATCACGCGACGAACTATGCATTTCCCTGGCTGGGACAGAGCACGCCTCTGTGCTACCAATCAGGAAGGTCATCACGCCCTTCAAACGCCGGACCACAATGGCTGCAAGAGTCGTGTAATCAACGTCAAGTAGCGTGATCGGCTTCCGGTTATCCGGTCGAATTGATCGGGGTTCATGGATTGGCAATAAAATTGTTCATCCTCTCCGAAAACTAGCAGAAAATTCCATATGTTCAAAGCAGCGGCGAATGATACTGGTGAATGCAGGACCAACAATATCCCAGAAATCTAAATAAAATTCTGCAGGAAGCCTAACCTGCCAAGTTGATGACCTGCGTTTCGCAGAAACTAACGATTCCTTGGGCGGTGGTTAGGAAAAGTTTATCTAACATTGACATCGCAATGAGTGGTAACAATACGCAAGACAGTCCACATTACTGAAGTACAACACGTGAACATCGCACAAGTACAACACAAAATGGGTCACTATTTACATGCTAGTCGCCAGTCATAATGATTATATACGAAAAGGCGCAACGAAGAGAGCTGTGATATGCATGAAGGTATATACAGTGAATACATAATAAAAATGAATACATAAACAGTGACTCATGATGCGGTAGATGGCAGATACCCCAGCAACCGCTGTGTTGCAGGTAGCACAGAGTGCAAGGCTTCTGAATGCCGACGAACTGCCTTGTCCAAGTGGGGCTATTACTTTCGATTGTGGGCCTCTTAATTGTCGCGCAAGTGTGTGGCTGCTTATGATCAAATCAGCGTGAGATCTACCACAAAACTGCTGGTCACAACTTGAGTGAGCCGTGAATCCACAGTCGAACCGCCAGCCGTCGTTTAACTATAAGGCGTCTATGGTAGCCGTTTGTGGAGCCCACACAGTTTACCATAGGAATGGGCACGCGCTACTTGAAAGTGCGGGCCACGCGCCTCGCGGTCCGAGTCAAACGAATACGCATACGTTGTGGCCTCAGTGACCCTCTGAAACAATGAATAACGACGCTGCAATGAAAACAATTACGGAGGGAACTAATTACTACTTATGTGCTGCAAATGCAAAAACATGCACGCGGGGTGTCGTGCTGGGGTGATGGCGTACTACTCCAATGCAGCGGCCGGCGAAGCCGAAGTGTTCGCTCCACCCGAATGGAAATTAAGAAAGGCGACGACACCCAAACCCATCGCTAGAGACTAGCAGTTTAGCGCATGGGAGGTTGCGCTGTGGTGATGGCACAGTTTTGTTGGTGAACCTTTATACCTGTTCTTTCTGACTGAACTACACGGCCTCTAGAAAACGCGCATGATTGACCGACATTGTGTATCTATTGTTTCTGCAAAAGACCACTTCGGCAAAATAATGGCTCTTCAAAAGGACTTGTAAAATTGTATGCCCAGACAGAATTTGAACCATAGTGACACCACTCCTAGCGCTGTGCTCTTGATTGCTCTCTTTCCAGTGCGTCGTTGCGTAGGTGTGTCGTATTATGAATATTTTTGATTTCAGATTGTTTTATTCGTGGTTTGTACATAGTTCTTGTACATAGAAAGTTGCTCCACTGTAAAAAAAAAAGCGGCGATAAAGTGGCCAGTGAAGCTGCTCTGTTCGCACTGGCCTCGGTTCGAAACTCACTGCGTGAGAAATTTTGCTTTTCTTTCTTTCGTGATGAGGTCACGGTGTCTTTTCGGACCGTCTAGTGCGGACAACGACAACGCCGGATTTTCCGCGTCTTATGCCATATAACACTTTCCCGTTGAAAGCGTTCTAGCAAGGAGTGCTCAGCAAACGCGTGGAGGGGATGCCCAAACAGGCAAGAATTGCACCGCGCTGCTCTACACCACTGAGTAGGGTCGCGTTCAGTCCGATTGTTATCGAGGCCATGTGAGACTAAGCGGCATTGCTTGCATGCACTCTTGTTAAGGATATCTTAAATGCCGTGCAAGTTTTCTGCCTCAGTGTATCACAAAATCAAGATGCGCTCGAATTCTGCATTAGGGAGTACCGTAATCTTCGGTCAAGTTGTACACTTTATCATCATCCACTGATCTCTCGCAGAGTTCTTGTTACTGATGAAGGCACCGAAGGGCATCTGGTGGCCTCCGTAGTACCAAGTGAATAAAAATGAGAGGTGAACTTCTCAGCCTGGCGAACATCAGAGTACGGAAAAAGATCAATGATTACATTTTAATGTGAATACCGTGGTTTTACAAGATGAACTTGTTTGCTATTGCTTTTTTTGTGGATAGCCGCAGCACTAAAAATATATTCCTGAGTTGCTTTCGTTCCAATATTCTCTAACGACGGGAAACGCGTCAATGAAGGCACTCAATAAACGAAATCGCCCACATCAACAGAGAATGCGTACAATCGAGGACCATTTCTTAATAAGAAACTGAGATCACCCGAGTTCTTTTCAGGCAAAAAATTTTCAGTGCGTAGTTCATTGACCTATGCCTTTGTACAAGCTGTCATGAGAAATTTCAAGCAAAGATTTTTCTAAATGACACTCAGTTCTTAGAGCTTTTATTGCAAAAGGGCAGAGAGCGCATTCCGTTTGCACTTGTAGATAAAAATATTTCATGGGCAATGAACGACCGCTATATTTCATCACCTGCTGAAAAGGTCTACATCGTTAAGCAATGTTGCTCCCTTTCTCCTTTACAATTGTCGCAGTACCTCTGACTCGAGAAAATTTTTGCAATCGCCTGGCTTGCATTCTCTTGAAATTATTTTGTATTTCTATGTAAAGCATGAGCAACCGGATCTTCTAAAGATCTGTCGCAGTGTATCGAAAAATTGACAATTTTTTTTGTCAGCAGGACATTCCGGTTCTACGGACAAGTAATCATCAACAGATAGAAATACAAAAGAATTTCGCTGTCGGTATTTTGTTCCGCTCCTGCGTTGGCTTCTGGCTGCTTGGGGCTTCTGGAGGATTGACGTGGGTGTAGGCTAGTAAAAGGACGATAAAACGTTGCCAATGGGCGCGCCTACCGAAGGGTAGCAGAAAGGTGCCGCAATGCGACCCGATCCGCTAAGGGCTCCGGATGTTGTGCGCTTCACGCAAATGCGCACACAGGCCATAGCGCTTTCAACAAAGGAGATATATACGTTCAAAACAGCAAAATACTACACTTCCAGTTCGGCCTCTTTAATGCCTGGTGAAATCGACTTTGCCGTTGCTCAAAAGGCATCTCGACCTTCATAGAAGCACCTGTCTCAGACTTCTCGTGTACCACTCCTCAAAGCACGCTGGATTAGAGCAAATAGCCAGCTACACGGTAGCGACGTTCAGCTAAATCTCTTTGGCTCGTTGCTAAGAATACGTAAGGCTTCATCACATACGGCAACAGCGACAAGTGCTGCCATTTATCTTTGTTAATTTTGTCTTGTTGTTTACTTTCATAGAATCAAAGTATTGATACAGAATTCTGGAAAGCGTGGATCGGATAGCCACCAGCGCCACGAAGCGATAGTCATCGGATGCGAGATAATGCTCTCGGCATTTTTATGGCTGCTGACGATAGCTGGCGCACAGCTCGCTTTGGCTGCTCTTTCGCCTCTGCCCGATCGCCTTGTAGACGGCGCGCTAGTTACGTGGGTGTTTCGCCGTGTTTTGCTCTCCGATGTGCCCGAATAAAGCAGTGTGGTGCGCTTCCAAGCTCACCCATATATACCGAAACATCAGGAAGTACACCACACTGCTCATAACATTTATTTTGTTAGATCGGCAGCCTTCGGGGCAAGCTCACAAGGCGCGCGAGCTGAGAGAGGTTAGCGCACAATTTAGGGTTACCACGATCAGGAAACTGCAACATGTTGCTCGAGCGTGCGAGGCGGCATCCGCGACCAAAAAGCAAAGCAGCGCACCCATAACGAGTGTCCTGTCTACGCGGCGATCAGGCGCAGGAGAAAAAGCAGTCAAAGTGAGCTGTGCACCACCTATCCTCAGCCGCCGTAAACATACCGACAGAAATATTTCGCTCCCGATAACTATCGTTTCGCGGCGCTGGCGGCTGTCCAAGCCGCGGTTTCCGTCATTCGTGTTAAGCGTGTGGGCGCCTTTACGCCGAACCTGTGGCCAAGGCCGCGTCACTTGCCCGTCCAGATTCTTACTCGACCCACACTTTTTTCCGTCCACCACCGCCATCCGAGTCTCCGTCCCTTGTCTCTTCCACAAGGGTCCGCCCACCTCCTACGAACCCTTCTCGTACCGTGGTCAAACGACCAATCTGCTACGCCTGTGGTGTGCCAGGCCAAGTCGCGCGGCTTTTCCACCAGCGCCTTCCGCCTTGTCGGCCTGATCTTCGATGCTACTCATACGATCCCTAGCCACCCTTACTGCGAACACCTCCCAGTCGCCATTTCGTACCCCACGATTGCTCAGCCTACCCCACGCAATGACCACCTTCCCCCGTCGCCGTTCGCCTTCTTCACATTTAAAAAAAGTGCTAACCGTAAGAAGTTGGCAGGCCACACGAATATCATATTCGATTACAAAGCGTAATTTTGTTATCTTTCGGTATGAACGAGGAAGATGAAGTGCGAAGCACAAAAAACGCCACAGAAGAACACGAAGAAGAAGAGCCGGCTGTTGCAGTAGTTGTGTTTCGCACGGCGTCTGCGTTTAAGCCTGACAGCAGACAGAAGAACCAAACAAAAGAGGAGCAAGAGGGCCACTTCAACTACACAGTCGGCTCTATTCCGTAAGTAGAAAATTCGGCTCCGAGATGTACCTCCGTCTGGACTGCTCATCGCTTAACTACGTTCCTTGTTGAGCACCTTGCCCTTCAGCTCCTAAGCATCGCTCAGATTTCCTAGCTGTGGCAGCGGTGGTCGATTGGTTTGAGCATCCGCTTCGCATTCTAGAGGTACGGGGTTCGGTCCTCAGTGCCAAGGGATAGCCACCGGTGGCATAGTGGGCACAAGCTTTCCTCTGGCCTGGTGCTCGCCTCATTTAGGGCTGATAGCGAAATCTGTCTCTGACACCACCTTGAGAAGAAAAAAATACATCTTCCTATGGCTCTTCCAGGCCACAGATGTCTTTGAGGCGCAAAAACTAATCATCATAAAATAAGCTAGCTGTCCAGCGAGCTTGAGTGATTTGAGCCTAGTTTTCGTTTAACGCCTGCGGCGTTGTTGAAGCAGAAACCAGCTTCAGCTCAACAGCGATCAAATGGATCACATTTCAGGCAGTGGAGTATTCCTGTTCAGCCATAGCCAAAAAGACTTTAGGCAGAAGTTTACAGAATGTACAGTGTTTTTGTGTTCTTTAACTTGAAATTCCGGCAGCTTCATCTCCGTGCCCTGTACTCTCTTGCAGGTATGCCTGCTAACGGTGAATTCTTCATTTATTCGATCCGTCCTCAACACCATTCAGGTGTAAGTGTTTGCTAAGGCAATCAAGCTTCGAAACTGTCAAGGGCCGTATACTTTACGTCGTCCTTTAGTGCGAGTTACTTTGAACAATCTCCCTCGAAACGTACACATTAGCCAAAAATGTTTTATTTATATCCTTTATGCTTGGCCCTGTGACGCTGTTAATTTCAGGAGTTCGGCGTGCTTGTTCTTTTCTCCTATTCTTGTTGTTTCGGAAGACCTCACCACGAGCTGGCAGAAACATTGGAGAAATGGTGTACTCCCTTCCGTTTGGAAGACACCGTATTATCCGTGTGTATCTCGCAGGCTGCATATGTGTCATGCTAAAAGCATACAGAATTTCCGGAAGTCCACAAAAACCCATCGCTAGGTGCTGGCTAGACCTCATGGATTTGAATCAACCATGAAGTTGGTAGTGTTTAGTTCATACTGGAGCACGAATATAAATGTTTTCAATTAAAAATTTCGATTAACAGATGAGGCGCTAAGAAAACAAGCAAATATTTTTCTCACCCATATTTTGACAGTAATAATTATCTGCTTGTAAATAAAGTGTTCATGTTTTTTCTCTTCGTAACGTGTGATAAACTACGTGCTACTTTTCAGCTTACTCGACCATGGCTGTCAGAAGGGACATTCGAAGGCCGCTTGCCTTAGCGCTGCCTGTTCTTGCGGGGATACTGTCGCCGATGGCAGCTGCTCAAGTAAAAGGTAAGGACTGGCAGTCTCCAAAAACTGTGCCTGCCCATTGGATGACAGGCAGCTTGGCGGCGCGCAAGAAAGCGTGTCAACCACTTTTAGTGGCACAAAAAAGTGCTTAGTAATTCGGAAGAACATTTAGAAAGGATTTTACGCAGAGAGACTCAGCTTCTTCTGCCGCTAAACTTTCTTGTCACGAATGAGCTCCCAGTATGCCCAAAGAGCACCTAGAAAGAGAAAGTGAAGACCCTAGATCCAGAAAGTCGCGACAATTTCTGTCTCACGTCAGCTTTCCACCTCGACCCTTCTCGGCCGATTGGCGCATGCGCAGCTCAGAACCGCTTTTAAGGCTAGAAAGGCATGCACTGAAGAAAAACAATCTCACAACCAAAGCTGGCGCGTGAGGCCACCCTCCATGCAGCAGCAGCAGGAGGCAATCGCTCTGCAAAGCGCCGATTAGAGAGCCAGTCCAGGTGGAAGTAGAAAAGTCAGCGCTGGCGTTTAATAGTTCAAAGCATGGCGATATTCGATACATTTAGCATGGCGCGTACCCCTACCTCTACCGATTGCCCTAAACCGTGTCTCCAACTGCGTATATTGATTTCGCCCTGACGGCGTCAGATGCCGCCACGTTCCCTTCAACAGCGCGCCTTCCTGCCCTATCGGGGCCAATCAGATCGTGTGCAGGGGCGGGGCGCGGTAAGCGGTAGTGGTACGCGCTATGCTGAAAGTATCTACTGTCGGCTGAAGTCCTGCCATGTGTTAACAGCAGATATATCTACATCACTTGATGTTCTCAGCTTAGTCGAACTATTGTGCTATTGAGACTACAAGCTCGGTGCCGTAGTACATTTTTAGATGTATGTCACTAGATTCTTTTGCTTTCAACAGCATCGCGTCTTTTATTTCAGAAATATTTTTTTTCATACATTTTTCTTAGAAAATCCACGGGGTTAAATGCTCTCTGCAGTGCATTACTGTGCCTTTGTGTTAACTCCATCCTGGCCTCTCTGATCTATCGCGGCCCTTGTGCACAGGTGAAGGCAGCCTCAGTTCACCTCAGCCCCCGTTGGAGTTCAAAACTCCCGACGTGCCCTCTAACCGGGGCTTTCGAGGAATCGTCCTCTTTATGCACCGGATTTTCGGCGAAATCTTGCTGCCCACGGAAGACCCCGCACACCGTGAGTGGGAGATCTAAGTGCTGTGGCATATCAGAACAAGAGAGATTTCAAAGCAGATAGGAAATTTCCACTCATAATCCGGCCAGTTTCAGTTACCGGAGGATAAATACAGGTGATATGGAAGCAGATTCATTTCTACAGTCAGCTTTTGTGACTCTATACCGCCTTTTTTTCTTTACCCGTTGTTTAAAGACATTGAATGTCCGAGGTGTCGTGACGCTTTACTATACTGTCCTTCTGTACTTCTAGTACTGTGCCGTTCAAAGCACCATACTTTAATTTGGGCACTATGTAGATTTCCGCAATTGGCATTTTGAACAGCTCAGATTAGCATGCACCTTGAAGGACGTGATGGCAAATTAAATAAAATTAAAATTGAATAGCTAATAAGTTGTTGTTCTATTCGATTCGCCGAACGAACCAATAGGCCATTTTGAAAATAATTGAACAGAATAGAAGTGGTTCTTAATTCTCCAATACTTGTCGAATAATTAACACAAAGTTTTATTTAGGCGAGCCGTATTTTTTTTCTACAATTGTTTAAGAAACAGGATCGCCACCCACCGCATCCATGTTGCCGCAACCGGCATGCGCTAAATGGAGTGTTCAGTGGTACAATGTGGTACTTTTGCGTGGCAGTGCTCATGCATTTATTCACCAAAGATTGGACGACGGGGCAGGGACCAGGCAGGTTCAATAAACCTGGCCGGCTTTGGTGACCGATCTTTGAGGCCATATCTCAAACGTAGTTCTCGCCCGTTTTCAATATGGTTTATCCTTTATTCTTTATCGTTAATTTAGGGTTCTTTATGGTTAATGTTGCATGAAGACACGCGTTTCTCTTGATTTAGTTGCAAGTTTTGCACCTCCGATACACACATGTCCCAAGGGGCTAACAATACCCATTGTACTTCGTGCCCGGTGTTCAAGGAAAGCTACTGATCAGTCTACACTTCCTGCCTTTAGCCACCTTCATTGACAAGGAACACTAACGGGAATGTGTTTCTCTATTTCGCTTTTCTGCAGTCATACGTGAGCTGCAGTCAGCCGTCCGGGTAAGCATGCATTATTCCTCATGCTTTCCTTCCTTTCTTTCTATACCCTGAGCGGCTGTCTTTGCGTAGTTGAGTTGTCTGAACACGAGGACGCTTTATACGCAATTTGGGTCGTCATCGATTTGGGGGAACGCGTGTGACGTGCAGATTCAAGCTCACAATTTCGAAAATTCAACGTACGTAAAGGCTTAAAGAAGCAGTCACAGATGTTGAAATTTTCATTATAAGTAGAAACTTTCATGGCTTAGGAAAATGCCAGAGTTGGCGTGCTCATACTAGGCTATACACGTCTACTAACTCTTGCTTTTTGGAGACAATGCGAATGAGACATACTTTTTAATGGCTTTAAATGCTGTACGAATTTTGGACAAAGTTGATGATTTCAAAAATTATTACCATCTCCAAACGAAAAAACGCACAGGAATCATTCACTTCGTTTCTGGGCAGTTCGCTGAGCTGACTCGTACGCATTACGAAACCATACAGTCGCTTCACTTTGAAACAGGATTAGACACATGATTTAAAAGCGTTGTTTAGCCCTAGTCTAGAATTGAACCCATCCAATAGGTCACCGAAATTTTCGAAGCAAATCTAAAAAAGAAATGAAACGACTGAGGTGTAACAGCCTCAATTCAATGTACAATTAAGGTTTTCTTGTTCGCGGTGCAGAGATCATAGCTGAAGTAAATGTCGTTTATAAAGAATAGTCCGCGTTATTCTTATAACCGCAATACGAAAAGGAAGCATATTGTCTACTGCCCTCCATCAGTAAGGTTGTGTGCCCTCATAAAACCAAACTTTACCCACATTGCGTTCGCATTCGGCAGATTGTAACAAAAAATTCACGCATTTAACTTGTCTGGAATTCTATTCTGGTTTCCGGAAAGTCTGCTATTTATTCTTTTTTGTTCACGGCAGTACCTTCAAGCCCCGAAGACTTTAGAGAAGAAAGTGGCACTTGCAAAGGTAAGAAGTAACTGCTCGAAGCGACAATGAGGAAAACGTCAACGACAGTTTTCATTGTACATTTACAATTTAATATTTAGCGCTGTGTTTGAGACAGACAAATCGCTTATTGCTTTGAGCGCAGATGATAGGATATTGCACTGAATACACAACTTATTTTATTGAAAGCTTAAAAAAATAAACATAATCAAGCAGGTGTGACGAACACGTATCTCATGTCAATGATCAATACGTTAAGCTGCATATGATTATTGAGAAAGTTATCTTTATATTTATTATTATGATGTAAAAACGATAGATTATGCCCAATGTTGGCACCTCAAGGTAAATGAACATAAACAACTCTTTTAATGAATATAAAACTGGGTAGCAGCGCACAGGTAGCTTGTTTATTGCCTAGTACTTAAATAAAAATCGGGAAGTCTTAGCTGCGCTCATCCGTACTGTGTCCGATAATACAAACCCTACCGAAAAAACAACAAAACAATTGTTATCGTTACAAGAGCTTTTTCTGTAGTATTTTAAGACTTGACAACAGAAATTCTTGTAGTAACAGCACGATTTCCTGTAGTATTGAGCAGTCTTATGTCTTAACGATAGAGTTAATTCTGTCGTTCCAACAGACAACTACACAAAAATCTGTCGTAACGATAGAAAGGCTTGTATTTTGGGACCGACATATTGCACGAGATTTAGTGACGTTTCGCGGAGAGCAACAGTAGGTGTTGTCTGTGTATTGCACGAGATTTAGTGACGTTTCGTGGAGAGCAAAAGCAAGTGTCGTCTGTTTCATTTTAAATGTTTTGTTTCACTTCTCACTGACTCCCTTTCGTCACGTTACTGTCCTGGCGTTGATAGTCTCTAAGATTAAAACACCTCCTTTGTTTTAAACTTGTTATAATTTTCGACATATAGACACACATACGCGTAGAACCCTTCGGAGAGGCATCCGCATAGCACGAGATCGTCTTAAGCCTTTGCCTCGGTTGAAATACGGCGTGTCGATGAAGCCGAGATCCATTAGAGCCTGTGTAATTAGTTTCTTTTCTGAAAAAAAAATTGCGCAGTAACTGTATACTACTCTGTGGACACTTCAACCGCGCCGTTAGAGAAGGAAGGTGAGAGCGAGAGACGAAAGAAAGAAAGTGGTTTCACTTTGGATGGCTCTGGAATAATTTTGACTACATGGGAATCTTTAACGCTAATGACATCGCACAGCACACAGGCGCCTTTTGCGTTTCGCCTCCATCTAAACGTCCCATGGCAAAGAAGGTTCGAAAGGCAGGGGCAAGTGCTGCGTAGCTCAACGAGGTAATCCTATCGCGGGAAGAGCTATGCGCATACTGAGTTCCCATTTACGACATACTGCACCAAACGCTAGCATTACTAAAAAACTAATTATACGTCAACTAATTAACCAATTAACTAACCACTAATTACTAATTAGCTGAATAACTATATAACCAGATAAATAGGTAACTACTTACTATTAAACTGCATGTGAGGACACTTCTCTGCTTACGTGCAGGAATGCGAAAGCATGTGTTTTGAGGCAAGGAAAAGTTTGAGGAAAGGACGGAGTAGCTCTCAGATCTCGAAATCTCGGCGGATACCTAAACAACGTTTGATTGACAGGTATAGTGTTACACTTTTCTGCGAACATTACCCTGGCGAATTGTGAGCCTATAAAGGCTTTCGCTTTAATATTTATTTTCTTTTCCATTTCGTGAGAGTACCGCGCGTCACACGGAGATGAAGCAAATACCAAGTTACCCTAGCCGAGCTCTACAACATCCACCGAAACTTATCTGCTATCGAGGGACTTCATACCACAGCTGCTCGGCACTTTAATCGAAGCTACGAGTGCATTTCACTACGACGGCTTCCAGACCTGAACCACTGAATCGTTTCTTTTACAGCACACTTTTAATGGTCGTCGGCTTGTTTTTGTAGCTTCAACTCAACTGCGAGTTCGTCGTGAGACGGGTTTCACAAATAGGCTATGTGCTGCGAGGCTGAGCCTTTCAGGGGATATGGTCGGTGCAGTCCTTAAGTATCTAAGTAGGAGGGATAGTCAGCGAGAATGAGAGAAAGAGATAATACGAATGCAAGGTGTTCATAGACTGGCCTCTTCCGCAGGGCACAGACATTGCCTTCAGTTTGCTCCAGGACACAGATCGCGTCCTGGGGCTGGTGGCGCTGTGCTCCTCTATGGCCGTTCTCGTCCCCGTGGTGGCGCTGGGTATCCTCTGCGGACGCTTCCTGTGCGGAATCTGTGGTGGCGGAGTCCCGTCGGGCGAAAACCTGAACGTCGGAGATGGCGCCACGGAAAGGCGTTGTAGCATCGTTTTCTGCGTGCTGACAGGGCTTATGACGTAAGCGGTCGCTTCTCTCGCGGTAAAGAGGTTTGGTTGGCTCTTGTTGGTTTGACATTGGGGTGGTGAAAAACTGCACTGGTTTACAACATGCAACAAAAGGAAGTAACACTTTAACACGAAAGCGTAACGCAACTGGTTTATTCCCCTGCCGCTTATTAGTCTATGTAGTGAGCGCTACCACGTATGTACATAATGTACGCCTTGCTGTACAATCCAGCAGCATGGACCACACCGACGTGTCTCAGATTTTTTTTTAATCAGTGAATGGTAAAATAAAGAAACTCTGCGTACCACATTTGCCAAAAGTAACGAGCCAGAGTATTGCTTTCGAGCAGCATAGTGGAGCTCTCACGGCGCCTCTAGAGATCGAAGGGTCTCAGGAAACGAGAAGAGGAGTTATCCTTACTGACTCAGATTTAGAGCTTAAGTAGTGGCATAGTTGCCCACTGCGCGGCTAAAGCCAAACTCTGTTGCCTGGTTATTTTTAACAAAGATGGTAGCTTACGTCCCAGGATAATCTAAGGAACTGCCATTTGAACTACCGAGAAGAAATTGCTGTACCTTGTTACTTATTGCGCCTCTCATAAAGCAAACTACACGAGAGAAAAGCAAACTACACGAGAGAAAGTTCCTGATCAAGCTCTTTATGTGAATAAACGGCAGGTTTTTGAGGTTTAGGCCAATCAAGCACGGACTCTATTATATAAACGAAAAAAGCGCGAGACTGTAGGGATAAGCTCATGCATAACTTGAATGACTCGAAAGTTAGGACGTCCGGATTCATAGCAGAAAAACGCATTTTAACTATTTAGGTAATTATCTGAGAGAGTAATGACTGCCTTCCTGTCATTCCACATCTATTACTAATAATTCCCCTGGTTTTCTTCTTGTCATTCGTGTGCCCGTCCAGTACAACAGTGCAACGCTGTTCGAAATATTACCCTATATTTCTTTCCACTTTTCAGCTTTACCTTACTAGGCGCATTCTTCACGAAGGACCACATGTCTGTGGCTGTACAAGGCGCCATTGGTCAGGCCAATTTTTTGGTCTCCACCCTGCCACTCGTCATCCGCAAAGATCTGCAGGTGTGTTTCAATGAGAGGCCTATTTAGGTCATTGGCAAAGCCTGCTAGAACTTGCGGTTTCTACAGTAGAGGGAAGGCAGGAATTCGGAAGCCTTAACGCAAAACAAAAAATGAACAAGGGACAGCAGGTGAGTCTCAGTTAACAAGTCATTATTTTTATATAATAAATTAGACACCCTGTTGTCGAATCGTTTGCTAGCTCAGTGAGGCTTCCAGTCAAGCCCTTCTTCATTTTTTTGATTAGGTTGCACTGCGTTGTGTACAGAGCGATCGATAATGTTTGATAGTGCCAACAAGCAAATACCGAGAATACAGTCGTATTCCAGCTTCAGGTATAAGTATTACTTGGCAAGAAAGTTACGGCCCCCTCTGTTTTGAGCAGTGGTCGAGTGTGTTGGTTCAAGTTTTGATTTTAAGGAGACTTCCTCGACAACCTTCAATGGGCACTGGGAAGCCGTATTTCTCTGAACTCTCAGTACTCCTACCATGTGTGCAGTGGCGAAGACTGTCGCTGTGGACGTCGCTTGTTAGCGACTGATAAGAACGACAGCGATATAAACACTTGCCGCCTACGAGAACGCTTTAAGGCGAGAAGCAAAAGGAGAATGCTTGTCCTGTTAGTTTTGTTACTGTTGGTTTTCTTAGCTCCGCAACCAGATTACGTGACTAGGCTGACCACTCCTTGCGCGTTCCAGGCAGTACAAAAAAGAGAATCTCGGATCATCTTCCTGTCCCTGCAAATTACAGGACGGCCTCTTCGCTCTGGTGTTTCTTTTTTTTGATATTGTGGTGAACTTCATTTTCACTTTTTTAATCCAGAGATGTGTCTGACTTTAAAACTGTCAGGGGTATCTCCCATAAGCTTTTATAGAAGTCATATAAAAATGCGTGAGGCTGCAAGTACAAATAAAGAAGTGAAAACATATGTGCTGAATAATTTCGTTGCAGGTTATTGGCAAAAGCAAGCGTAAACAAAATAAGACATAACAGAAACACGCTACCATCAATAGCGTTAAAAACATTCATGGATCTGTGTTAATTACATCATGCTGTAAATTTCTGAACTGTTAAAAACGGTACAATGCCATAAATGCCGTATATCTGTCCGTAAGGGCATATGATTAAAATGAATTTTCCGGGCTTTTCTAGATGGCCGTTTGTGATGGGCTAGTTTCTATTGAACTATGTAGTTCATTCTAAAATAAATACCCGTAGGTAGAGTGTAAACATACCGCAATGTGTGCTGATTTTTTCTTGTAAAATTCTATTTTTAGGAAATTATCCGTACTTTCAGAATCTCCTTGACACTGCTGTAAGTTTAGAAACTGGCCAGTATAGAAACTCGCCAGATTTGAAAGCTACAGACTGGCGCCAATAGTTAGATATCATTTTCCATCATGGTATACATTGTAAGCAGGTCAAAGGTGTAGGACAGACAACGCGCCTTGGAAGAATATATAGCAATAGTCGCGTCTTTTTTTTTTGACAACATTGGTCTTTCAACAATACCCTAAGTTATCGGAGATTTATAGGAGATTGGAATTATAGTGGAGGCGATGGGAGAAAGAGGAAAAGTAGCGGGTAAAAATGGAAGCCGCTCTCGATGACAGAAAGATTCAAAGAAGCAAAGTTTGCTTGGACATTGGACCCGCGAGCCGGTCTTATCGGTCCTGCACCATTCATGTCACTTTCGGCAATACGCCATATTCGACGCCATCCATTTGACACATCACTTGACTCGAACACATCCGTCAATTACTTTTTTTTTCCGCCCACAACTGCGGAGGAAACAGTCTACTGTTATCGTAGTGGAGAGCAGCACTGGCGCTGCATTGTGCTTTGTGTTCATTTGCTGATCCGGAGTTCCCGCGTTCGAACCCGACCGCGGCGGCTGCGTTTTTATGGAGGCAAAACGCTAAGGCGCCCGTGTGCTGTGCGATGTCAGTGCACGTCAAAGGTCCCCAGGTGTTCGAAATATTTCCGGAGCCTTCCACTACGGCACCTCTTTCTTCCTTTCTTCTTTCACTCCCTCTTTTATCCCTTCCCTTATGGCGCGGTTAAGGCGTCCAACGATATATGAGACAGATACTGCGCCATTTTTTTTCCCAAAAACTAATTATTATTATTATATTATTGATAATATTATTAATTTGATTAATTCTTTGTTCTTTGCTGCTTTTATACTTTCTTGCCCAGCCTTGCTACGGTCATTTAAGATACGCAGTAATATATAAATGATGTTAATATAAAAAAAGTGAGGAGTAGCCTTCTTGAGGGACCGGTGTGTTCTGGCCTGACTGGCTCAAATAAGGTGACAGCAGCTGTGCTCCAACAATAATTGCGACAATATTCTTGTTTTTTAGACTCCAGCAAAATAACATTTTCTATAATGTTAAATGCATGTCTGATGTTTGGATGTCATATAACACGCTAGTTTTTATTTGCTACTTGAGCGCTGAACATTTAAGCCGTAATGGAGCATTGTTACCTTCCTCCGCGCATGATTAACTCAGGAAAATGTTAGTGTTACACGTCCACCGGTTCCTCGCCAGCGAAACTCCTGCTATGTGACAGACAAAACGTCCAAAATGTTTTGCTTTATATTACAGGATTTAGATGACCTCGTGGGTGCCAACTTTCAAGAACTGCAAGACGCCGTCATCACGAGAGCGAAAGGTAAGAATACACGAAGGCCTCACTAGGCTAAATGAAACATGGTGCTATGTATCGGTGCGTTCTTAATCTCACCCGCCCACGTAACCTTCTGCCATCCCCTGGTATACGCTTGCCTTCTCTTGGAATCCACTCCGTACCCTGAAGAACAAGCGGTTACCTTGCCTTCGCATTACATTCCCTGCCCAAGCCCATTTCTTCCTCTTCATTTTTACTGGGATATCATCAACCCACATTTGTTCCCTCCCCCACTCTTCTCTCTTGAGGGCTCTTAACGTTACGCCTATCATTTTCTATAGCTCGCTGCGCTGTTCCTAACTTAAGCTGAACCCTTTTCGTTAGCCTTAAGTGCTTCTCTTGGTCGGAGGTTCGTCCTTACCACGTGTATATGAAGAGTACATGAAGCTAATTTATAATTATATTTTATTATTATCATCAGCCATTTTCCTAACAATGTCCACTGCAGGGCAAAGTCCTCTCTTATATCTCTCCAATTAACCCTGTCCTGCACCAACCGCGGCGTAGTATTCTTACTAACTTCCTAATCTCATCCACACACCTCAATTTCAGCGATCCCCTGCTTGGATTGCCTGCTTTTGTAATCCACTCCGCAACCTTCAACGTCTACCTCTGATCTTGCCTTCGAATTACTTACCGTGCCATGCAGATACCTTCTTCGTTTCGATAATGTGCACTTTATTCGCTGACCCACTGTGCTCTTTTCTTCTCTCTTAACGTTAGGCCCATCGTTTTCCTCTCCTTTCCTCGCTGCGTTCAGCACATTTCCTAGCCCCCAAGTTCCTTCCTATAGTTGAGTACCGCTAGCATACACCTCTTGAATAATTTTCTGATGAGGCATTTAGTAAACTGGTATTTGTCACGGATGAGGGCCAGCAGGATATGCGTATTCCAACCGACTTTTCTAATTATTTCACTCTCGCTGTCTGGATCCGTGGTCACTGCCGCATCAATTTCTTTACCATTTCCAATTCTTTGTAGGCTCTTGTAATATTGCTGTGCTCTCCGAATGCTATAGATCATTAATTCAGTTTCCTGCATAATAATTGTTAGACCCACTGTTCGGTTTTGCCTTTCTAGGTCATCGATCATAGTTTGAAATTCGTCCCCTGAGTTATTTAGGAAGGCGATATCATCAGTGAACTATGAATTATTAAAGTAGTCTGAACAATTTTTTATCGTCAATATACTGGGGATATAAGTTATGCCCATAACTCGTCGTCAGTTAGCACACACTCTCAGTTGCCTGTCAGACAGGCCAGCGATTTGAAAGCAAATACTTATCTATTGATGAATATGATTCTTATGCTTTGAAAAGCCTCTCAGGAAAAGTCCTAGCTATACTTTCTACTTTTTGCATGCTTCTCGTGGCACAATCCAGTCTGCGAGCACGAGGCGGCCACAGTCGTTGATGACCTGTTGAGGAAGAATGGGATGTTGAGATTCCTTCGCACTATTGCTGAACGTAAGGATGCCTATTTATTTCATTTGTATCTTGGTAACATGTTTTTTAGTCTCGTTGTTTGTTGTCATTCTTACCTAACAAGTACGAGATTAATCTCGTTATAACTCATTACAGGTACAACGGCCATTGTACAGCGTTTGTGTTGGTGTCTTTTATCACTCCAGGTTGAGCGGAACAATTATCTTTTTTTAGAAAAAGCACGCTACAGAGGGCTTAGTAGAACATTTGAAACGAAAATAAGCTCTGGCTATTGTGGGCGACATGAACCTAATGTGCACGGCACCTGTGTTTAAGATTATGGCGCTCTCGAGAGGGATGGGTCGTTTTACAGCTGGTGGTGATAGTACATCGTGCAGGTTGACTGTGAAATTGAGGGTTTGTTTTTAGGTTAAGACTTTTTTAGGCTGAATTTTTTTACACTGAATGATATGCGTGCTACTCTTTGCTTCTGACATCTGCATGGTTCTGTTTTCATGTATATGGTGTCTAAAAAGTATCTACTTCTCCCCTTGGTCCTATGTCAAACCTATTTTTTCCTCTGTTGTGACACTTTGCAATATGCCTTAAATTTTATATTTATATTATTTACGAACACCAACTGAATTGGGCAGTTTTTGTCTCCCACACCACGTTTTCCTCTTTAAATTTCACATAAAAAGACAGCCATCATTGTCACCGCTGCAGGTCTACAGGGAATCGAGCGAAAACTGGCCGACATACAGAAAGCAATCAGCGATTCTAAGATTGCCAGCGTCCGCCTCAAAATAGTCCCTGCTTCGGCGGCTCTGCAGTCGGCTGCACTATTCTGCTCGCCACCTTGTGACGCGCAGTTGAAGCAGGAGCTCACCGAGATGGCGCTCAAGTTGGATACCGACAGCCTAGTACGTACAGCTAGCCAACACTCCGAACTCTCTATTGACGGTGCCTTTGAACTGGGTTACAGCAATCCACTGCGAACTCTCTATTGAGAACGCCTTTGCACCCGGTTACAGCAATCACCAAAGTGCTGTTGCTAGACTCGCTAAAGGACAACCGCGCACTATAGCGCTCTTTACGATAACAAGCAGTGCTCTTCGGGAGTTAGCTTCAATCATAATGCTAAATATAGTTCGGACTAGTTGGTTGTTCAACAGTGAAGTAGACTGGAGACGCTGCATATATATACAAGAAAAGATCGGAAGAGAAGCCAGGAAAGAGGTTCAACGCAGTTAGCTCACGGTTAGGCGCACATATCTAACCGTATTGAACGTATTCCCTGGCTTCTCTTCTAATCTTGTAAATATATGCAGCGCCTGCAATTTACTTCAGCTTCGCTGATGCACTCACCGCCCTTGTCTGTCCGTAGTCACTTGTTAAATATCAGAACAGAGTCATTGTGATTCATGTTGAGAAGGGAAGAAAAGAAAGTCTTAAAATGTTTAGTTTATTGGCTGCTTTTAGGAAGTAATCATTGTAAATGATTTACAATGTGCTTTCACGCAGCCCATACTCATTCATTACCTGAGGTGCGCATGAATAACAAAACGCTCATCATAGAAAGCAGGCCTTTCACGGTATCCCACAGGCAACCATCTGCGCATGCCCAAGTGAAAAGCGTTGCGTATATGTACTTCAGCGACATTTTGACCGAATATGCCATAAAAATAGGTTTGGGAACAACCAAATTTGAGAAGCCGTGGTTACATAAGTAGAGTTTCGTACGGAATTGGCGCCATTGAGGGCACGTGGCATCGGGGCGGGTAATTCTACACACAAAAAAATGACTCGCCCCACGCCACGGCAGTCACATAACCATGTGTATTCGCTGCTCCTAGTTAGTACAGCCGTTCAACACATCTGCTGAAGTTGCTTCATACCTGAAGTCACTGAGGTAAACAAATCGCGCGTACGTATGTACGTATTCAAGCTCAGGGAGAGCGCTGATTTTCGGTGAACTATATTCGACTGCTAGGAATCGTGAATGTTGTAGCGCAAAAAGGCCACATGATGGCATCAGCGCTTGAGTTCGGGCTACCTGGTTGTCCATGATTGCAAAATTGGCCGAAAAACGGACGCATGTAACAGGACAGACAACATGAGCGCAGCAGGAAACTTTTTTTCTTAGGTGTTTATTGAGGCAGTGAGCTTTTCAAAGTGAGCGGAAGAAAAAAAGTTAAGGTGGAATCATAGGAACTGAAACTTGGGCTGAATGATAAAAAGGAATAGAAAATGCACATCAGTATAGAGAACTGTTTGGCATGAAAAAGGGTTATAAGGTGCACTGCTCGTTAGAACGAAGTAATTCTTTACTTCAAAGGCTCTTGGTTTTAACATGATGTGGTGTTTCTGACACTTTTGTGTTCTCCACGCACTGCAGCTGCTTTTCGTTGGTTCCTTTTCTCTTCACTGATAGTTTGCAGAATTGTGTCGCGTTAAGAATCTTAAAATGTATTGTCCAGAAAAAAAATTAAATATCAAATCTACGAGCAGTCTCGGATTCAGAGACTGTAAAAACAGCGAGATAGGGCGGCTGTGGGCATTTTTTTGCACTGCAAAACTGAACTGGAACGTGTGACTTAGTCGATGTCCCTTGACTCCTGCTGTGGCCAAACTGGCAGTATGGCTGCATTTGCTGTGGGTTTCAAACAAACGTACCCGGGAGAAAGAAACGCTCTGAACGTAACTCGATTCAGACTCCATGCTAGCAGTAGTTGGAGAACATGGTTAAAGTCCACGAACTGTTACGCGAAAGTGGTCCGGGCATTCTGTTAATAAGCGCAATAATAAGCGATGCCATCTATAGGATGTTAATGTTTGTGTCTGCACTCTTTGACAAGCATTCTAGCAACACCGGTCTTCGCTATAGCTGCAAGTTTACTCAACTTTTCACTTTCAGATCCCACCTCTTCAGAACGCCATGGATTTCAACGACGCTCTGGAAAGCCTTAACTTGGGACATCACCTTATCGATGTACGTGTAGTGTATTTTTATTTTTGCTTGAGTGGTGCTTTTCCCACTGGGAGAGCTCTCAACAGCACTGGTATATGTATTATTCTTGTAATGCCACATTTACTCGTGCATAGGGCTACATATTTTTTAATTGCGCTCTCGAGTCTTTCCTCCTCAATGTACAAGCCATTGCGAGGGCACCACGCTAATGCATAAATAAACAAAAAGTGAAGCATAGCACGACACCAATGATGTCTCTGCGGAAAGCTATGCCTTCCGTCGCCTTCGTACAATCACAAAGTATAGCACTTGCTGCCACCGATGCTGGCCAAAGTACTAACACGTGTCTTCTTTTTCAAAGTAGCCCCGCAAAACATTACCAGATGATTCTAGGACTGAGGCACACATGGAGTCCGACCGCCCCTCCCGACCCTCCACCATATAGTCATAATGAAACTCCACCCAGTAGTTTACCCCTGCGGTTGGTTAAACTCCCCGAACATTAGTGACCACTTTTAGCACATTAGGCAGTTCTAGCATAGGTCGTGGGCAAAAGATTTGCATGCGTATGAAAACTGCGGTGCGCGTTCGAGTACGCTAACTGATGCTTAGCGGCTACCGTATCCTAGCATTTGTCATAACTTTGTGTTTTGACATTAGCGGTTATTGCGTGGCTAGCGTTCATAGCATGCAGGAGCCCCGTCCTCCCAGCTGGGACCAAATACACTGTCGTCACTTGATTTAATGTGATAGCTTGCTCAGAAAATAGCCATTTCCTTTAAAATAGCTCTTCTTCATTGATGCACCAGGGTTTAAGTATCAAGCAGTCGTTATTCCTTAGATAGGTTAGCAATTTATGGTCTCCCAAGCCTTAATTCGTACAGTATAATCTTGTATTTGGCGAGGACAACCTCAGAGGCAGTTCTCTAGCTTTATGCCGTCTCTCACGTTATCTCATAGTAATTATTTTGTTGTTCAAAAACGAAATGGGTGTTAATGCATTAATATAATTCAATAATCATTGAGGGAATTGTTACTCTGACCAAGCTAAAATGTGCTTTTTTTAATGTCGCTAGATGGAGCCACAGTGATTTAGGCTCTTGAGAACTATTTTTGTGGCACGCTGAACTAAAATGCCATTGGCAACGTACTGCAGTGCCCCACAACGGCTTTCAGTGCGGAAATGCAGGAGTTCACAGTTACGGCTGCGGAGGAACAGGTAAGAGGGATAACTTCGGCAGAGAGAAAGCTGGGAAGATTAAAGAACGCACTAGAGTTAACGAGGTCGCAGAAGAATGAGAAGGAAAAATTAACGTGCGCATGTACCAGAAATAAAACCTGTGGTCTGATAAGGAAAAGGATGGATTTCAGAGGAAACAAATTTTGCTCGGGCAGGGCTGGGCGAGCTTTTTCACACTACAGAGTTGACTGAGAGCTCTATAGCTTTTCTTTGTGACCGTATGGCTGGGTTTTAATACGTAAATTCTCCTTCATTTCAAACCTTATCTAGTGTAGGGCATTCCACTCAGCGCAATAGAATAAACACTGGGATATAAGAAAGTATTTATTTTTGTTTAAGACATGCTTCCAACAAACAGTTTTGCAACAACTTCGCTTCATACTTTTTCGCGGGGCAGAGAAGCTATTATAAGAAAGCTTTTACTATGGGCACCCTTCCATTATATACTGTATGGTGACAAAATAAACATTATTTTTCACACTGACTAAACACCTTAGCTTCACGACCGCCGTAAATTTTTTCCAGACTGAAGACTGTAATCTCCCGGGTTCGAACCCGACCGCGGCGGCTGCGTTTTTATGGAGGAAAAACGCTAAGGCGCCCGTGTGCTGTGCGATGTCAGTGCACGTTAAAGATCCCCAGGTGGTCGAAATTATTCCGGAGCCCTCCACTACGGCACCTCTTCTTCCTTTCTTCTTTCACTCCCTCCTTTATCCGTTCCCTTACGGCGCGGTTCAGGTGTCCAACGATATATGAGACAGATACTGCGCCATTTCCTTTCCCCAAAACACCAATTATTATTAGACTGTAATCTGCTAAAGGCTGTAATAACTGATTCAGCATTATTCATAGAAAACAGCCTTCGTTCTCTATGTCAGTGCAGTGCCACTGAATATGTAGATTAAATGAAATATCTCGGTGTACTTTTTAAGTGTGGTCTGAACTGACAATATCATCGAGGCTGTTGTTTGCAGGCGACTAGGGAGTGTGGGAGGGGTTTTATTTAACGTAAACGCGTTAGCTTCTCTGCAGGAAAAAAAAATATTGCGCATTCTCAAGCTTATAGTTTGTTGGTGTATGGAATCATTGCCTTTGCACACTGTCCTGCTCGTTGCAAGGACCAAACAAATAGGATACTGAAAAGCATTCTAAATAGCATTGCTTATAATTCTATAGCCCTTAGTGATAATTTATTTAGGTCCTTAGGTTTGCTTTCTTTTCAATAACGTTTTAAGCAAACAGTTACCTTAATACGTTTTTGAAATGTAGATTTAAAAAAATATCTGCGGCTCCTAAGGTGCTACGCAACACAAAACGTTATTTTGTACAGCATAGCTTTAACAGGTATTGTAAAGGGAGAAATTTGCCTATATGTCGAAAATTTTCAATAGCCTTCCGTATGAGTACCTCTCCGCGACTCTAAATATAAGGTGAAGACGTTGATACAGTAATTTTGTCAGTTTTTTTTAATTCTCGGTTTTGTGTTAGTTCTGTGCCGCGATGGTAGTAATTGTATGCTTTTCGCGCAGTTATTAATACTGTCTTTTTTTTTCAAGTCTAAACGATTATCGATACGTTTGTTGTGTTTTAATATTTGTTACCTAATGTCTATTTGTGTGTTTCTTGTGTCGGTCGTTGTCTTGTGCCTACAGTACTTCCTGTGCATTCAATGGCTAGATTGTTATCCTGCATTCCTGTGTTTAGCTTCACATTATTTTTTGTGACCAAATTGATATCTAACATTTCCTGCAACATTTTTTCTCGTTGTTTTCATAAAGCCAATCTGATTTTTTTTTTGCTGGTTTGCTCTGTTTTCGCTGATTTTGCTAATCCTAGTCCCCCAAACTATTTTTTGTCTTCGATAGGCCTGTAATTGAAGATTTAACAAAATTCACAATAAATTTTTATTGTTGTTATTACTATTTCAGATTCCTAGCCCTGAGCTTCTGACAAACACAATCTCTGGCTTGGCGGACGGTTAGTACACCTAGTTCTTCATTTTCATCTACTCTTTAGCATTAAATGTAGAAAATGCTTTTTTTAGTATGAATAATGGCAGCGTCATGTGGTCAACTAAGCTCCTATGCAGAGTATACGATGGGTGTACAGCAGAATTTTCCGCCATCGTAGTGCCAGAGAAAGCACTGTTGAGTGGACTGTACCATGTAACAAGAGAAAGCATGTTTTTTCAAGGAATGGTAATGTTATTTGCGCCTACTTCGATGTTACGCAGCTTTCAAGAAGGCCTTGGGGGACTACCGACGAAACATAGGAAAGGTTCTGGTGGAAACGCGGTTGAAAGTGAAGCAGCAAGGCCAAGAATTGCTCGACGTCCTGGTGAAGTTCGAACAAAATGCCACCAGCTCGGTAAATCGAACCGTGACGTTGTACCAGTTCATCCTGGGCGTGCTACTCGCCGCTATGGCCGCCATTGTCCTCCAGTACATCGCTGGTGAGCGGATGCAGAAGGAACACTGAACATAATCCGCACTGTTGTGCTTCCCACAATTGCGTTTACTCAGCTGAGCTGTTGCTTGTTTTGCTAATAAGGGAGTAATTACTCATTGGCAACCACCCAAACACAGTCATACGGCTACAAAGGAAAGCTATACAGATTTTGCAGAAACTTAGTAGTTAAAGAAAAATTCGTCCTGGTAAGTGGTTCGAACCAGGGACCACCGCTTCAGTGGAGCAGTTGCTATACCAACTGAGCTAAATGGGACACCAAGCTTTGATGATTTTCGAACTTGCGATTTCCGCGAGACGACACAAGGGTCACGTGCTTGGCTGGTATTACTCTCTGCCCTACAGCTTTTTCGTGGACTTTATGGTGTAACAACAGGTGACGTGTGCGCGACGCGTAGGTGGTGCATTCACGTGGAGCGCTTGCTCGGGTGACCTCGGTGCACTGATCTCATGAGGAACAGAGCTCTGAGGCGCCTCACCATGTGGGAACTCGTGCTACTACGCCAACGGGGACGAATACAAAGGAAGTGACTATTAGTTTCGTTATTAAAACTAAACGGCTGTGTACTTAATGTGACAAAAGTATTGAAGCCAATCGTGCATGGGTTTATGTTCGTAGGTACATTATATAACGCATAATTTGTCTACTTGGTGATCAATAGGATCCACTATAGAGAGGCGGACGACTTGTCAATATATGCATAGTGTAACCGCGCGAACGACAAGGAAGGAAGAAAGGAACAGATAGGACGGAGCGTGGTTATTACTTGGTCCCTTGTTGTCGCTACCTTCCCTGTCGTTGCATGAAGGGCGCTCGTCTACGATGACGCGATCCCGTCCCAAGCAGCACAGGTATTTGCCCAATATTCGAAAAGGTTGGTTTTACACTGGTCCTTCATGAACCACCCATTGCCAGTGCATTTTCAATATTGGGCTGATTATCTGTGCTGCTTGGGACAGGATCGCGCCGCTTTGTGCCTTCGTTGTCAATAAGTTGGGCACATGTGAGCACCAAGGCGCAGTCATAGGCCTCTCGGGAAGACGGCCTGAAAATCATCATCATTTTAGAAAGTTTTGGTTGCACTTTGCCAATCGACGTCCTGCCATTTGGTCTCACTGTCGCAAGGCTTCACTCTCGAAAGCACTCCAAAGCAGTTGAGAACATATCAAAACGAGTGTAGAGAGTTCAGTGTACAAAACTGTACTACAAGCGAACAGTACACCCTGATGCAAGCATTTTGCTGACCACAATAAGGATATAGAACCGGGATGAACTCGAACATAACTGCGCAGAGCTAATAAATGCAGATAACAAACGCAAGAGTACGCATTCTCGTATTTTATTGGTTAACCATGAAGTATTCCTAGAAAACATCACTGGACTCTCTGTGTGGTGCGTCATCACTTTACTGATAATTTTGCGAACTAGCACCGCTGATCATTCCCCGCATCATTCGGCCAAGCACTTGTTTCATTTTGGTAGAAAATATGACAAGGACGTTGAAGAGGACAGCGTTTACGAAAGGATCAAGCCTATATAAAGCGAAGCCCACAAAAACGAAAAGTAAATGTCGCAGATAAGTCCATTTGGTAACTTGCAAGCTCTATCGTGACCACAAAATCACTTCACGGATAGTTTACTCCTCATCGGGTGCGTTGCACTTAAACACTAAAAATATTCGGCTAGATCGCCTCATTGGACATTTGGAGAGGCTGCAGCTGCCACATAATTGCATTGTTTTGATGTGCTTTCTGGACAGGCCGGAAGTACTGCCAACTTTAATTGGGAGTGTGTCTCTCAGCTGTCCCCATGTGCATGATTGAACGAATGTAACATTGTGAATGATTAAGAATTATACTGGAAGAGCAAGGGGAATGTACATATTTCCCAACCTGTTCTATCTATTTAAACGTTTTCCGGCGTCTTAAATTTGATGATGTCGCATCCTGTCTTGTTTTCGGGCAGCCATCTACTCCGGCCTGCGAAGAGTCAAGCGGGGCTTCTGTGGTCTCTACATGGCCAGCTGGATGCTGTCGACGGCTGTGGTGCTCTTTCAGCTGCTCTTCCCCATGGCGCTGCTGGTGTCCACTGCCTCCTTGGCCGTAGGCACCGTCTTCGACCGGTTCCTCTGTTTCCCGGCGCAGCATCCCAGCTCGCCAGCTTCTCTGGTCATAATCGACTTCCTTCTCACCAAAACCATGGAACAGGTAATTTATTCACTCCTATCATCTCGTAGTCGCTCAGTTATGATCGCAGAGCGGCGCCTTCTTCTGGAGGCACTCTACAAATCTGTGACGTTTTTAGATTGGATGTCACTTGCTTGAACGAATCGCTTGCGCAGGAGTAGATTTTCTGCGAGATATTACGTTGGTTGACAAACGACAACAGCCAAAGCAAGGTCTCCTGCGCTGTTTACCAGCTTGCAATTATCCTGCTGATTGCTGTCGAGAGAGAACGTGCTCGTGTGAGCAGACCTGGTTGATATCACCGGCTCCAGCCTTCTTATCGAGACCAGACTATTACAGTTACCAAAGAAATACGTCCGTATATATTATATTTTAGGCGCAGCCCTCCCGTAGGCTATAAAAGAGATTGAAAAGTTTTGGCTCCTTGAAATAAAAATGTAGACGCTCACGTCCCGCTCACTGTTTAAGCGAGGAAGTGAAGAACAAATTTCGCCTACCACGCCCCCTTGTTCAAAAAAGTGTCCCTTCGTAACGCGGGAAGTGGGGTCGATCGCTATGCGTCACACAGTGGCGCACGTGCGACGTGACACTCATTGTTCCGCCCGCGCTCAGGCGCTCCCAGCTGCTCGCTGCTCCAAGGCGCAGGGACGAGTGATGGTCACGTGGCGTGTGCTAGCACGGAGAGACTTGCAGTGGACGTTGCTTCGCGCTCGCTGAAAGTGCGCGCTTTTCCAAAATAGGCCCGCCACGGTGAAAGCCTTAGTCTAGAGCTCCTGAGGTAATTGCGCTAAAAGTTCTGAGATATGATACCACTATTGCTAAGGACCGGCTACAATTTTTCGCCTGCGGGCAGGTGCCAAAATGAAATAGTTAAAAAGTTCACTGTTGAAAACAATTTAACTATGCTAGTGGATAACATGACTCATGAGTTTTATTTTGTCCGCCAACGCTGGTATTATAACCCCGCAAAAGCCATCTCTATATTTGAAATACGCTATTAAAAATTGTGGTTCACCAGCGGCGAAACAACGTCTGTATGAATTTCATGCATTAAGTTAGAAATTCACTTCAAGTAATATTATTTTGATTTTAAATTTCTGGACTTTTCAATCTAAAATAATTTTTGCATTTCTTGTAAATGACTGTCGTCGTAATACACGCATTATCTGTCGAAACTAGAGATGCTCGGACTTGTAACAGGCTGTTCACTTGCGCAACTAATAAGCTTTCTTTTATAAAACGGCTTTGCCGGCGAACGTAACATGAAATAAGGTATTTGTCTGGGCTAGTCACATGAAACAATGCGATATTCTTCAGGCGCGTGCCGTAGGGCGTCGTCACATCACGGTGAATGCCGGTGCATTGCTGACGGCACCAACTCTGGCGCAAAACGGCAGCAGCGCTCAGCCCGTGAACAGCAGCTGGAAGCAGAACATCTCCATCGACAAGTGCTGGGACAACACTGAAGAGGACACCAACAAGAAGACACGTACCGGCAGCGAGGCTACGTCACCAATGTCTCAGCAGCGAATGGAACAATATGTGTCGAGTGTAATGTCGCCAGATGAAGGGGAGCGCTGGCGTCTGTATCAGGAGGTGGGAAGAGTAAGGGTGACAGATCCACGCACCGGTCTTAGCGAGCAGATTGTGAACCTCACTACTAGATCGGGAGGACATCTGGACCATACTATCACCCCAGCGTCAACGCTCACAGGCACAGTGGAGCACGGCACCGATGTCCCTATGCTTCCCAAAGGTTTCACAAAGTTCGCACCCAAGAAGTTGCTGCAGATTGGAAAACGCTTCGCGAAGTGCTCCGTGGACCACCTGTCGTTCTGGAATCTTCTTGGCGACGGCCTGACGCTTAGTATTGCTCGCCGGTTATTGAAAGCCAGACGGAATCAACTATTAGGATTGATCGAAAACAGGCCGCTTCCCACGTTGGAGGGCCTGGAACAGCTGTCCGGAGGCGGGCGTTTACGGCAGCTTCATACTGAGCTTAAGAACAAGCTCTCCATAAGCCCGGACGTGATGAACAGCCTCCGGAAGGTTGCTGACTCGGCCGGCATCACACCTGCTATCTTCAGCCAGCTGGCGGAAGCGGTGAGTGCGGAAGATTGTGCCAAATCAGTCAATGTCTTTGTTGAAAAAGCACAAGGTGAAAGCATCAGTCTGTTGCCAAATTTGGACATAAAAACTTGTATACTAAGCATTTTCACCAATACCTGGGCCAAAACGATGACGCCACTTCTTGGAGCGTTGGTCAGCGTACTTTGCCATTCCCGCGTTTTTGTTGACGGTCATGTTGGCGACAGTTCCTTCTCCCTTGCTATGTAAACACTGACGATCGGCAAGGGCAGCGCGTATCGACCAATCAATAATAACCGAGAATTCACCAAACACTAGTTCGTTCCAGGCTGCATTAATTGGCCAAATTTACGGGATTCATGCTTTTAGCTGTTAGTCATTGAAGAAGCAATTCCGCCATCAAGGCAGTGCCGCATTTCATCAGAGTTATAGAGCTGCTTTATACCTTTCTATTTCCGCCATATTCAGCCATTGTAGCGTAAGCAATTGCGTCAGCATCCATTGCTAACTCGTTCCTACCGCGAAGACAGCCGCCTACACAAGAATGAAGACTTATGCCGGTTGGAGTATGCATTGTACAAAAAAGTTTGTACAAAATAATATTAATTACATTCATGAAGAGTGACCTGTAATTTAGCTAGAACTTAACGTATTTTATTTTATCTGTCAGAGAGATACCAGATAACAAAGAGGTTAATTCGTAATATGACGTATATTCATCTGGAACGAGGAACCAATGCGAGCTTTCTTTTCGAAATCATTGTTCAACAATATTGCCTGAACAAAGGCTTTCCCCGCAGGCCAACCAAACCAGGACCCGCTTGCGCGAGATCGACAGCATTAAAAATAAACTTCGGAGCGCTCAGAGAAGCGCACCAAATGTAAGTTCATTAATACATATTGAAAAATAACGTACCAATACTACTATGTGGTAAACAGTGGCTGTTAAGTTTCATTCCACACGTGTTTCTTAGTATTTACGGAATGATGCAATGCAAACGCGGATGAGCCGCTCCTGTGTAAGAGAGCTTAATTCTGGACTCTAAAAAGCTCTGCCCGTTAGAAAGCGTTGTGCGCCATCTCCTATCTTCCAACATAGTAACGAGGATGCCTAATGCGAAGAGGGGCCTAAAATTTTAGAAATCCTGCCAGAGTGGTACAGAATTACGTGTTGAATACCTACAGCAAGACTCCTCAGATTGCATTCATCGCGTTCTCATTCCTTCTCGTCTTCTATTCTCACCACCATAGTAATGGCGAGAACGCGATTTCTAATGGCCTTTGCTAAAACATGCGTTAAATGAATTTAAGCTTTGCTCTGTAAAAGTAATTCCGAAGACAGTTCTATCAACCAGGTCGTGTTACTGGTAAGAGCAACTACAGTGTTAAAGCAACTTCGACATTACCCAGCACCCTTGCCATTCGTTACAAAAACTGTATGTTGTAATTTGATGGCATTCTTCGAAATGGTTGCTAGAAACGATCGTAAGACCCTCTAACGTACGCCGAAAAAGCTGATGGAATGAATGTCCAATAGTTGCGAATTGCTTCTGGTACTTAATGTCATTATTGAGGCTATCCGTTCAATTTATATGCCAGGATTCTCGAACGTACTTTGTAGTATGCAACTAAGGGAGCGCTCCAATGAGATTTTCCGCTTAACAATTTCATGAATACCGAAGTAAGCCCCGCGTCTTTTTTCCTGTCTTTGTGCTTTTATGAAAACTCCAGTCTTTCTTTTTAAGGGTTCTGTAAAGAATGAGATAAACGCCGCTGCTGCTGAGCTGGACAAGATAACGCCAGATGACAGGATCGCTTCCATAGAAGGAATGGTGGGTATGCGCTTGCTCATCGTGTTATGATATCACGATTATACTCTAGAAAGCAATCACAAAAGGGGGTATTTGGCGACGGCTATTGGGGAAATGGTTTTCTTGAAATGCTTTTCATGCTTCAGTTGCCTCTGGTCTCAATCTTCTTGCCGGGAACTGTGTGTCCTGAGCACTCCTCTTGAAGAAGAGGAAAAGACAAAGCTCTTTACTGCGCACGTTCAGCACTGAAGCAGCAGTCTGCTAAATGAAGACAAATTTCGGGGCTCAGCTCGTGAGCTCTGAATATCAAACACATAGACTCTAGCTTGTGTTCCGTGCTGTCGTCGTTTGCTGTTTGAGTCTCAAAAAAATTCACTTATATACAACGTAAAGGCCGATGTTACCAACGCAGTTCCTGTTTTTCTCCCAGGACCTCATCGTTAACGCCTCGATGGATTTGAGCGCTGCCTGGATGGTGGACGGAAAGGACCTAGCCGTGAGTTTTGCAATCTGCTCATATCGTTTTCACGTTTGAGAACGATTATATTTCCATACTCAAATAAGGAGGCATCACGAACTGTTAATGTTCCTACCGATATATTGCCCCTCACTAGCTAAGTCCTGGATTTTCTATTGAGCTCAGAACGTGGCGGCCATGAGGTGAACACGTGGGAAATCGGGGCCGAGACAAACCATCTAATTTCAATGTAGAACTTCCCTTGGCTAAGCTCAACTATTTCTTGCCCCTGCTTAAACTGTGCAGGTCCTATGCCGCTATTAGAAAGGCTGACTTAGGTCGATATTCCTGCCCATGATCGGTATCAGCCCACATCCGATATTTATCGGAGAAGGCTAGACATGATGAGGAGCCATGTGGGCTGCCAATGTTGGGCCAGTGCAGGTCAAACTTTTGAAGCACGACATTCTCTAGAAATGTGCTACCGCATCGGTTCAGAATGAAATCGTTTGCGACGTCCGATGTGCTACACACATTGTACCACCTTTCTCCCGAGTTGCGGAACTGGCATCGATCGAACTTTGGCCTGTTACTTGAGGTCCGCGACGACCAATGTTTGCAACGCAGGTTTTCATAAGCGAGAACCTCAACAAATGGGACTCTATGTCGGCGAACATCGAAAAGTCTGTAGCCAGCCTGGACGCAAGGATGAAGAGTATAATGACGGGTTTCAACAACGACCTCCACAAATACTTCATCCACACGAAAATACAGGCAAGATACACGCTGCACGCTTGTATGACTCGGGGCCTAACGATGTGTATAGAAAGGGAAATAATCCGGCCTTTGATTTTATGCCGTTACCTGTCGGGCGGCAAGAAATATATACACAGAGTCTATCGCTCTGCCGTCTGTATAAAATGCGCAAATGAACATGGCCTCGTGGTGCTTGATTTCCCGAGGGTGTATAAGGTCCGCTGTACCAGGGTTATCCATCCGTTCGTCAAGTTGTCCGTCTCTGTGCCTTCCTATCTCTCTACGGACCACAACAGGAAGGCAGAGGACGTCCAACGGATTCCAGATGCACCTCTTGCACTGTTCTCCTTGGTCATGACTTCCATATGTGAGCTGCTGTTGACAACCAATGCTTAAAAATATAATTAGACTTTGAGCGGTTAACTTATCATGTACACTCCTGGGGATGAGCCGCTTGGCTTCATCTAAGCGAACAGCTTCCTGTCCAGCAAATAGAAAGGGTTTGTTTTGCTGTAGTATTTCAAGGCCTGGAAGTGGCATGATAGAGGGTCCTTTTTCATTCAAGTCAATCTCATCTTCGCAGGTTAGAGAGCTGGCGTACTGCAGTGTACCAGCTTATATTAGGAAGTTTTCCGAGTTTCTGATGCTGCGCGTCAAGCAGTTTTTCCCCTCACGCCGGCCCCATAACTGAGAGAGTGATTCAAATGGCGTGAATACCAGAGGACAAAGAGGCGCGTTGATATATAAGCTTTATGTTGATGCAATTTGGTTCTAGTCAATGCCATTCTAGAGACGAGATTGACTTTCTGTGCGTGCTTATTCTTGCAGGTACGCGACCACTTCGGTGACTGCCACTCGCTCTACGTGATGTACATGACGACCGTGGACACAGCCTGTAATGGAGGTGTTAGGCTCTTTGTAAGTGAAACTAAACTTTTGTGGAGGACCTGAGATATAGTAGGTTGTAATAGTGGCTATTTTCATCAAGAGTCTATTGAGGATGGTGTTCAGGTTGGCGTGAGCCGTCGCTGGCAGGTGAGTAAGGGTGCTTATTCTCTCCGTATAGGAATAAGACTATAAGCTGTCAGCGTGTGAACCATGAGGAGAGGAAGAACTTCCATTTTTCAGCTCAAGTCCATCGGACCTACGTGAGGTAATAGGAGGCAGGCATGGGATGTGAGAGAGGTATAGTGGGGGAGTTAGAGGCGCGGGGAAATAACCAATATGTATGGTTCTTGTAAAACAGCCCAACGACTCGAAGCCAAACAAGAAAGCGACAAAACACCAAACACAGGTAAAAAAAAACACGGCTTCGAGCCGTTCCGCTGTTTTACAAGAACCATGTCTGACCAACTGGCCCACCAGTTCATGTTGTTCAATGTGTATGACCATGATGGCCCTCTTTCTTCTCCTCCTCCCCTTCTGCAACGCAGAGTACTTGGCCAGATCTCAATCCTTGTAGCCGATCTCTGCTTTAGTTTTACTAAATTTATCTATTGAGGGATACTGACCACACACGGGACAGGCGAAGTTGCCATGTTTGTGAAGGATACCTGGGATTGCACTTCATAGAGATGGGAGTTTGTCTATGCCTGTCCAATGAGAGCGGCATCGGAAGAGCACAAGGAATGGAAGGGAGAAGAAATTTAAGGGTTCGTCGTAGGTCGTAGGTGCCGCAAATTGCAAAAGACTTCACTACGGTTCTGTCGGTATTTAGTGTGGTCTGCCTTGAGATTATAATGAACTGTCGAAACAGTCGTAGGGCCTGGTGACATTTTTCCAGGGGCCAGAGAGCGCGCAAGCTCATTCTGTCCTATTCCTTGGTGACCTTGGTATTCCATAGTATTCCAAGGCGGCCACAGAGCGGAGGGTGTTCAGCTAATTACCTAGGTTATGCGGAGGGAGCTTGAAATTCTAATGCACGTTGAGCAGCGTGAGAGCCTGAACGTATGGTGATGTTGGACGAATGCTCTTGAAGGATGATCGCCTCTACGTTATTAACAGAGTCCGCGTATCGCTTGAGGAGGGCATTTCTTTGTGAAGATTGCAGGCGACTGCAGTAACAACTTGGTTCTTTAGGATGTAGGTAATGGATATTGATATCGCGCTGGCGGCTGAAATGAGCTGCAACTGCGGTTACGACTTGTTATCCGCAGGGAAAGCAAAAGGCGCAGAGCTCGTTCTTTTTGTATTGCACTAGAGACGCTGACTTAAAGTAACTAACAACATTGCACTTTTATGGTAGATACGCCTACAATACAAACTGCGGTAAGGGCTTCAGATTCAGTCCTGGACTGGACGCAGAACACTGTGCAGAATAACCAGAACAACGCTTGCATAACAAAAGTTCGCAGTAATCTCAACATTTACCTCCAGAATTTGACCATATCATATGCCTTAATAATGACTTTTAGTTAAGGTATTGAAAGTAAACAGAAGGAACTCTTCTTCTCTCTTGCTTCTCTTAGTCTGGCTTTTGGTTGAGCGTCTGGTTATACCTAGTCCTCGGGATACCTGCATGGATGGTGGCGCTGGCCACGTCCACTTTATACACGAAGATTTCTACCGTAATGGAGAGCGACGTCTGTTAAATAGGGTAAGTTAAGTTCGTCAGTAGACAGAAATAACATCCTATACCGTAGTCTTTGCTACCTTATCACTGAGTCATAGTAATGCTCGGGAACTTTTGTGTGAATTGTTTGTAGTGAAACGCCAAATATTAGTGCCTAAAGTGCTTGAGCAATGCTTTGATTGGCTGAAAGTTTACTCGGCTTCCCAAAAAACGTCTGAAAAAAAAACTGGATTGGTTACTACCTTTGACTCCATTTAGCCGCTTTCCACGATAAGAAATTGGTTAACTTGACCCCGCCTGTACCTTAACAAGATAGCCGCCACTAATGCGTGAAGAGTGCGAACAGCATTGAGATAGCAGCCTATTTTTCTCTATTGCTGTACGCGATACTGCAATGATAAGGATAGAGCGCTAATTTTTAGGTTACAGGTTGCTATCGCTTCTCGGCTGCTGTCGTACGATATTAATGTGAGAGCATTGCTTGGTTCATTGCGAGGAATCTCCGCCGTCATCAGAAACCCATGACAAACACACGGGACAGAATCACAACGCGCAAATGCCGTCATCCCCACTCCTGGAACGATAGGCTACCCGCGTCCCTATCGCCACGTACCTAAATGTGCGATTGAGGTGTCCGCTGACGAAGGGAGCCAGTGTGGCACAGGGAGCCGACCGTCCGTTGTATAGGCGGCTGCATTCATCTCGCTTTTCACGTCTCTACGTGAATTAGAAATACATACTCGTTTAATATACCACATGGTGATAAGATCTGTCAGCACAGAATAATAAAAGGACGCAGCATTATCAGTTTCAAACTCCGCTACAATGACTGCGAAAAATTTATACCTTATTTTATGCGAAACAGCAGAGCAGACGGGCGATCACTGGGCCTTGCTCGCCTGGTCTGCATTTCTCAACAAGGCAATAAGGCGGCTCACCCGCTGTACCTGCATCGTCGGTGTCATTGATTTTAAATTATAAATCACTCGCCTGCCCTCTATGGCAGCACCTTTACGCTGGCAGTTTTTAAACGCTAGACGCCTATTTATTCGTTGTTCTTAGTTTTTTTTTTTACACACTCGAGAGCAAGACAGTAATTCGCTGTCGCTTCCATCGGCAAATACAAGCGATTTTATTGTGAAATTGTAAAGAAGTGTGATTCCAGACAGGTTGACCCCGGGAGCAGTCCCCCGTAACGCGTGCATAATGCTTCTGTTGAGGTGCCCTTTCTAGGCAGTAAAAATTGTTAATATGGCGTTGGCTCTGCCAAGCGACCACGACATTGTAGCTGCTTCAGGGGGACCGTTACTTTTTGAATCCATATTACCCTCTTAAATCATCACTCTGGTGCGGCTACAGCAAAGTTTCCGTTTCGTTGCATTCCCACCACTGCAGGACACGAACGCGCTTCATGGGACTCCAGAGTTACGCCGTGGGTCCGCAATTCATGGATCATGGCTGGGCGTCTTCGAAAGAGTTCGGGCCCTGGAGATAATCATTCCTTACAATAATACATTCAATGTTAGAAAAGCTGCACAATCAACTTCCTCAAATTTTCGATTATTGTTTGTGTGTGCGTGTGCATTACGGAGCTTTTGTTTTCGACTTATTCAGACTGTAGTCACACAGATGTCTGTACTCTTTATAATTTGCTCCTTTCTGGGTCATCCAATACATTCAGAATTTTTTAATATGACCCTTCTTACTTTTCACGAGCTGTACTGAATTGTGAAAATGAATAATAAACTCACTGAAGGAAAACGACACTTGGTAATGTTGAATTTAAGCGCAGTGGTTCAGATATTTTGATTTTGCGATATATCCCGTGAGGAATTTGAGAGAGACACGCATGTACAGCTATAGACGACTCTAGTTTGCCCATCACTACTTGTTCTATGACACACTCTTCCCCGGTCTAGCGCCCAAAAGGCGCGCTGCAACCGCCGCCATTGAGTGGGATCTGGAACGGCACGCTTCGTAGCAGCCGTCGAAGATGGAGCAGGCTACAATCCTCTGCTGCCCCTATACAGTGATCTTTCTCTCGTCTTCCTTCGGAAACCATCTTCCTGGGCTCCCTCTGCCTGTTTCACCTATGGCCACCGCAACCAACACAGACTCTCAAACCAAGTAACGGCCGCTGAACACCTGGGCTGTGAAATATACATTATCGGCTGCATGTTGGTAGAGTACGCTATGAATGGGGAAAGCTCACGACCGATACAGCCATTTCTGTCACCACGTAGCGTCACCAGCTAGCGCCATCTGTCACCGTCTAGTAGCGAACGGCGCGGAAGTAAATGAGAATAATCTGATTTTTAACTAAGTTGAAACTGCGTAGTGTGGTGGGATTGACTTCAAGCAATTCAATGTATTACGACATCATACCCCTGCATTCAAACCCTCTCTCCTTTTACTTTCCCTTTCTCCCTTCCCCAGTGTGGAGTAGCGGGCCAGGGTCACATTACCGCAGGCCGACCTCTCCACGTTTCCGTTCATTAAATTTCTTTCTCACTCGTTGTGACATAGAAGTAAGAACTCGGTGTGTTCCTGCTAAGTTCTACTTCAGAATCTTCGCTAGGTTAAAATTTATGTTCTTTTGGTTCGACTTCATGTTCTCTCTTGGCTTGGGACGTCAACATTGGCCCTATTGTGTCGATAGCGGGAGCTAAAGGCTTTGAAGGCTACGCGCTTTATTTACCTTCTTTATTTAACAGCCTAACGAAGCTGAAAAAGTAAATTACATTCATGTTAACTAATGCTAGCTTTGGTTTTTGTTAACTACCTCTATTAAACCTGGTTTGTTTGCTTCAATGAAATATCTACTCAATTTAGTAGTGCTCCCTATCTTCACTACAGTTATAATGCTCTTATAACTGTACACTGATGCTGCGAGGCCACGTCAAGCAAGCCTTCATACTGGCATTCAAAGGCAGGGGATAACCGCTTGTGCTAAAGGGTAATGGAGTGGATTCCAAGAGAAGGCAAGCGTAGCAGCGGGCTGCAGAACGCAAGGTAGGCGGATGATAGAAGTTTGCGGGGATAAGGTGGGCGCAGCTGGCAAAGGACAGGGTTAAAGACATGAGAGAGGCCTTTGCCCTGCAGTGGGCGTAGTCAAGCTCATGATGATGAGCGCTCTAATCAACCGCTTCCCACGTTTACCGGGAGGACGTAGAAGACCTACTCCCGGACGTAGAAGAACGTAGCAGACGTTCTTCTACGTAGAAGACGTAGAGGAAGAGTCTGTCCGTTGCGGGTCCGCGCTTTTGCAATTTATTTCTCAACTTTCTACTTACCCGAAATGCAAGCAACCTCCATTTACCGTCTGCGACTATTCTTGAACATTTATATATGTGCGCTACTTCCGATCGTCGCTACCGTCATTGGTTGTCGTATTTAGCTCGAGCTAAATTCGCACTGCCAGCACGACTCGGAAGCCGAAGCAAGCCTCTTCATCAGGCTACTCCTGTGATGTTACATCTGGAAGCATCAAGTACTGGCTCGCCTTTACACTACCTGCGCTTACTAGAGCAATCTGTATGCGTTGAACGATGGTAACTCTACGAGGGGTGTACTCCGGGCCAGCGGCGACGGCGTTGTCGGAGCATCCCTTTTAAATTGTTAGGCGATAGTCAAAAACTCGAGTCTGTGTCGTTGGCCGTAAGGCTTTCGGATTATGGTCTTTTTTGCCGTTTGGCGAGCCTTTTCACCCTGTGGCATAATCGCCGCTTCGCGTGCCTGTCAAGGTGAGCATATTGAATCATGCGGAACCTTGTGCAGGTTCGTTGCCAGGTTTCATGAGCCTGAGGTAAAGGGAGATTCATTCTCGTTTCTGTACTGTATCTCAGTGTTGCTGTTATTTCGAGTTTCATTTGTGTCATCTCCCTTATTTCTCGTGAATTTTTAAATGTTATTGTTTACTTGTATTTTGTGACTTCTTGTTGTCTAACCCACTCCTGCAAAAGCCCCATAAAGGGGCTGAGGTATGTATAAATAAATAAACAGCCCTCAAGGATGTGCCATAGTGTGGGCAATTAGTCTTGGTGGTCCTTGGACTAGAATATGGTGCGCTAGAGAGGGGCTGGTACGTATCATTACAGCCACCGCTGCGATTGCTATGCCGGCGATGCGACAAAATATCTGGAGTTTTCATGTATTTTTTAGTTGTTCTAATCAAATGTCATATGCGCTGTGACCGTGTACCTCAGGTTGGATGTCATTACGCGCTGCAGCCGTTTGTCGTACAGATACCGGTGCACCATTAAAGGTGCAGGCAAGGCAATGTGCCCCTCGCACCTACAGATTACATCACTGATGTATAACGATCAGGTGTTTTCGAATAGCAACGTATACAGCAGGCAGAGTTCTCCTGAGAGTAGGGAGTGTCAGGAAGGGGTGTAGAGGGGTGCCCTAAAGAGTGTTTGTTAGCCTGTACATCACATAAAAACCAATAATCGTATGAGACAGAGAGAGAGAGGAACATAGACATTATCGTCACAAGGCCGCATGCGGCCTTCTTCATTGGCGGCACATCTCCCTGATATCCCCCAGGCTCTAAAGTATTGCATTCGAGACCAACACTGTTTCCAGCAAATAATTCCATACGCTCGTGGCCTACAAAACATGCTTCTCTTCTTGCAGCAGGGTCGTCCGTTGCTGTAACATACAGTGTATGTCCGAAGGACCCCTACATGGCACACATTTCACCTCGCATCTTAGCCTTGTATCCACACAATAGGCTAGCCATAAGAATGTGCCTCCTTGGGTTGTGTGATTCGAAGAGGCGTGTTTTTCAGAGTTTCTGCATACGCTACATTCGAGTGTTTCATGTGCGGTTCCTGTAGCAACCCTATTCTCTAGAGGAGCCAAATGTGTATTACAAATCCTCGAGCTTTCTTTTAGTGATCATTATGAAGTCATAACTGAGTCCGCAATAAATGAAATGCTGTCCGCTTGTTCCTCATCGTGTTAACTTTCATGTAAAGGTGCGATGCACTCAACCACAATGGGCAATCATTTAAACAGTTTTAAGCTCATATAGTGCTCCGGTTCGGAATTAGGACGACAGACCTCTTTCAAGCCTTTCGATATTGAGGGCGTTTCTGTTTGGAAGGTTATGATTGGAAGATTCACAGCATGCGTCACGGCTCTGACAAATACTTGTATCAATTCAATTTTTTCTCACTGCCGTGTTTACTATGTGTTACCAACGGCGGAGCCGCGTCGTAGCACGCGCCAGCCCGCGTCTTTTTTATGCGTGGCCACGGCTGCTTGATTTTCGTAGGGACAGTACATGGCACAGCCTGATCTCAAGACACACCTATACAGGCAGATAACTAAAGGCGCCGGTGAGGAAGCCAGACTCGTCGCCTCCGAAGATCCTACCTATATTAGCGCGCACAATCATTATCTCCCTTTGCTGATAATAAGTCTCCTGGTAGTGTGACAACCAATAAGAGCAGCCTCATTACTTTTGATCAAGATAGAGCGGTTCCGCGATTAAGTCAACGCAGAACACGTTGGCCTTCCAACGCCATTTACGCATCGTCCAACGTCTGCGAGGCTGTGGTTATCAGTGTTGAAATTATACACGGACGAACACTATTTACGTGACGTCTGCTGCTATGGACGCGACTGCACCGAAAGTTTAACCGCGTGATCCAATTACTGATGACCACACGCGAAGCTTAACAAAGTTTGAAGTATGTTTATTCGTCATTCGCATGTAGTTAGCCCGCTGTGCTCGATACTACGAATATTCACCTCACCCTTATTTTTCTTCAGCAGTCAGCGCAACCATGGTGTGTAGGGAATCGTGTGGCGTTACGTCAAGGCTCAGCTGCCCTTGTGTGGTGTTGCTCATGGTCACTGCACTCCAGTGGCTCGGGACAGTTGCAGAGGCGTCCGGTGAGTTCTAGCGCTCCTTTAATTCTCCGAGAACCAAGAGATATGAGCCTTTTTGTTTGTTTTATTTTGGCGGTGGGAGGGTGGGGCGTGAGGAAACGACGTCGTATGTGATGGTGAATTATGAAAAAAAAATACATGTATTCCAGTGAAGATCACGATGTGTTCTGAAAGCGACTGTTAGCATATATTGATAATGTCCTTTTTTATGAAGCGATAAAAGTGAACCGACCATTGAGCCCCTGGAGAGATAATTCTCATGGAAGATTTGCGGGACGATAAAATTGTTGTAAATTTCTTGCCACAAAAGACACCGCTAACATCGGGATTTTTTTTGCAGCATTAGCTGTATAAGCTACTTTGCCCGACGTGCCCAGTGATATATGTGTGTAACCATAGTCTACTACATCACAAGCAAATACAACTGATCGCAACTCTTGATATAGAAAGTGTGAAAGACAAATCAATAGTGGTTTGGGAGGTTGAAGTTACTTGCGTGCGGACATAAATAACATTTTTAGAACTGTAATTAAGCGTAAGATCAATTAAGTTTCTAGCAGCTATGCTGTCACTTTGTACATGAATATTAAAATCTCCCAGCACAACAGTAAGCTTGCTCATTAGCACCAGGTCTTCAAGTATGTTATCAATATATTCGAGGAAGTTATAACATTGCCTGAAGGCCGCCGACACACCACCAACACTGTAATTGGACAAAAATTGCGACTAGAATTTTGTATTCGTCGTGTAGCACAGAATATTTCTCCGAAATAAGTTTGAGGCAGACTACTGCAAAAATACAAAGATACATCGCCCCCTTTCTTATTCTTTTTGTGAAAACTTCAGAGTTACTATCTATCTAAACTACATCTCAACTGTTTGCAAACAAAGTTTCGGTAAAGGCTAAGACATCGAATTTCTGCTCAAGAAAATCTATGTAGCTAGTGACGTCGTAAACGTTATTCCTTGAGCTCTGTGAGTTGAGGCGAAACATTGAAAATCATTTTTCTTGTGATGTTACCAGTTTTAAGACAGTTCGAAAGTTTTCAACACTACAATATCTATCACTGAGAGGCGGACTATCATAGAGCAGTTTCATTCTCTTGAAGAACTGCCGATCAACTTACAACAGGTGGCCTAAGCAACGCCTGCATAATTCTGTGCGATGTCAGAGGACATAGCACGTGCACGTATCTTTGTAAGTCACCTTCGCTGGTGATGCGCAATGCGAGTTGACCGGGAGCACAGCGAAAAATACCCCGCCGTCTTTTTGCTATGTGAATAGATTACCAATCGCGAGAGCGCGCGTGCGTGCCAACAAAAAGAAAGGCGTTTCTTCTGCGGCGTCAAGTTGTCGTACAAGCGTGCTTTCAAAATTCTTTGCGTCAGGTGATCATGCAAGCTTATTTCTGGGCTGTTTTGCCTCTTCTGCTTCGCTTTTTCTTTCCAATGCTCCTTAGTTTTTCGCGAAACAAGCCGCATTAAGGTGGGACGCCCACGTTCAGTGTTAGTTGGAAGGCGATGCATGCCTTTTTGGGGGAACTCCAGTGCTTGCTGCCCATTCATTCACCTTGGCTAACAGGTCCTCATTTTCTCGAAACTCAAGACCATTTACCTCTAAGTTCTTCTACTGTATTGTTCAAGGTTGTTTAGTTGTTCTTTTAGGCGTAAAACGTCTTTTTCAGGGGCAGCCTTTTGCACACGTTTAATTCGAGTATTAATATTGGAAATATCTTGGTCTTGCTTAGAGACTTTGTTTAGAACCTTACCACATCTATCTGACATATGTTGCACAGAAACTTGAGGACCGAGCACAATTTCCTTTACTTCGAGAAGCGAGTCAATCTTTTCTGCAGTTTTTCATGCATAGCTTTCTTCTTCTGTGGCTGAGTCCTGCTCGCGCGCTAAAGTCATTCGAGCGGTCACGTAACCACTACGATCATTCCCAAGTGTATATGTCTCCCATCTCCAATGACTCATGCCACCATCATTTTGGCCATGTGTGCCTTTGCTGTTAACCCTGAACCGTTACCGGTGTGGTAACTATTGTCACATTCCGAACAGGTCCACAAACAAACCATTTTTTGGAAACCCAGACTGACAAAACCAGCAGGTCTCAGAACCCATCTCTAATTCAGTTGCGATTGGCAGCAGTAGCGAACATGCGAAACAAACAGAAAAGGCACCAACCTGGTAGATAGACGACACCCATTTTAGGTCCTTGAACTAAGGGGGTCCGGTTGCTGCCGCTGCCAAGTGCAACTGTAGGACGGGCAGTAGTGATGGTGGCGAAGAAGATTCGGGGACTGTGACGTCGTGTACAGCAGCCAATCGTGGGCAGCCAGGTCAGCCGGTGCAGCACTACTTATCGTCTATAGGTATCTTTCCACGGCTATCGGCGGCCTCAATTATCGGGCAGAAAACGACGAACCGAGCTTGGTCCGCCAAACGCCACAACAATTGAACCGCGTGAACACTGCAAGATAGAAGACACCCTTTTTTAGGTCCTTGAACTAAGTGCGTCCGGTTTCTGCCGCCGCCAAGTGCAACCACACCGTGGCCACATCTGATGCTTTAATAATCAATCATCAATCAATAATCGATCACTACAACCACAAAGTACCATGATACGATTTTTTTTACGCAGCCGCCGATTATTTCCGACACACGGGGCCGACTACTACTACGCCGGCTTTTATACTGAACGAGGTGTATAGACTATCGCGTTATATGTCATTTTAGAGTTACATGTTCAGAAATAACATTAGCCTTTATTAAATATAATATTCAGTTTTCACCAAATGTCATTGCCACCAGACTTTTGTGCCCTTGTTGCCTTTTGTGCCTAGAGTTTCATTGGTACCATGAGTTACCAGTCATAGTGTGTGCACGGTTGCGGTGCTTTTGAGTTTAAAAAATGTAAAATTAAATTTGTGCATCAAATATATGCCGGCTACAAAGTTTCTTTTCTTTCTGCTTGCTTCAAACTCAACGCAGCTTCCGGGCTGTAAACTTTGACGACCAATGTCATTCTTACGTGGAGCTTAGTTACATATTTTGATACGAACCACGTTCACCACAGCCAGCGCTTACCCACAAAAAAAATTAGCGTCACAGTGAGAGAGCATTGTGATGAAGTAGGGGGCGCGAACGTGCTACTTTAAAGCAGCGTTCAACAATTTCTCGTCTCTCATTCTGCGCCAATTTTCTGCAGAAAGAGAAAATTGTTGACTGGACAAAAATTTTCTACTTCCTGCAGGCTTCTGTTTGTTGTAGGGCTTTCAGTTGGCATTTAGTAGAACTGGGACTAGCGGAAAGAAACGTAGCTATCTGTTGTATATTATCGGATATTATCTGCTGTAAGAAATGTTGATATTATTTTTGTATGGACATGCATAAGGTGGCATAGCGTGGCGTAAAATAAAATATTTCATATTTCTGTAAACTCGCCAATAGTGGTCGAATACTCTTGAGTCCTTTCCCGGTGCCGCATTCAAGGTTTTCTTTGTTTCGCCTTAGAAGTATGCCCTGTTGGCGCTCTGGGGTAAAAGCTATGGTTGGGCCTAGCCATTTTTTGCTTCCCTTGATCAATGGCGCTACGAGCTTAGCCCACTCCGCAAGTTCAATAATTCTGGAGAAGCTGACTGATTTCTGAGGGCAATAACAGTGCCGTACGGTGAAAGACGAGCATCTACGAGAAAGACAACTTGGCCGGGCCAACACTGCAAACTTTTAAAAACATTTCATACCCTCGCTTAAAACTTGATGCTTCGCATTAGTTTTTACGTCATTTCCGGGAAAAGTAACATGCCCTTCATCACCCAGGGGACGCTGCTGCATGCCATAGGCTGCCATTTCTTGGAAGTATATGCACGTATATGAAGTACACGCACCTTGCAAAATTTTCTTAGAAATGGTGAGCCACTCTGCTACACGTGACAGTAGGAAGACTTTATTCGTTCAAACAGTCCAGCTTTCCCGGACAAAAAATTTGAAAATTGGAATATTGTAAGACACTCTTATAGAAATATTGAAGGTGATGGTCCATTATTCGAATGTGTAGAAAAATCTTTCTTTTAAAGTTATTCCAGCGATTCCATCGAACAGTTAAGACTGCCATAGAAAACCAATGGGCAACGCTTTTTACGATAGCATAAACGTGAATAGAAAAAAAAATACAAGACTGCCGTCGGGTGATCTCCGTATATATCGATTGCTTTAGTGAAACCGTACATTGTATAGAGAAATTGCGTTCATAAACGGTTTCCGGCTCAAAAATTCTTTTGGCCAGAATTGCTGAGTATGGGTTGTCAAGATCGTCGCACCTCTGGTGGCAATATCACATACATGCTTGTCACTGCTACCCTTTCTTTGGTAGTATCGTATTATATATTTTTATTTATATGTGTATTTATTTTCAGCATGCACAGAGCCAAACACGATAGCCTTCTCGGTCCCCTTCCCTGGAGAGGAAATCGCCGCGGATGGAGGAACCGGGATCGCCGAGCTACGCTCTCTCTTCATTGATGCGCATGGCAAATCTGGTGCCCGGGTGGCACCCTCGACAGATTTGCCTAAAGGTGCGTGGAGGACAAAGAGTGAAGCCGACGGCAGGATGCCCCCCTCGATGTTTCACCCGCGTGCACTAGTTTTTCTTGTCCCTTGCGCTGAGGGCAAGAATCGCAACGCCATATCGGCGTATTCGGAACACAGCAATCGCCACATTTTATAGCACTCCCCATTCTGAAATACACCTGACTTTCCAATTCGCCAGAAAAGAAGCACAAGAAGAAAAGAATATCACGAAAAAAAAGAAAGAAACTGTATAAGTACACTGACATAGTTGGGTTCAATGTTCAGTGTTTCGAAGAAGATAACGGCTATCAGGCTTGGGTCCCATCGTATGATGTCGCTGATTGGAGGGAATCTGGTGGCGTTTCAGCTTTATCTTAGGCCGCATCCAACTCGCATGTCATTTCTCAGTGGGCTCAATTTTCGAGACGAGAGGTACGCACTTAAGCTTGTTGTAACTAAATCAGTACCTTCTTCACTCTTCGCTGCTGTGGGTACCGTATTAGTATTAAGGCCGCTTCTAAATCAGAAGGCGCTCAGGCAAAATTGAACCCTTCTCTATGAAGTTCCATTCTTCCTCCTTCCTGGTAACGTTAAACCAGCGGCTGCAGACTCGTAAACGTCTTGAGAATTTTTGTTTCTTCTAGGTTGTCGCACTCGCTGGAAACTCGTCGGAGGTGGAGCAGTGCCTGAATCACGTACTGTGCATCTAGCGTCCCCCACCTTCTGCTTGAAAACGGAGCTGAATATGCAGCAGAAGCTAATCGTCTTACCAACGTTACACACTGGTGGCCAAAACTGTTAATTGCTTTCATTATGAAAGAAAGGAGGGAATATAATTAATAAAGCATAACCGGCCGCCTTCGAGTAAAGGTGGACCTCTATATTTTTACTAGCATTTCAAGAAAAAAGTTGTCTTCGCATTAAGGCGTGGAAATAAGTTTCATCTCGACAATTCCTTCTGTGGTAATGTTGGAGATCTGAATGAGGGCACTCTCTTTGCCCTTTTTCATCGGTGTAGTTTTATATTTATTTATTTATAGAAATACCCTAAATGCCCAGCAGGGCAAAGCTTGGGGGGGGGGGGGGGGGCACAAAAGTTAACAGAGTCAAAACTACGAACAGAATAAGAACAGGATAAGAACAGAATAAGAGTTAATGCCTGCTGGCCTTCGTCACAGCCGAGATCAACAGGAATCCACGAACTGTGTCAAAATCACATGACGTGCTATTGGGGTTATGAGTAACTGACCCCCCCTCCAAGTTCCGAACCGTGCCGCACTGCGTCCTGGCCCCCCTGACGATGCCTGCACGGTGTCGAGACCGCGCAACTTGTCCTCGCTAGTATATTTCTCAACTCCTGCTATGTCCCTAAACAACCGGCAATGAAAAGGGGCAGATAGTCACCAGAGACGAGCAATAACTCCGACGCAATCGATTTAGCTTGTCTGGTTGGGAACCTCAGAAGCTTTGTACTACAGGAGATCACTTGGTGTACATGGAAGCAGACTTTCAGTTAGTGCATTAAGTAAACTAGGCATGGGATTTCAATGGCAGGAAAGTTTGAGTTACTTTGCAGTAGGTCGGTTAAAACACGCAGCCAGCATTTTATGTCTGCAAGACACTGGCAAGAATTGTGTGTCGGAGAACTGGTTACGCGAATTCTATAAATCCATTCAACCATGCATGTCTGCTTGGCATAAATTCTGTTCGCAGTTCTCATCTTTGAGGTGATCACATGGGAACTGCGGAAAAGTGCGGCGATAAAAACAATGACGGGAAACCAAAATTACTGCAGAACAGTTGCACACACCACCAATGTTTTTAACTCTAAAGCGTGAGGCCTCACTCAAACAATCTGTGCAAAAAACGAAGTTGCAGGATGTGAAGCAGCTATTATGTGCATTTGCTTTTTTTTACTGTTCGTGGCAAGGACCATTTACAATCGGTACCTCGAACTACCAATGATTGACTATTGTACCTGCAACCTTTGAATACTAAATACCTGTCGAGGGACCTATCTACGCTCTAAAGAAAAAGGAGTAGGAAGAGAGTAAGCTGTCTTTTAGCACACTCCTTTCTTAAAAGGGAGTGCACAAGAGGACAGGTTACCCTCCTTCTTCTCCCGTATGGGTTTGGGTTTATGGGGTTTTAACGTCCCAAAGCAACTCAGGCTATGAGGGACGCCGTAGTGGAGGGCTCCGGAAATTTCGACCACCTGGGGTTCTTTAACGTGCAATGACATCGCACAGTACACGGGCCTCTAGAATTTCGCCTCCATCGAAATTCGATCGCCGCGGCCGGGATCGAACCCGCGTCTTTCGGGTCAGCAGCCGAGCGCCATAGCCACTGAGCCACCGCAGCGACCTTACTCCCATATAGGCGTATTCAGTTTAGAGTGTAGTCTATTTCTTGAAACTGGCCGGGTCACGGAGAGCGGCGCAGCTGTGGAGAACTATTCATGCAATAATTGTATTTTCGGTCTTTGAGAGTTCAAAGAGACACATTTGTCAAAAATGGAGACATAAAAGGTGAGCATTTCTAAACTCTGACGGGTAGCTAAACTTCCAAGTTGCCTGAAACTCCCTGTAGTCTGTACTCTTCATTCATTAGAAACCGCCCACTTGCCCGAGCAGGTAACCCTCTTTGCCACTGGGCAAAGGGTGGTGGGTCGGTATGCGGCCTCTACGCAGATTTAGGAGGCAGGAGAAAAGTAACAAAATTTTAGCAAGAGTTTTTGGTTTGCTTCGAGAACCTCAGAAGATGTAATCTTTCATATTTTCCGTGATAGTGTTCCGCATTCAGTCAGAATTCTAAACTACAAAACTAAATATTCACACAGTTAAAGAATCATCTATCAATTTATTTTTTTAATTATTCATTTCAGTCTTAAGCGTTAAGATCGCCTCCACATTCAATCAAGAGATGTGTGCGTGGTGTTTATAAGCGATTGCTTGTTAAGTTGCTGCAAGCCTTAGAGATGCAGCATACATGAATAACGCAAAGTTTTCGAGGTTAACTTTGTTGGAAGAAACATAAGGAAAACGTAACAGAACCTGGAGAGTCCTCTCGGATTGCGAAGGCATTTCAGGATGCCATAAGTGCAAAACATTTAACTTTTTCTATATAACTAGAGAGAAAGAAGCGACAACCTATGAGCTTTCTTGTGCTGGATATTAGAAGCTATGGGCGATCAGAGGTTATCGCCCCTCCGCTATGTTAGATATAGATCAGCGCAATGGAGCGCCAGCTCTCTCGGCGGCTCTGCGCTCAAAGTTGATGCACTTTCCCGGGCAGATTCTCTCGCTCCCGTTCCCATGAACAGCCTACATGAAACAAAGCAACTGCAACCACCTGCTATTTAATCTTCATTCACTGGTACGGTTGCTACATAACGGTGACGTCATCAGGGGCTCACTGTCATAATAAAAGACTGCTTGCTTTTGTAGTGCAACATAAACGGTCACAATGCAGTGTCAGTGGCAATGAAGGCACGTACAGAAGCCTACCGGTCTGGAGAAACGGCTTTCAAAGTCATTCCTGGATCATGCAGCAAACCTTTTAGACAGCGGAACAGCGACAGTGGATTAGTGTATTCAGTTTATGGGTCTCTGATCGCAGCGATAGTTTTCAGAATCTATGCTCACGGCGAAATTAGACCTTGCAGTCAGAATGCATTCTGGCGGGAAAAACGGCATGTCAATCGTGTGTTGGCGTCGCACGGAGATTACAGTCACACTAAATGGAGGCTAGCAGGCGATAGCTACACTTGTGTTAAAGCCAATGTAACTGTAACGCATCCTCTTTCTTCTTGCAACATTTCCGCCCCAAATATATGGGGTGATCAATGAGCATTTATCAAACTTAAACTGCCCGGTTATACTTCCTGAGACATCTGAGTTTTAATGAGCACTGGAATACATAGCACATGTGCATCCTAAGTGCCGGTGGTAGAGATGTAGGGACAAAATGTAAAGCTTGGAGCATCTCGGCTAGTGAAGCTGCTCGGGTGCCCCCTAAATGTTTTTTTAGAATTTATTTAGTTATACTGTAGGCCAGTAAAAGCCCATACAGGAGTGGGTTGACGTGGATGCATGCACAAAAAGTCAAACAGTTCCAAAATCACAAAAATTCAGAACCAATAACAATCGGCATACAATACCAGAGAACAGGAACAAAGGCGACAGGAACGTTTCACGCCTGAATACAGTTCAGTTTTGTCAGTGAATACATCCACAGATGTGCTATTCACAATGTCATGCGGAAGCGAATTGCATGTTTCAATGGCTAATGAAAAGTAAGAGCATTTAAGTGCATTTGACGCAATGGGCCGAATGCACAATGCATGATCTATTCTGCTGTAATGCAGAATGCATGATTTATTATTGTAAAATAGCCTTCTTCCTCTCATGGGTGGACGACTCCTTCTCCTTCCAGATGGCTACGCTGGTTACGGACAGCGGAGTCTTGTACGGGATGGTCATCTTCTGCTTATTCGTGTCCGTCGTGTTCCCCGTGGTGGCCTCAATCGTTTGGGTTATGCGGTGCGCGTGTGGTCTGTGCGGAGGCGACGACATGCCGCAGAAGGACGATCCGCAAACTCCAAAGCAAGTTGCTAGGCGCACGAAATGCAGCCTCGCCTTTTTAATACTCATCGTGTTCATGACGTAAGCGCTAAGCGTGGTCTTCGTAAAGTACGCTCTCCTTACGGCACCACTGCCTTTATACAGGCTGTTCGAAATCAGTCTTTCGAGATTTCACAAATACTAAGGCCAGCTCACTTAAGCTGACTATGGACGTTTCGTAATGCAACCACCCTACTGAAACATTCCATATGAGGCGCTCGTATGTCATTAGGAGAATATGGAGACCTTCAGCAAAAGAAAACTCTAAGGAAATTCATATCTTTACGGTGTCCATATGCAACCCACATAATTTCTATGCGACTTCCATACAAGGTGCATGATGCCGTATGGTGTCCGTAAGTTTCCATACGTGCTTCCATATATTCCATTCCGACTTCATATGTTCCATACTGACTCCGTCAAATTTTTTTGCGGAAACGTATGGAATTATGGAACTTGTCATATGAAAAGTTTCAGTAGGGCAGATGGATAAAAAACTGGGTGAGCAATCATAATCATGATTATCTTGGTTAGTAAATTTCAGTAAATAAGCATTCTACTCTTTGCAGTTAGGTTGCTTGATAATACTGGAAACTTTTGAAGCAGTCGAAGTCCTAAAGTATTCCATGGTATAGATTTCTGACAGTAGGCACCTGTGCGACGAAGCAATCACATTTATGTTTCCACCAGGGTACACGTTTTTACGCATGTGAGGCTGCGTCGTGAAACATAAAATTCACCGTGGGTGCAGCGATGGGACATGGTGTTTTCTCTCCAACGGCATAAAGCATCCAGTGAAGCTTGGAACGACTCTTATTTTCTACTTTAGCTAACATTATCGCGAAAACGCTGCCTATAATTGTTGCGTCACTCGAAGTTCTCGCATATTATCATTGTCTTTTATGCCTGATTGCGGGTAGCTACTTGGAAAACTAGAGAGGCATATAGTGCAATGCAGGCATGATACAATAACTCTATGAATTGAATGGCCTGGGCCATATCAAGTCACCCGTATTCAATATATAGCTCCACGCTACTTACACTTATGAAATACATTAATTGTTCGCGGTTATTCACGAGTCGGGAGGCGATAATGAAGCGCTTATTCTCTGTCCACCAAATCGAACAACCTACCTGAAAAACGGCTTTTGTGTGCTGCTGTTTTCTTCTTTTTCACTAGTGTTCGACGGCTGAATTTCGAACCTCTGAATTGTTTTGCACGGCGTCAGCGTCAAACTCTAGTTTTTTTCTCCGTCATAATGTTCTAGCCCGAAAACCTTATTTTTAACCTGCTGTAAAATTAGACAATTATCGACATGGGTCTGACACCTGGCGCTCACACTAATATTGCTGTTTCCATGCGATTCACAATCGATGCGCGCCTTAAAGGTTGTAGTAAACTTAGAATATTTCTAGCAAAGCCTCAGACAGAGCACCAAGGGCATAATTGTATATTTTAATTTACGAGTATTTATAAATAGCGTTCCCCTCCTCGCAGCCTTGTAGATACAGAAGGATGCTGTGCAGATTTCTCAGGAACTTCACAGCTGAAAAAAAAATCCTGGTCTGTTGATCCAAAGTAGGAACACCGCGTGTCGTGAGTAGTCGCTCTAAAAACTAAGCTGACTGGGGCGGCTATCACTAGATACATCGAGGCAGAAGGGATCAACAGCTTTATGCGGGAACGGTCCCTTAGTGGATTAGACTTTAGTTCGGAAGTAATTGCACATGAGAGCCCACCTTCACGCCTAATTCAAATACCTTCCACATTGGGGGTTTCCGATAAGTTCTGGGAAGTAAGGGGATATTTTACTCGTGTACACCGGCCGAAGCTTCAATGAGGTACCAGTAGAGCTTCAAAGAAAGAGATCTCTCGAGGTGTGAGGTAGAAGATGTCTAGCACACCAATAAAAAAAGCTAATTTTTAACCACCAATATTCTCCTTAAGTGCCATTATTGTAGTTTAATAATTCCTCGTGCTCACTTACCCTTTATCTTGAATGCCGGACTTATTATTATGTTTTTGTGAATACCGATGTGCAATTTCGGACACTTTGCAAGAAGGTCGAGTATCTTTTTTCACATTTATTCCAATCGAGTATCTGCTTAATAAGGTGACACTTTCGGGCCTCCTTTTTCCATGCAATAAACGTAGTCCTACCACCTTGTTAGATTTCTGAAAATAATTTTGTAGTCCTGTCTGCTGTAAGCACGCACATTTGGGGCTTTTCGCCTGCACTGCTCATTTCTTAAATAACATTTATTTGGAAGAATCGCTCTACACAATGCATCTTCGAAATTATATGTGCCTGTTTAGTGCGCATTTTATTGAAAGAGAACTAGCTTGCGATGTCCTTTGCGGCGCCGAATACAACTGCAAGTAATTTAAGGACTTGATCTTTTTTGATGCCACTTTCTTCCACTTTTCGGGCTCATGGTCTCGGGTGCATTCATAATTCTTGGTCACGCGTCCATGGCCCTGGATCGTGCGAGAAAACAGGCGAGCTTCTTATGCAGCGACCTGCCCACCGTCTTGCGGAAACCGATAGCCGCGAGTGACGAAGAGGGGTCAGAGTATCCATGCACTCGAATCCCCAGGGTTTTTATACAATTACGACTTCTGGAGAAGCACAGATGCTTACCTGCTAGTGAAGGTTCAAAGTTATTTGTAGGTAACGAAGGGTCATTCAGAGCAATTACATTCAATTGGCTTTCATATTAAAATTCGATTCCTTGATATTTGGCTGGCTTGCATTAATTCGACAGAAAAAAAACATGTAATTTTTGCTGAGCAACATGCCTTTCATAAGGAATATTACTTTTGCGCAAATGGATTCTAGTCGGGACGTTGGTGATGACGCAGAGGCTAATATAGGGTCAATTATCTTTCATTCGACGTCAATGACAATGTAATCCCCCTCATAAAAATATTTTGAGACCAGACCCGTGCCAAACCGAAATTACGCCATTGGAGGGAGCACCAGCCACGCCTCCAAGCGCACATCACGCAGCTATGCGGCTGTAACGTCCATTGTACCCACTCTCCGCTCCCACCATGACGCTGCAAAAAAAAGCGCTCAAGTGTGGCTACCGCTCCCTCCTGCCGCGCAGTTTGGGTTGTTGCAATGCGTCGCCGCCAAATTCCTTCTGCTGCAGCGGAGACGACAGCGGTATTCTCCAAAAACTAAGATCCGGTTTGAGTATAGGAGCTTTTGTCCTTTAAGTTTCGAGACTGATTTATTTTCTTCTCTAGAAATGATTCCCCAAAACAAATCTTGGTGCATATGTGTAGCGTCATCTTTTCGGGCTAACCTGAGCTATTTATGTTAATTGCTGTGGCAGCCGCTAGATGGCACTACATGTAGAAAAATACATTGCCACTAGTCGTCTGCGCATTCTACTGTGAGTGAATGTGGAGAGATGGACGTCCACCTCGAACAGCGTGTAAACATAAAAATTCTGTGTGAAGCTTGGCAAGACAGCCGCACAGACGTAGAGCTCCTCCGTGACGCTTACGGCAACGAGACAATACCGCGGGTGCGAGTTATCGAGTGGCGCAAGAGTTCCGTTTCGGGGAGAACGTCGGCGGAAGACGACACCAACATGGGGCGCCCTTAAACCTCACGGAATGAAAACAACGTGTCACGGATAAGGGAAATCACACGGCAAAACCGCACCATTACAGTCTACGCGCTATCAGATGCTCTCGACATTAGTGAGACAACATGCCACCAAATTTTGCGTGAGAACTTGGTGACACGAAAGCTGAATTTCAGACTTGTGTCGCATTCCCTCCCACAGGACCAAAAGGGCACTCCGACATCAGTGAGCACTGATTTGCTCTCCGAGGCAGAGAAGGATGCTGCATTCGTCGACAGCATCATTGCTGAAGACGAAATATGGTGTTTTAAATACGATCCTAAAACAAAGAGGCAGAGCGCCGAATGGCGGTCCACAAGCTCTCCGGCGTCGAGAAAGGTGCGGCGACAGAAGACGAAAACAAAGACGATGCTGATAATTTTTTTCGATCCCAGAGGTATCATACACCACGAGTTCGTCCCACAAGGGCAGACGGTGAATCAGCAGTTTTATATTCGCGTGCCCCAACACATGCGTGATGCACTGCGATGCCGTCGCCCACTCTTACGGGCATCTGGACAAGCAGCCTTCTCCACGATAACGAAAGGCCGCACACTGCTCTAAGCGTGACAAAATTTCTCGGCGAGCACAGCATTACTGTACTTCCCCACCTGCCATACTCGCCTGACCTCTCCCCATGCCATTTTTTCCTGTTTCCTTGTGTGAAGAGAGCCCTAAAAGGTCGCTGGATGGGGAGTGTGGAGGCCATTCAAGAGGGCACGACAAAGGTGCTGACAGCCCTGCCAAAAAAAAAAAACGTTTTCCAACTGTTTCCAAGACCTCAAGAAGCGTTGAAAGCTGTGTTTAGAGTGCAAGGGACACTGATTCGAAGGGCTGCTGCACAATGATTTCAATGTTAAAGGCATTCTTTTTTAATAGACTCAGTCTCGGAACTTTACGGTCAAAGGTTGTACTTACGGTGGACTACAAAACTCTTAATAAGCGACGAGCTTGACAGTACCAAAAGTTCGGCATTCAGTAAAATTTTACCAGCCTCCTGGCTAGACCATCTCAGTTATATTCTAATGGACACCATGGATGACTGTGCTATCCCGAAGGCAGCTCTCTTTTTACTGAATAAATCTGTTTTTAAAAATCCTCAACAGACGTAGCTGAAACAATCGGATTAGAATTGAACCGCAATTGGAAGTATGAAATCAATACGAGTTTAAACACTTTCGTATTGAAGTACAGGACCTTCTCTGCTTGCCCGTCGCCGTTCATTGTAATATAATCTTCCCCACCTTTCAAAACACCTGGTCCAAATTTTGGTTGTTGAATTTCCGGAAAACGATACCGTTTGATCAGAGATGTTTCAGTCGGCGGAGGTGACATTTTTTTCTTTCCTGTAACACTTAAAAAAAAACTAGCGAAATTCTGAGTCTTCCATTATTTTAGTGTGATTATCCACTGTGCTTAGAGACCTAAAAGCGTAAATTAGCACCCATGTTATAGCGACGGAACCTTGCATTTCTATTTGCGTACCGTGCGACGTAACTCTTCGCATTTGGCTCTTGAATTGTTTAAAGCGCAAACGTCTTTTCAATTCCGCAACACCGGTCGTACAACTTGCCTCCTCCGAGCACTTATCGCTCATAGCAGCTTACAAATCCGATAAGCATGAAGAGAGTCAACGCGAAATTATTTCGATACCATTACATACCGCCATGTCTAAAAACGAAAGAGCTACCTGGCTGGTCCGTGCGCAATATCTTCGCACAGAAAAATGAACACTACCCCGCAAAGATCAAACGAGCATATCGCATCCAGCACTCAGGCGCCACTCATTCTATGGTTTCTCGCAGTGGCAATCCTGAACATGAAAATTTACCCACGAACCGCCACTATAGATGAGGGTGGCGCTGGTGAACATCCTAAAGCTTTGTTTACACGCAACATAAATACCCCCGAAAGCAGATTGTACAGCCGCCGCCGTAGCTCAGTTGCTAGAGCAGTGGACGCGAAATACGGAGGTCGTGGTTTCGGATTTGATATACAGCATGTGGTTGTTTCTTCTGCTTTCCAATAAAGTATCGTTTACCGATAAAATAATACATTGTTAATTTACCATTCATTAACATCACAAATTTTATAAAGAAAAGAGAAACGTTCCCCTCTGCTCCGTGGTTTCGGTAACTGTTGGCTTCCTTTGTATGTGTGTCATTTCCCTTTTGTTGTGTGCTCAATAGCTGAACTAGGACCTCCTCAATTCTGGCAGTCTTGATACCACAGCTAGCATAAAGCGCTATCGCACAGCTTCTGTCCTCCCCGTTCAATCACATCCCTCGTGACATTCGCGGTGATACAGGACGTACTACGTCCGCCGCTATGGACGATGACGGCGCTGGTAATCACTCTCAAGGTTAGCCTGCACGCAACATTTATAAAATCGTGGACAGAAAACATCTATGTGCGTTTGGAGCTATGTGGCAAAATCAGGCAACAACTTCGGCAGATGAAGTAGTTTTGGTAAAACTAAGGGAACTTAAGCAACACCACAACTACTCCAAGCCTAAAGAACTTTGAGTAACCACGTAGAATTTAGGATATCTCGTATCAGAAACGAATGTAGTATTTTCTTCCTCGTAGGATATCAGCGTGATAACGGGAACAATCTTGGATGAATTCACAAAGGCACTGCGTTCATGAGCGGATGGTAAGTTTGCACGCCGAGGCAGCCTAAATTCTTTGAAAGGAATACCAGCTTTGAAGCGCTCTTTATCCCCCAGAATTGTGTGTGTAGTGGTGCACAGGTGGTACTCCTAAGACTTCCAGTATTCAGAGGTTCCCTTGCATCAGTATCGTAACAGTGAGCCTCACTCGGTTTCTCTAATCTTGTTAGTCAGGCGAAAAACCCAAGCTTGGACGGGTGCGGACTTCTCTGTTTACACCAGCACAACTTTGCAATCTCTTGTTGGCTTCGAAGCTTATCTACGTAATGCAGCTGTTGCATTCTGCAATGAAAAAATTGCACGCAATGCATAGAATTTATTGCGAATTTTGTGGAGGCTATCGCCGCACCCGAGCACGCCTCGTGCTGCAAACCATTCTCGGGCTGTGCATTGCACACAGTCGTCTTCGTCCACTCATACTGCTTCGAGGCTTCGGACCCGAGCTGCCAGGTCAATAACATGACAGCTGTTTTTACCCACAAATACCATATAGGTCTACCTGTAATTCATGCACTTAATGGTCTTCACGGTTGTCAAGGTGGTCAATTTGGCCACATTCTGCTCACCAAATTCCTTCTCTGTAACCCGCGTACAAAACCTTAAATTGCGCATCTAAAATATTTATAGATGTCAAGAACCTGAATAGCAAGAATATAGCTGTACTAAGGCCTCTGACTGCTTTTGCTTTTCTGCGTGACATTCTGGACACTTACTGCTGCTGTGTATTTGAACAGCGTTCTCAAACGACATTTTGGTTGTGTGCAATTGATAACTTTTTGCTTATCTTGCAAAAGTAGCAACCTCTCAGCCCTCCATCTCAGTGTTCATTCGCCGCGAAGCGAGATGCAGGCATTTTTGTCTTTGGCATCGTTCTTTGATACATGCAATGAATCACTGTGAATGTCGCTCTACGATGACAGTCAGTGGGTCAGAAAATGTTCTCCATTCACCAGGAGGAACTTAACTGCAGCAGTGAAACATACATGTCCATCAGTTTTCCGACATATTTCGCAAAGCCTGCATTCAAAGAATCGCCTAGTCAGCCTCGCTAGGCCCGCATGCCTGGCGAGGCTAAAAAGAAACTATGAAGCAAGCACACTTTCTTACGACTGTGTTAAAACAACATGTTTTTACTTCAAACGATGGGAAGATCGTTTTACAAGATCTATCATATTCAGCACATGCCATTTGTGTTTCTCTGGCTCTTCTTCTCCAAAGAAGAGCGACATAAGGGCGACATATAAAAAAGAATGGCTCAATGCACACATAGTTTAATGATTAAAAAATCTGAAATTCTCGCATCTAAAATCTTTTTAGACGTGAAGAACCTGAATAGCAAGAATATAGCTGTACTAAGGCCCGTGACTGCTCCTGCTTTTCTGCTTGATATTCTGGGCTCTTTTACCGCTGCTGGCTATTTGAAAGGCATTCTCGAAAAACATTTGGTTGTGTGTAATTAATAACTTTTTCCTTGTCTTGGAAAAGTAGTAACCTCTCAGCCCTCCATCTCAGTCTTCATTCGCCGCGAAGCGAAATGCAGGCATTTTTGTATTTGTCATCGTTCTTTGATACATGCAATGAATCGCTGTGAATGTCGCTCCATAATGAGAGTTGGTACGTCAGAAAATATTCTCCGTTCACCAGGAGGAACTTCACTGCAGCGGTAAAACAAACATGTGCATCAGTTTTCCGCCATCTTTTGCAAGGCCTGCATTCAAAGCGTCGCCTAGTCAGCCTCGATAGGCCCCCATTGCCTGGCGAGGCTAAAGAGGAACTATGAAGCAAGCACACTTTCTTACGACTATGTTAAACAACATGTGCTTACTTCAAACGATGGGAAGATCGTTTTACAAGATTCATCATATTCAGCGCATGCAATTTGTGTTTCTCTGGCTGTTCTTCTCCAAAGATGAGCGACATAAGGGTGATATATAAAAAAGAATGGCTCAATGCACACATTCCTTAAGGATCACAAAATCTGAAATTCTCTCATATAAAATCTTTTTAGACGTGAAGAACCTGAAAAGCAAGAATATAGCTGTACTAAGGCCCGTGACTGCTTCTGCTTTTCTGCTTGACATTCTGGGCTCTTTTACCGCTGCTGACTATTTGAAAGGCACTCTCTAAAAACATTTGGTTGTGTGTAATTAATAACTTTTTCCTTGCCTTGCAAAAGTAGCAACCTCTCAGCCCTCCATCTCAGTCTTCATTCGCCGCGAAGCGAAATGCAGGCATTTTTGTCTTTGTCATCGTTCTTTGATACATGCAATGAATCGCTGTGAATGTCGCTCCATAATGAGAGTTGGTACGTCAGAAAATATTCTCCGTTCACCAGGAGGCACTTCCCTGCAGTGGCAAACAAACATGTGCATCAGTTTTCCGACATATTTCGTTAGGCCTGCATTCAAAGCGTCGCCTAGTTAGCCTCGCTAAGCCCGCATTGCCTGGCGAGGCTAAAGAGGAACTATGAAGCAAGCACACTTTCTTACGACTGTGTTAAAACAACATGTTTTTACTTCAAACGATGGGAAGATCGTTTTACAAGATCCATCATATTCAGCGCATGCCATTCGTGTTTCTCTGGCTGTTCTTCTCCAAAGATGAGCGACATAAGGGTGATATATAAAAAAGCATGGCTCAATGCACACATTCCTTAAGGATTACAAAATCTGAAATTCTCTCATCTAAAATCTTTTTAGACGTGAAGAACCTGAATAGCAAGAATATAGCTGTACTAAGGCCCGTGACTGCTTCTGCTTTTCTGCTTGACATTCTGGGCTCTTTTACCGCTGCTGACTATTTGAAAGGCGCTCTCTAAAAACATTTGGTTGTGTGTAATTAATAACTTTTTCCTTGCCTTGCAAAAGTAGCAACCTCTCAGCCCTCCATCTCAGTCTTCATTCGCCGCGAAGCGAAATGCAGGCATTTTTGTCTTTGTCATCGTTCTTTGATACATGCAATGAATCGCTGTGAATGTCGCTCCATAATGAGAGTTGGTACGTCAGAAAATATTCTCCGTTCACCAGGAGGCACTTCACTGCAGTGGCAAACAAACATGTGCATCAGTTTTCCGCCATCTTTTGCAAGGCCTGCATTCAAAGCGTCGCCTAGTCAGCCTCGCTAGGCCCGCATTGCCTGGCGAGGCTAAAGAGGAACTATGAAGCAAGCACACTTTCTTACGACTGTGTTAAAACAACATGTTTTTACTTCAAACGATGGGAAGATCGTTTTACAAGATCCATCATATTCAGCGCATGCCATTTGTGTTTCTCTGGCTGTTCTTCTCCAAAGATGAGCGACATAAGGGTGATATATAAAAAAGAATGGCTCAATGCACACATTCCTTAAGGATTACAAAATCTGAAATTCTCTCATCTAAAATCTTTTTAGACGTGAAGAACCTGAATAGCAAGAATATAGCTGTACTAAGGCCCGTGACTGCTTCTGCTTTTCTGCTTGACATTCTGGGCTCTTTTACCGCTGCTGACTATTTGAAAGGCACTCTCGAAAAACATTTGGTTGTGTGTAATTAATAACTTTTTCCTTGCCTTGCAAAAGTAGCAACCTCTCAGCCCTCCATCTCAGTCTTCATTCGCCGCGAAGCGAAATGCAGGCATTTTTGTCTTTGTCATCGTTCTTTGATACATGCAATGAATCGCTGTGAATGTCGCTCCATAATGAGAGTTGGTACGTCAGAAAATATTCTCCGTTCACCAGGAGGCACTTCCCTGCAGTGGTAAAACAAACATGTGCATCAGTTTTCCGACATATTTCGTTAGGCCTGCATTCAAAGCGTCGCCTAGTTAGCCTCGCTAAGCCCGCATTGCCTGGCGAGGCTAAAGAGGAACTATGAAGCAAGCACACTTTCTTACGACTGTGTTAAAACAACATGTTTTTACTTCAAACGATGGGAAGATCGTTTTACAAGATCCATCATATTCAGCGCATGCCATTCGTGTTTCTCTGGCTTTTCTCCCCCAAAGAAGAGCGACATAAGGGCGATATATAAAAAAGAATGGCTCAATGCACACATTCTTTAATGATTACAAAATCTGAAATTCTCTCATCTAAAATCTTTTTAGACGTGAAGAACCTGAATAGCAAGAATATAGCTGTACTATGGCCCGTGACTGCTTCTGCTTTTCTGCGTGACATTCTGAGCTCTTTTACCGCTGCTGCGTATTTGAACGGCATTCTCGAACAATATTTTGGTTTTGTCTAATTGATAAGTTTTTGCTTGTTTTGCAAAACAAAACAAAATCACTTTTCTCACTTCAACTGGCAGCAACGCGAACGAGTCGCGGATAAAAGTAAATACAATAAAAAAACGCATAATGGAAGGCGAAGTTGACAGTCGCTGCAGCGGTAATTGATTCTCAGACTCTCTACAGTTGTAGAAAACAAGATGCGCTCAAAGTAAGAACAAACAGCGTATTCTCCTGACCTTTTCGTCGGTGACAGATATGCTCACTGAAAAAACAATGGCAGTTTAGTTTACTCATGCGCCAAGCGTTCACATAAAAAATGGTAGGGTTTCATTTTAAGCTCATGAGAATATTTAAAGTCTTGGAAATATAGATTCCTTCCTCTATCTTCTAGATTCGACTTAAGAGTAATGCAGAAAAGGTCGCTATCCTTTAGCACCGCATTTTTTTAATGCGCTCTTTCTGTGTTCCTTTGTAAGATGCTTCACAATAAAGTATATTGGCGCCCACCTTTGAGTAGATCTTAAGTACTAAGATCTTTCAGTAGATCTTAAGTACTAGATCTTAAGTACAAAGATCTTAAGCACTATGATGTGGCACTAAGTGGCTTAAAATTTTTTATGCAGCGTCATTGCACCGAGAGCGCTGCATCGGATACGAGTGGCGTTTGAAGAAAAATAATGTATTTGTCCTTCCAAACAGAAATCACATCAAGCGCTATAGCAATCTTCAAAAAGTTATTTTTCACGCTGAAGTCTGGTCTCTTAACCTTATTATTAGGCACCCTTATTATTTAAAAAAATCCAAGAGAACGTGAAAACAAAAACGCGAGCTTGTTCCGTGCGCTCATGGTCTGCAGCACGGTGTAATCAATTACAGCAGAAAAATACGAGGCGAGCTTCTGCCTAGAGGCTCTGAGGATGATCTCCGACTATTACAAAAATGGGCGTAAATCTCGCGCCCTGTCCGTCGCATGAGCGCGAGTAACAACCGCTTGTTTTTTTCGTTGCGACTCCTTGGTGGCGTACACAGTTCTCAGCGCGTGCGGACATAGGTACAGACTGGGACAAAGTGCTTCTCAGCGCGAACGCGTAGATACCGGCTGGGACAAAGTCGCTAGGCCGCGGCCTCTGAAAGCGAAACTCATAGCTCTAATATTACACGCCTGCTGGAGGCAAGCCTTCTGGAGGCGAAACTTCACAGCCTGTTTTTTTTAATTTGCATAATTGTGGGCTCTACTAAAACTATTGGCTTCGTTTAAGGAGCACGCGGTCTTGAAACTTTTGTCCCCAACTCTACATAGACCAATGTCATGATCATCATCATCATCATCATCATCATCATCATCACTCATCATCATTATCATCACCAGCCTGACTACACTCACTGCAGGGCAAAGGCCTCTCATTCTCTCCAATTAACCCTGTCCTTCGCCAGCTGCACCCACCCTATGCCTGCAAAATTTCTTTTCTCATCCGCACACCTAACCTTCTGCCGCCCCGTGCTACACTTGCCTTCTCTTGGAATCCACTCCGTTACCCTTAAAGAACAGTGGTTATCTTGCCTTCGCATTACATGCCCTGCCTAAGCCCATTTCTTCTTCTTGATTTCGACTAGGATGTCATTAACACGCGTATGTTCCCTCAGCCGCTCTGCCCGCTTCCGGTCTCTTAGCGTTACACCTGTCAATTTTCTTTCTATAACTCGCTGCGTTGTCATTAACTTAAGCTGGACCCTTTTCGTTGGCCGCCACGTTTTTTGCCCATAGGTGAGTACCGGTAAGATGCAGCTGTTGTGCACTTTTGTCTTGAGGGCCGCTGTTTAAACGTCCGCGTCAACTATATCGCGTGTGATGGGCGGATATCCTGCTGTTTATTTTAAGTACTAAAGGAATGAATAATAATTTTTCTAATATGTAGCTGTTTAGAGTGGGGCCTAAATATTTGTAAAGAGTGCTGTTGGATGATCAATGATTTTCGAAAGTGCTCACAGTTTTCAATGCCATTCGTGAATTATATTTAACGTCCAGAAGTGGTGCATGGTTTATAGGGACGCTATAGTTGGGGATTCAGAGGTAATTTGACTGCCCTCGGCTATTTAACGTGCGCTGAGATTATTTATTTCGATATACTGTTAACCCCAACCAGGCTTTTTACAGGGGTGGGCGCACGTCAAAAAAATACACAACTTCCAGATATAGCAGTTATAGAACGGTAAGCAGCTGTACAATGAAAAGGATGGGTGTACTTAAGTCCAAGCAAGAACAAACAAATTCGACGTAATCAGTTATACAGAACAAAGTATATACCACCAACATTTTAACAATATTTAGCCAGTTTTGTGGCAGCATACTCAGCTCGGCAAGCTACAAAAATTTGAGGGCTGTCGGCTGCATTACAATCGAAGCATCGAGGGCATTCCATTCGCGCACTGCTCGCGGAAACAAGGAAAAATAGAATGTGTTATTGCAACAAAAAAATTCTTCAAGTGTAAGAGGATGTTTGCTGCGGGTGATTCTGGAGTGGCTTATATTGACGAAGTCTTCAGAGTTAAGCTTAAGAGAATTGTGCAGAAGCAAGTATAGGAATTTCAAGCGGCGCAGTTTCGATCGAATGAATAAAGGCTGAAGTCCTGCGCGATGCAAAAGTTCAGTAGGTGAATCTGTGCGCCTGTACTGGTTATAGACAAATCGCGCAGCTTTTCGCTGCACACTTTCCAGTGCTGCTACGCTAGTGCCTGTATAAGGGAACCGTGTAATGTTAGCATATTCTAATACTGGGCGTATAAGTGTAGTGTATGCCAGAAGCCTTATCTCGGGAGGCGAGTTTTTCAAGGCACGTTTGAGGAAAAACAGCTTGTTCATTGCCTTATTTGCTGCATACTGAACGTGCGTTGTCCAGTTCAGGTCGGATGAGATAAGGATGCCCAGATATCGGTATTCCGTAACAGTTCGTAGCGCAGTGTTATCAGAACAATAAATGAACTTAAGCGGATTTTTTTCTTTATGACGGACATTGAAAAAGTCTTGTCTTTGTTAATTACCATTCTCCAATCATGACACCACTGAAAAACTTTATTCAAAGCGCTATTTAGTTTGATATGGTCAGAGTGATGTTTAATTTCATGATAAAGAACGCAATCGTCTGCAAACTGTCTCATTTGTACTTTATTTTGGTTAGTTATATTATTAATAAATAGCAAAAATAAAAGAGGCGCCAGTACAGATCCTCGGGGGACACAAGATACCATGGAAATAATGTCGGAGGTATGTCCGCCGAATTGGACAAATTGGTAACGTTCAGACAATAATTTGCTTATCCATTGTGTGATGGGACAATCACCAAATAAAGGCTTGAGTTTGTACATCAATTTTTGGTGCGACACCCGGTCGGACGCTTTGGAAAAGTCAAGGAAAATTATATCAAATTGTGACTGATTGTTAATACTTTGCGCAAGATCACGCACGAATTCAACAAGTTGTGTCATAGTGGAGAGACCATTTCTAAAACCGTCCTGGCAAGGCGGAATTAGCTTTTTAGCCTCTACGTATTGAGTTAGAAATTCTATGATAATGTGTTTCAGAGTTTTCCCACACGTACATGTCAAAGATATGGGTCGATAATTATTCGGGGAGTGTTTGTCACCTGATTTGTGGACAGGGAGAACTTTGGCGATTTTCCATTCAGGGGGCATCCAACATTCACGAACTGATTTCTGGAAGAGAAGAGAAAGATATTTGCTACAAGGCTCGGCATAACGTTTTAGAAAACCATTAGGAGTGTCATCTGGGCCGCTACTTTTCTTCTCATCAACATTTAGAAGCAAGGATTGCACACCAGCCTCAGAAATTGTAGGTGTACCAACGAGATGCTTGTGGCCATAGTGCTGTGGCGCAGTCTTGCCAACGTGGTTTTTATCAACAGTGAAGACCGATTGAAAATATTTGTTGAACGATTCTGCATTAAGTTTTCCGTCCAGAGATGACATGGGAAGACTTATCGTTTGCTTTGTGCTCAAGTAACGCCAAAATTCGCTTCGTGCAGTTTCAATAAAGTTTTGTAATGTAGTGTTGCAGAAATGTTCTTTTGCATTTCGAGTTGCATGTTTAAGTTGCCTATTTAATGAATTAAGGTGACAGTGGTAGCCAGGGGTGGTGCGAAATTTGTTCCGCTCTCTGAGTCTTTTGATCCTTCGTTTAATATGAATTATTTCACGCGTGATCCAGGGATTGTGGTTCCTGACAACTTTTCGAACTGTTGGCACGAAGCTTTCCATGCAATGCATAACAAGATTTTTAAAGAACTGCCAAACGCTGTAAAATACTGCACTGCTTATCTAGACATAAATGGGAAAAGTTCTCGTATTCATGGACGAGATAAGTCATAACAGCATCCCCATTGGCCCTATTAAATGCGTAGACACGTTTTTCAGTACGCTGTTGTACAGATTGTACAGCAGACAAGTTCTTTTTTTTGTATTTCGCCTGCATGGAAATATGGCTGCCGCGGCAGGGCTCAAACCCACGACCTTGGGATCAGTAGCCGAACGCCAAAGCCACTGCGCAACCCCGGCTGGGTATAGTATAGTACGTTAGCCACCTACGTGCGCGCCGTTTTGCATTCGACAAGTTCCGTCTCTCCTGTTAACCACTAAGCCATTTGACAACTCATAACCCGCTTCTTCTTTTAGAAGAAATGCTAAGCTATCGTCACCGCATCCGCAATCTGCTTCGAAGCTACATAGAGTGTTTCTCGTCATCGCCGAAGGTCCGAAAAACGCCGATTGCCAAGCATCGCATTTTAACCGGCCACCACGACCGACCTCTCCGCCATGGCCCCTACCGTGTGTCGCCGCGACAACGGCCAGCCATCCGGGACCAAGTGCAAGCAATGCTTCCCGACGACTTCATCCAGCCATTGAAAAGGGCCTGAGCGGCACCTGTTGTTCTAGTTGGAAACAAAGACGGCGCACATCGATTCTGCGTCCATTACCATAGCTTGAGCAACATAAACGAAGCAAGCACGGTCTCATTTGGGAGTTGGAAGCGCGTCACGAGCAGTAATTCGGCTTTTTCTTTGCGAACGATGCTTGTGAATGTTTTAACTAGTTCTTGCCTGAATTCCTTCCAAGTCGCAGGGAAGCCTCGCGATTCACATACCAGGTTTTAGCTCGGCCATTAAGGAGGAAAAAGACGTACCGTAGATTTTCTTGGTCGTCCCATGCGTTGAATGTCGCCACACGCTCAAACTAGTCCAACCATTCCTCGGGGTCTTCCTAGGGTAGACCACTGAATACTGGAGGATCACGTGGCTGCTGAAGAACGATGCGGTGATGATGCAGCGTTGCCCTCCATCTTGAGGAGAGTTGCAGGTCCACGGCAGCCAGCACGTCCACCAGATGTCACCTAATGGTGACGCCAGTCCAGGCAGTGAGGATGAAATCGAATGAAGGCTTCTAAAAGAAAACTGTTTATTGGGCTGACCTGCGCCCACATTGAAATGAATGACTCAGCGGTGGTGAAATTAACAAGCGTGCTCTATGGTCGCCGAACAGAATGCCCGCCGCCATTGGCCGTGCTCAATTTTAAGCTGATAGCGGACTTTCGAGAAGCGGTGTGCAAAGTAACCACAGCTTTCTGGAGCAACGAAGAATCGGCTCTGCCTGGATGCGATCAATGGAGATAAATCTGGTCACGTCTTTCGTCACAAACAAAGCAAAGCAAATGAAGAAACACTACAAATATTCCCGGCAGTATTACCAGGGTTGGCGCACACCAGGAAAAAGCTGAGTGATCTCTGCAAGAAAGCTGGGAAACTAGATTCAAATTTTGATTTCGTTATTAGAGTGAGCCAGGTGGTTGGAATTACGGATTTGTAGTCACCGATTAGCCCTACCAATATATGATTTGGAATTTCGAAAACGAAATTATAGTTGGTGCCACGGCTCAGGCTAAATTTAGAGGATTCTCGCGCAATTAAAAAATTGCGCAATCGTGATGAGTGCTGAGCGATGCCGGTCAAGTACGTCGTATCACTGTGCGGCGTACATGACAACCGAAATCCTCTTCCTCGTCTGCCACGCATCGGATCGCGCAGCGAGAGGCGGTAATATACATTAGGAAAACAAGTCTGGAGATAATACTGCAGCTTGCGCAGGTGAAGACATATCTTTACTCCTAGCCAAATATTTTTGATGAGTTTAATTCTTTGCCAGATGAATGTGGGATATCCATTGATCATAAAACTAAGCATAGAAGAAAATGTATTCTGCTTGTCTTATTCCACCTCATCGAACGCGTGTTACGCTTTATGCATAGGGTTCACTTTGATTTAGGGCATGCAACTGAAAAAGGCAATGCTTCCACTGATCAGATGAATTCCCAATTTGCACTTTCCAGCTGTACACATACAGACTCGCCAAATGTTTTAACAATAGGAAGTTATTTGCTCTCTCGAGTTCTGTCATCAGGATTGTTTTTCTCTACAGCATATGGATATACAGCAGCTAAATATTTCGCCAAAATTACGTGTTTGCTCTCAGCGGACTAATAACGCATTAACTACTTGCGTTGGTTTCTGTCACAGCCGGTAGTAATGGAGAGTAAATAACATTATATAAATTGAAGTCAGAAGCGTGCCAATCGAACCAAGTATTTCCTGATACGGATGTTGCTACAATAAAACACACATTTGCGAATACCGAGAACTATACGATGGGAATAGTATTGATTTCCAAAGTTCAGGGTAGGTAGCTGAAGAAATTGGTGTACCGGCCGTTACCGTTGTCCCAGTCGCAAATTCATACTGGTCACTCCAGAAAAATTTCTACATGTTTTTTTAAACGTTCGTCTACAGGACTACAATGTTTATCTTTGTTGTGCCAAAACCTGCCCCGAATTACCTCAGCAGTGAATTGGTTCGTTCCTTGCAACCTCCTGTCTCCGCTTTAAAAGTTTTCTTTCGTCTCAGCATGCACGTAAGACACGCGGCCAACACAGTGCTAAATGTGAGATGAGCACCAGCCAATAACTTTGATGGGCGCATCAGCTAACTCGGTAAGATTCACTCTCGCCATTGAGCATATAAAAAAAACACCCCAGTCGTTGTCTATTTCAACTGGCTTAGAAGCTGCTTTTGCCGCTTATGCCATGGACACCTGTCTGACGAAATTCAAGAGACATATCGCTGTGCCATCAACAACGGACACGATATTGCCTACCAGTGGCCGCCAGTACACGGCGACATTGCAAGCAATCACCGTGCGGAAGAGTCGACGATAATCGTCTATCACGGCGGGAAGTGTGTTGATTCCCATCTGAAGAGGATCGCAATGGGTGTAGGCGCTTCGAAAACTCGCGCACGTGATCGCGCTTTCTTCGGAGAATTTCGGCCAGTAGGCGAACCCACGTCTACAATCACTGTACACAGAGGTGCAATTGTGCAAAGCTCTGTCTTCCATCCGGCCTAAAACTACGTGAAGCGATTATGCTGTGTGGCTTGTTGTCGCATTCACAAACCACTACTCCTTTGTTAACGGTATGGCTGATAATCCTGTGTGTCCTATGTGTAGTTGCGACGAGATCACAGCGCGCATTCACTGTACTGTGCACCCCCTTTATGCAGTGCCGAAAGGCATCCTCTATGGGGTGCGCTGGAACGCCTTGACCGAATCCCGCTGACGCAAATGACGACTGTCGTAGTGGCAGCGGTGATCGTCGTCGATGAGGGCTTTGCAGGCACTGCTGTGTTTCTTGAGAGCGTTCGGATTGCTTTTTCCGCGAGGTTTTTGCACGCGAGCTTCATTTTCCTCGGCTTATCTTTTTCACCATTATATTCTATCCCTTCATCCTTTTTTCATAGTGTAGTGTAGCAAATGGCTCTTTTTTCCTGCTCCTTCTTTAACCTCGTCCTTTGTTCTTTAGACTGCCGTATTTCTGGCATTTACCGGAGACCGCATGACGACCGACATGTCGAACGCCCGTAAAAGAACCCTTACAAGAAGCGATATTGCAGTAATATCACATATGCAATGGTCAGTGCAGGATAGGTTTTTAGTGTTGCTATGCGCTTCATCCTCTCTTCCGTATCACCATGTGAACCATCAAGAATTTGTCCAGTCTAGAATATGGATCTGCGTACAACCGCACACGGTGTGTCTGTTCTTTGGATTGCGACCAAAGCGCGTAGACTGCATCGTAGATTTTTGCAGCAGCGATTTATCCACGCGCTACGACGCTTGCAAAAAACAAAAACAAAATTCACTTATGGGCTTTAAATGTAATATTTCATAAGGTGGATTCTTCTATACGATGCTACATGAAATACTGTCGATGACCAATAACTGGTCCCGTCGATAATGTGCCCGCCCCGCCAAGGCCTTTGAGTGGGACGGCAGTATGTTGATATAAATAGAAAAATTGCTGGCGCTATAGCATTGCTATGCACGAAATATTGAGCGAAAGTTTTGTTGTTTGCAGATAGATAGCACGTACCTGAAAGCGCAATTGAGTTTTCACTGATCCAGGGAGCCAGTTAAACGCGTCTACAGTTTTGTAATCGTCACAATTTACGCAATATATGCTGGCGACCTATGTTCCAGAGCGTTGTTCAAGCCAACGCATGTGTGACAGTGAGATGCCAACATATCTTTCTGTCTTTACTGCCATGCCATTGGCGGTGCGGGCCGGGCAACATTATTTTTCTTTATTTTTTCAATGCCCGCAATAATATATCTCTTTACTGCCATATAGCTCAAAGCGCGATTCGCATGAGAGCAGTAATAGTGGATGAAGACGACGATGTGCAATGCACAGCATGGGAGTGGGTTCAGTTTAACACCAGGCGTATTAGCCTGTGGCTTCACTGATGCCGTATGGGGTGCGATTCCTGGACGTTGAGCTTGGTCTTTAAATACTCTATATGCTGCGAGCGCTATAACTCCTACCGGTTTTCTTATGATTCTAATATCGATGTGGGAACGAAACACCCCTAGATGCCACCTGCCCTTGCTCCTGTATAAATTTCCTAGCTTTGTTTATTGGGGAAAACGTAGCGTCACTACGACGGTAGCAAAGTTGTTTGGTTTAGAAGGCGAAGGGGTATGTCTAAGTGGATTGTTATATTGCATCTTATCTAAGGAGAAGCCGCTTCTTACGCCGTTTGTTGTCTAAGATAATCTGTATGTATCTTGATTGCCAAGGGTGTGTTCAGATGTGAGGGGAAAGACTGCTGGATAAGAAATTAACGCGGAGGCATGTAGAGAAAAGGAACAATAATTTAAGTCTTGAGAGGAACGGTACTTACAAGAAATAAGAATGGGAAAACAAAACGAAACACTCGCGATAGATATTGGAAAGAGCTAACAAAAAGAGGAACGGTGCACTCAAGTTCTTCGTGTCCCACTGAAGAGCCTAGTGGGCAGTTGGTGCTTCGAGGGAGGAGGTGCGGCGGGATGTCGGCGCGGTCTGCGGGCTTCGGTCGATATCCTGCTGGAGACGTAGTGTGGTCGGCAGTCTCCTTGGTAGGCGTCAGCGTCACAGCTTTGGCGTACGCTTGACGGCGCTATCCACCGCAGGCCTCAACACTACCGCAGGAAGCCGTCACACTCGCGACATCCGGACGCGGCCCCAAGTCAGGTAGCCCGGGCAAGCAGTGGTGGCGACGGAGGCGGCCTGTGTTCAGAAGCTGCCGGACAGGAAGAGAACAGCGGCGCCTGGGTCCGGGGGCTCAGGCTGTGGACGGCGGGCTGTCCAGGTCTGGTAGGCCAGACGTCTGCGGCTGAGCCCCAAGCCTGGAAGATCGGGGAGCCAGCAGATCTCGTACACCTCCGTCGCCGACCGCGTTCATCCTCCCATCTCCTCTCACGCACTCTAAGCCACGTCTCACTTCTTCTTCTTCTCCTCAAGCCGCTTTTTCTTCTTCTTCGGGGGCCTCGTGCGCCTTCTCTGGCCGCAGTGTCTTCTATAGTCTTCTCTATAGCCTTACGTCAGATGAGAAAGTTAATCGAGGTCCCAAGACTATAATTTTCAATTTTTGAGTGCAACGGGCTAATATGTCGACACAAAGCAGTAGCACTTAGTTTTGCAACAAACGCTGAAGAATTTATGGAAAAAATCGCATATCACAAGAGGTCAAGAACACCGATTTTGCGATTTCTCTAAAGAGGCATTTCAGACCTCCAGAGCAAGTAAAATTAAAATTAGTCGTACATAAACGTGCGTCCAGTAATTGCAAAAGTTTTTTTTTTGTTCGAAGCATTTAAAAAAACTTTTTCGCTTCTATAACTTCGCAGCCAAAATATCCAAACACAGTTGAAAACGAAAGCATTACTTAAGGGAATGGTTATTTATTTATATGCTTATTTTACTACCTTAGGGGTCCTTGTGGGCATTATATACGGGTATTGAACTATACCCTATTTGCAATAAAATATACAAAGGGCTGAAAACGGGACAAATTCCGAGGGCACTTAAGTCTGCTTACGTGGAGGAATGCGAAATCTTGCGTTTTGAGGAAAGCATCCCAGGATGTTTGAATAAATTGATTTGATTTGATATGATTTGATTTGAAAGCGCGCAGTATCTCTAAGAGATCGACATGCGCTGGACACCGTAACCCCAACTTAACCGTGTTTGTGACCCATTGTGCCGACGAGTCATGGCTTACACAATGGGAAACAATTGTGTGACGTTCCTTGTGTGTGCTACGAGGGTCCGCGTTCGACGGCGCGGCGTAGACGGAGCCCCAGATGACAGCGGAATCATCAATTACCGAGCCATACTCGTTGAGAGTGAACGACCAGAACGAAGGGGCTTAAGCACAACCGGACCCCCTTTCCATACTGTCGGCACGAGTCGAACGCCGCCGCCGCTGCCGCCGCGGGGAGACGGGCGTTATCTTCCCCAATTGCCGTGGCCGTCCCGGGGACAAAGGGGCCTCGTTTCGGCGGGCCTGGCCCCGTGGCAAGACGGCGGGCATCATCAATCAACCCTCCTGAGCACATCCCAGGACAAGGGACCACTTTCCCGGCCTTTTAGTGACCTCGCGATCCGGCCTTGAGGGGCGAGTGTCATTTGATGGAGAACGGAGGCCGGTGACCCGCGGGAACAGTCAGCGGGCCAGAGCGCGCCTTACCACAGCCGACGCTATGCGCTACCTCGACGACAACCTACTTTCCCTCGGACTCAACACGTGAGGGGGGCGAGACCATAAGTGCGGTGGTGTGTTTGTGCGCCCAAGTGAAAGCCCTAGGCCCCCCCCCCCCCCCACTTTGGCGTGGTCGTCCTCACCCTAGGGTGTGTGGGGATAATAGGATATAAAAATCGACAAGGAGTACCGAAGAAGCAACGCTCAGGACGACATCGTTCGCCAAGGGGGGCCTTCAGCGCCGAAGCCTGACGGCGTGCAGCTTCTGCCAGCAACCGTTCGAGCTCAACTCCGGAGCCCCTCCATCGTCCCCATGAAGTCGTCAGCACGTAAGCTCGGACGCCCCAGCCTCTGATGTATAATCATAATCATGTGTAATTATTGAATATATCTCTTTGTTTAAACTGAGCCATACGGTGTCTCTTTGCCTCTCCGTCCCGTGTGGACCTGCGCATTATGGGGGGTCATCACAATTGGTTTTTTTTTTTTGGGGGGGGGGAGGGAATGGCGCAGTATCTGTATCATATATCGTTGGACACCTGAACCGAGCCGTACAGCAAGAGATGAAAGAAGTAGTGAAAGAAGAAAGGAAGAATGAGGTCCCGTAGTGGAGGGCTCCGGAATAATTTCGACCACCTGTGGATCTTTAACGTGCACTGACATCGCACAGCACACGGGCGCCTTAGCGTTTTTCCTCCATGAAAACGTAGCCGCCGCGGTCGGGTTCAAACCCGGGAACTCCGGATCAGTAGCCGACCGCGCTAACCACTGAGCCACCGCGGCGGGTTTGGGAAACAATTGAAAATTCAAAAGTAGTTTTGGGGAAAGGAAATGACACATTATCTGTGTCACATCTCGGTGGAAACCAGAACCGTGCCTGCCGTAAGGGAAGAAATAAAGGAGGGAGTGAATGAAAAAAAGGAAAAGAGAGGTGCCGCGGCAGAGTTTCGATGGAGGCGAAACGCGCCCGTGTGCTTTACGATGTCAGTACACGCTAAAGAACCCCAGGCGGTCGACATTATTCCGGAGCCCTCCACTATGGCCCTACTTCTTCCTTTCTTACTTCACTTCTTCCTTTATCCCTTCCCTTAGGGCGCGGTTCAGCTGTCCGCCGAGATGTGCGGCAAATATTGAGCCATTTCCTTTCCACCAAAACCAATTTTATATTTCCAATTTTTTCCACTGCGTGAACCCGCCGCGGTGGCTCAGTGGGTAGGGTGCTCGGCTTCTGATCCGGAGTTCCCGGGTTCAAACCTGACCGCGGCGGCTGAGTTTTTATGGAGGAAGAACGCTAAGGCGCCCATGTACTGTGCGATGTCAGCGCACGTTAAAGATCCCCAGGTGGTCGAAATTATTCCTGAGCCCTCCACTACGGCACCTCTCTCTTCGTTTCTTCTTTCAATCCCTCCTTTATCCCTTCTCTTACGGCGCGGTTCAGGTGTCGAACGATATATGAGACAGATACTGCGCCATTTCCTTTCCCCAAAAACCAATTATTATTATTATTATTATTATTATTATTATTATTATTATTATTATTATTATTATTATTATTATTATTGTTTTTTTTCTCCTTAATTGTTCATCACATGTACTTGTTTTAATTAATAGTATTTCTTTAATACTGTATACTCACGCCTGATTGTCAGTAACGCGTTCTCTAATTACATTTCTTATTGTGTATGATTGTATTTCTAGCTTGTATTCTAGAGGTTTCTTATTCGTTCATATTAGTATTGGCTTTATTCTTGTTTGTATTTTGCTATATGCTGTACTTGGCTGTTATCGGTCGTTCTTGTGTTCATTCTCTTCGTTTATTGTTTCATTAGTTGTTTATATGTCTGTTGCCTGTTCTAGCTGTTTTCATTTACCCCTGTTCTCGCTGTTTTCTTGTTTTCACTTTTTTGCTTCATGCTTGCTGTCACGAATAGTTTATATGTCTTTTTTTCTATCGCTTTGACTGCTGCATTACCTCCCCTGAGTGTCTTCCTTTGTGGAAGACAAATTTACATTTTGTGCGTGTGAATGGTGTACCAGCACCAAGAGCTTTGGGTTGTTCCTGGGCACCGAAAAATAAAGATTGATTGATTTATTAATATTATTATTATTATTATTATTATTATTATATTATTATTATTATTATTATTATTATTATTATTATTATTATTATTATTATTATTATTATTATTATTATTATTATTATTATTAATATTATTATTATTATTATTATTCAGGGAATTCAGACCATTCCAAGTTTCTGCGCTCCTGCACTCCCTCTCCCCTCTGGACAGAATGCAAAAGTTGTTTAATTCTTTTTGTCCTCACCTAGATATATTCGAAAATTCTCTCCCTTCCTTTATATTGGATGTCCGTGACGTTCCACTTTGAGCACTCTTTTTCTCATACATAACTTCCCCTTTCATGCATTTTGTCTTTACTACACTTGTGCGTTTGCACCGGTATTATATTGTTTTTTCTCTCCTTAATTGTTCATCACGTGTACTTGTTTTCATTAATATTATTTCTTTAATACTGTATACTCACGCCTGATTGTCTGTAACGCGTTCACTAATTGCGTTTCTTATTGTGTATGATTGTATTTCTAGCTTGTATTTCAGAGGTTTCATATTCGTTCATATTAGTATTGGCTTTATTCTTGTTTGTATTTTGCTATATGCTGTACTTGGCTGTTCTCGGTCGTTCATTCTCTTTGTTTATTGTTTCATTAGTTATTTATATGTCTGTTGCCTGTTCTAGCTGTTTTCATTTACCGCTGTTCTCGCTGTTTTCTTGTTTTCGCTTTTTTGCTTCATGCTTGCTGTCACGCCTAGTTTATATGTCTTTTTTTTTTCTATCGCCTTGACTGCTGCATTACCTCCCCTGAGTGTCTTCCTTTGTAGTGAAATAAATTTACATTTTGTGCGTGTGAATGGTGACCAGCACCAAGACCTTTGGGTTGTTCCTGGGCACCGAAAAATAAAGATTGATTGATTGATTATTATTATTATTATTATTATTATTATTATTATTATTATTATTATTATTATTATTATTATTATTATTATTATTATTATTATTATTTTTATTTTTATTATTTTTATTATTATTTTTATTTTTATTATTATTATTATTATTATTATTATTATTATTATTATTATTATTATTATTATTATTATTATTATTATTATTATTATTATTATTATTATTATTATTATTATTATTATTATTATTATTTTAGACTGGCTAGAAACAAAACAATAGTGCTTTTCACATAGGCTACTAAGGTGGTTTTTAATCAGGGTACCAAAAAGTTTCCCACAGTGTAGCCGCCTACCTTAATTTCTGCCTATTTGAGTATTGCAGATGAAAGGACGAGCTTCGAGTAATATGCTTGCATTTTGGAGAGCCTTTTAAATAATTTCTTGCATCTCAAGAAACTTCACTTCACACGAAACCATGATTTTTTTAGGTAATCAGTTTTTCATTGTCAGCACAGTTAGAACGGTTTCCCCTTGCAGTGTGCGTTTTTTTTAAATATATTTGCGACTTTTGGGCGTTTCTTCTCGAACCTGCACTAATAAAAGGGTATCTCACATAAAAGTAGGCTCCTGCTCGCAGTGTGAGCCTCCATACGGCGCCGCCGTGGCAGCATTCAGGAGTTCCTACCACATGATGGATCGGCTTCCTAGAGAGCCTGCGGTTGTTATCGCCAGAAGCGACCTTTCTTAGGCGATTTGTGACTTTGATCGCAAGGAAAAAAATTGTGCTTTTTTACTACTGTTTTGCAACCCGTCATTCACTGTACCTTCTCTTTGAAGGTAGAAAATATATTGACGTCACTGCCGTCAGGTGATTGGCAGCGTGTTTAAAATACATGTTCATAACGTCATCGCTCAAAGTATTTATTGAAAAATTTTTTCAGCACAAAGATGCTGTTGTGGCAATCAGAAATTCTGCCTATATAAACGAACGGTCAACTCTCCACCACAAGCTAGTCCTTTGGAGGCTTTCCATTGGAAGAGGAGCGCTGCTATCGGTAAGTTTCTTCGTATCTAAAATCTGTAGCTATCTGATGGTCGGCTTCCACAACAATGTGCCAATCCACTGATTTTGAAGCTAGACTTCGCCAAAGATTCGGCGCTCAGCAATTGTTTTTCTAATTCTCCTTCCTTAGTAGAAAATAAGAAATTTTGAAAAAGAAAACTTTCTTAGCTTGCGTTGTGTACTTGCCGTGACTGTTTTGACGCTTTCTTACCACCCTCAATTTTTTGTGAAACGCTTTCGTGAATTCTTGGTTTTGTCCGGGTGGTTGGCTCCTCATTGCTACAGCTTAGGCCACGTGTACTCTGAAAACAAATCCTGTTATCCCCTCACCTCTTTCATTTCATTTCTCCATTCTGCCTGCTGTCCTTTATTTCCGCTGCCTCAGCTCAGGTGCTTCAGTATCGATGGCAGATGCCGGGGCTAGCAAAAAATATCATTCCTTTTATTCTTATTTTAATAAACCACTACAACAACAACATCTCGTTCAGCCAGCTTCCGGGACACGCAGCTCATAGACAGCTTTCCCGTTTTACTCATTGTGAAATACATGAAGCAATAGCCGGCCTGTATTCCAGCCCGTTCCGGCACTAGCCGCGGAACTCTAGGTGAGATTACGAGGCACGGTTTGTTCATGGAAGGTGGCGGCCAAGTACGGCACCAAGGTGCCCATATCCTGTCCTGATGAGGGGGTGCGTTGTCGTGTCGGTTCTGGTCATCGAGATCAGACCGCACCCCAGGCCTGGTTATGCAATTCCATCGACGCGCGGAGTTTTTTTTTTTTTTTACAAACCCCGGTGGAGAACTGCGCGGCACCGGGATTCGAGCCCCGGTCCTCTCGCACGCTAGGCTGATGCTGTAACTCTACGCCATCGCTGCGCTACAACAACAAGTGTACAACAGCTGTATCTTACTGGTACTCACCTATGGGACAAAAAACGTGGAGGCTAAAGAAAAGGGTTCAGCTTGAGTTGAGGACAACGCAGCGAGTCATGGAAAGGAAAATGGTAGCTGTAACATTATGAGACCAGAAGCGGGCAGAGTGGGTGAGGGTGCAAAAGCGGGTTAATGACATCCTAGTCGAAATCAAGAGGAGGAAATGGGATTGGGCAGGGCATGTAATGCGAAGGCAAGATAACCGCTGGTCCTTAAAGGTAACGGACTGGATTCTAAGAGAAGGCAAGCGTAGCAGGGGGCGGCAAAAGGTTAGGTGGGTGGATAAGATTAGGAGGTTTGCAGGCGTAGGGTGTGCGCAGCTGGCAAAGGACAGGGTTAAATGGAGAGACATAGGAGAGGTCTTTGCCCTGCAGTGGGTGTAGTCAGGCTGATGATGATGATGATGAGGATTATGGTGACGAGGCATGGACATCAGACGCCGAGTGAGTAGCTTTTTTTTATGCGTCCGCTTAAGCCTCAATGTAGGAGCACGTACAGGCTACAGACGCAAAGCGAATTTTTTCTAATTTAACGCACAACCCCCCTTAGCGCAGCGCTTGAATAGCACGTGTCCCTGCTAGGAAGCCACAGAGCGATCCTAATCTCTCGCCCTCATTGTCAGTCTTTTCTCTGTGGATAACCACAACACAACAGTCAATCCCAGAAATGTGTGTAACACGCTTTTTTGTTCAGAGTGCACAGGAATCACAAACCATTGGTGCTCAGGCCGACTCATTGCATTGCCTCCAGTCGATGTCTGGAAAAGTATACTATGCATTTTTTTAGCTCTATTTGGTGCAAGTAGCCATGTCAGTAATGTTTTTTTTTTCGCGCTTGAGAATATCGAGAGGTCCCAGGATATTATTGAGCAGTAATACAAAGAACATTGCAGCCTTAGAGCATGTAGGTTTTGTGAGTACTTCTAGATAAGTATCGGATTTTGATAATTCATGACCTAAAAATCGGTGATATTAGAGCCCTTACCCGTGATGTTACAGTGGTTCCGATTACTTCCAAAAAATGATGGCTAAGAAAATGCGCCACCATATGGGAAAAATCACGAAAAATAAAGAACTTGCTTAAAACCAACATTCGTTCCATTTCTGGAAGCTATACCCCGAACCACAATAATTTTTGAACATAGAAAGAGACTCAGGATAGAATCATATTACTTAACCTAATTTCCGTCTAGAATGAATGCCTTGATAATAATTTATTCAGTGTTTTCACAAAATGATTAAGCTAGATTTCTCTGTCTATACCATTTTTATACGAGGCGACGATATGAATAACACCTTTTCAATGCTCTTTTGTGAGTCAACAATGCTCATCCTCAGAATTTAAACAGATGTATTTGGCTGTCGTACCAAAATTATGCTATCGGCTAATACCTCTACAGATTACCGGATACTTTGAAATTGTTGTTTTGTGAGAACGAGTAAATGCAAGGCGCTTAAACTATTGCACTTTTCCCGCAGATAAAACTGCACAAACTAAAGAAAAACACATTTTTCTTTAATGTTTGCGGCAATCCTCACTGCTCTTTTGCTAGTTTAAGATTGTGTAGCGAATGCTTCTTTAATATGAAATCAAATTCTTTTCTAATCGTGTAGCTTGTGAATGAACCTAAACCAGAAATATTGCGCGAGAAAATGGCGTTTTCGACGACACTGATTTTTTGTTAGGATTCGGCTTTTCGGATTTTTCGCAGTTTACCCAGAACTGGTAGCGGGCGAAATCTGACATTTTATTCATCATTTTGAAACTCGAGAGTGATTCATGTGACATGCTTACGTATATCGGTTTCGATACGGATATCCTTCGCTATCTACAGGCGTGAAAGGAATGTTACTCATCAGTTAGAGCAAACTATAACCTCAACAAATGGGTGTGGTTTAAGCTTTGGTTAACCCTGGTGAGAAGCGAAAGCTTCCTTTGCATGGCCACGTTCACCAACGCCACACACACTGCGGAAGGGATTGTCTGTAAAGGGTCCATGAAATGCCCGATGCTCGATGGGGCAGTTGCCACCTGCCACGGTGGGCAGATTGTGATGACGTCAGTAGGTCACATGACCTGCCACGTGAAGCCACGTGACACCTCTCACGTGACTGCACTGACGCTGCTTTCCTGAAAGCCTAGCGTAGTGAAGCTTTCGCTTCAAGAAGACCAGAGAAAGCGAGGCTGCTCTACAGCAGCTGGCTGGTTACACACGTGTGGTATGGTGAGACGTTCCTCACTTGCGAACAAGAAATAAAAAAGCCATTGTGGTCACGGTTCCGCTAGGTTAAGTACGCCTACATTGGATAACGATAAACACCTCAGGAATGAAACAAAAGGTACAATGCGGAACAATGGCCGGCGTAGATTTCAAGTAATTGTGAACATGCAAAATGCGTTCGCGAAACCCAGTGGTGAATATTCACGAAGCAGTGCTCTTCCTTTCCAATACACCCCGCGGTGCGCGCACCATTTTTAGCAAGGATTGAAGCCATTTTGTCTCGAGTTTCCTTTTTCCGCGTGCTTCGTTGCCGCCAAACACGGTTTTCTCCATCGCATCAACCGCCTATCTTGAGACGGACTGGGAAACAAACAAACGCATACACGTAAGAATTAACAGCACCTGTGCCGTTCAACCGGACACATTATACATCGCCATATATGAGGCATGCATGCTGCGAGCCCCGCACAGGTATCTGAGTAGGGAGCAAGCTAGGCTGTCTGTTTGATGGCGGTGAAATTAACATGTGATGAATCAGTAGTATGTAGACTTGAAATACAATCGGCTTTAGTTTCACCCCTTAAAATGTCTAGATTGGTTCTCTACACCATAAAGGGACGCCCTACCGCAGTCAGTACAGTAAAATAATCCAGGCGGAACACGCTTTAACCCCTACGGTTTATTCTCCAATAAATATAGGAGTACTTATATGCCGAAATGGTAAGCATGGGCCGAATAGAGAATTTAAACTTTTTTTTCACTGCGAGCTATCTTATGTACGCTTTGCCCTTCACAAATTTTGCAGGTAAGGCGATAAAGACAGTCCCACATCGACGATGAAGATCACATTGGTGTTCCTCGCCTTCTTAATTCTGGCAATCTACTGTACTGCAGAGGAATGTGAGTGATCCGAATAAGTTGCAAACATTTACTTTGCCACCACCGTACCCCATGTAGATCATGTATCAAACAGGAAACTTTGTGCGCCGACGCATAAAAGCATATGCTGAGATTTCCTTGATCTTGTGGGCTACTTTTCAGATTGGCGGAATTCCCCAACTACTTTTTGTTTGCGTAGAATCATACTGTGGTGCGCCCAAAGACAAGGCGTGTAAATTTTATTACATAGAACGTGATTTCTCCTGTTTTACAACAAAACTTTAAACCATGCGTGCACTGTTGCCCGGAACTATTGTTACGCGTGAACTCTTCCTTAGGATATATTTTCTAAAAGAGAAAAGTAGTTAACTTACCTATAATGTTTACGATGCGTGAGCCCCCCCCCCTCAATTAGCATAGCTCCTAAGTAGTACTGACCATGAGAACTGATTCCTAGAGGTCAATAATTCTTTTATTTGGTAAATTGAATGCGGGGACTGTTGGAAATCGCCCAATGTGTGGCTTGATAGCAATCATGAATAACATAAGGCCACCTTCGGCTATTGAAGAAGGAAGGCCTCTCCTCTACATCTAGTATTAACCGTTACCTGTACCATTGGCCGCTAACCTGACTCCACTAAACTGACTAGTGCGGTATCCCCCCCCCCCCCCCTCCTGCTCCCCCCGTCGTATCGCTCGTCTCAGACACTCCTGATAGTTTCCAAGGGCACTCAATTTTTACTATCCGGTTTAAATGCCACAATCGTCTCCATGTCGTGGAATATAAAATATCTTCGCGAAGTATTGCTTTAAAACTGTTTTATGTTGTAGAGCGAACATACCGAGAGGCTACACATGCGAAATAAAAAAATGCCAAATCTCCCGGTCGTTTGTCCCAATAAACATGACGAACTTCGACTTTTTTGAAAAAACATTTTGTAAAGAGAAAGCTATGAGGCAGCATTCAATGCGACTTGCCGGTTTCTTTTTCTCGCTTTTTGTGTCCCTCTTTTTATTTGTTTCATGCGCTTGTTTTCCAAATTCTATACTAAATTTCTCCCTTTGCTTTCAAGAATTCAGCACAGCGTCATGCAAAATGACATGGGCCCCACAAAGAATAACCTGCCTGGGTTCCGCTCTTTAGCGTTTGCCAAGAGTCAGCGCCTCTATGCGGACATCATCGCTTCAGCAAACAGAAGCAAAAAAAAATAAGAAAGCTTATAAGTGCCCCTTGGCACCGGTGTAACGGCGGCATATGACAGGCCAGGGGGAAGAATCACATTTCTTTGATTTTGGTGGTTTTTCCAGCCGTGTGCTAACTAGGGGACGTGTGTATACTCGATGTGTCATGTAACATTTTGCGCATTTTATTAAGATGCTTTTTGAGTTAGACGAGCGTTTTTTCGTCACATCATTAACAGCTGCGTACTACACCAGAATTCAGCTGAGCCTTGTGAACCAGCAGCCTTGTTAACTAATGTGGAATAGTCAACTTCTTAACTATTACTGTTAGTCCCCCTGATTATCCAGATGCATGTAGCCGACCATAATTAATATCCACATCAGCTTATAGAATTTCCGACACACTTTTACTCTCGGCGCTGTGGCCCAACAATTTTCGCTTACATCATGGCAAAATGCACGTGCTTTCGAGAAGCTTGCAGGCAAAACAATCTTCCAGTGCAGGTAACTCGTCGAAATAGCCAAAATTTGTTGGACCACAACACCGAGGGTAAACGCATTTTGTAAATTTTAAAAACTGATATGAATATTACGGTACGCGAATATTACTTCCTTATGCTTCTCAATAATATGAGAATAACAATAATAGTTAAAAGCTAAGTATTGAATACTAGTTAACCTGCCAGTTAAAAAAGCCCTGCTAAGTCAGCTAACGGCTGCTAGTCAGCATGTCTTTGCTGCATTCTGACGTGCTTCACCACTGACAATGTTATGCGGAAAAAGTGATTTTCTAACTCAACATCATCATCATCATCATCATCAGCCCTACTACACCCACTGCAGGGCAAAGGCCTCTCCCATGTCTCTCCAATTAACCCTATCCTTTGCCAGCTGCATCCACCCTTTGCCTGCAAACTTCTTAATCTCATCCGCCCATCTAACCTTCTGCCGCCCCCTGCTACGCTTACTTTCTCTTGGAACCCACTCCGTTACCCTTAAAGACCAGCGGTTATCTTGCCTTCGCATTACATGCCCTGCCCAAGCCCATTTCTTTCTCCTGATTTCGACTAGGATGTCATTAACCCGTGTTTGTTCCCTCACCCACTCTGCCCGCTTCCGATCTCTTAACGTTACACCTATCATTTTTCTTTCCATGGCTCGCTGCGTTGTCCTTAACTTAAGCTGAACTCTTTTCGTTAGCCTCCACGTTTCTGCCCCGTAGGTGAGTACCGGTAAGATTATGCTGTTGTACACTTTCCTCTTGAGGGAAATTGGTAAACTGCCACTCATGATCTGCGAGAATTTGCCATATGCGCTCCACCCCATTCTTATCCTTCTAGTTATCTCCCTCTCATGATCCGGATCAGCTGTCACTACCTGCCCTAAGTAGACGTATTCCGGCACAATTTCTAGGCTCTCGCTGCCAATTGTGAACTGTTGTTCCCTTGCTAGGCTGTTGAACATTACCTTGGTTTTCTGCATGTTAATTTTTAGACCCATCGATCTGCTCTGCCTGTCTAACTCGTTGATCATGATTTGCAGTTCACCTCCTGAGTGACTCAGCAAGGCAATGTCATCAGCAAATCTCAGATTATTTAGGTATTCTCCGTTTATTCTTATTCCCAACTGTTCCCAATTCAGGCCTCGAAATACCTCCTGCAAACATGCGGTGAACAGCATTGGCGAGATCGTGTCTCCTTGCCTGACGCCCTTCCTTATTGGAATTTTATTGCTGATTTTATGGAGGACTATAGTAGCTGTGCAGTTGCTATATATATCTTCCAGTATTTTGACATAAGGCTCTTCTACCCCCTGATTACGCAATGCCTGTATGACTGCTGAGGTTTCCACTGAGTCGAATGCTTTCTCGTAATCAATGAAAGCTATATATAGAGGTTGGTTATATTCTGCGCATTTCTCTATCACCTGATTGATGGTGTGAATATGATCTATTGTAGAATATCCTTTACGAAAGCCTGCCTGATCATTTGGTTGATTAAAGTCTAACGTTGCCCTGACTCTATTAGCGATTACCTTAGTAAATACTTTGTAGGCAACGGATAGTAAGCTGATCGGCCTGTAATTTTTCAAGTCCTTGGCGTCTCCCTTCTTATGAATTAAGATAATGTTTGCATTCTTCCAAGCTTCTGGTACAGTCGAGGTCATAAGGCATTGCGTATACAGGGTGGCTAGTTTTTCTAGCACGATGTCCCCTCCATCCTTCAACAGATCTGCTGTTACCTGATCCTCCCCAGCTGCTTTTCCCCTTTTCATTGCTTCTAAGGCTTTCTTTACTTCATCTTTCGTTACTGGCGGGATGACGCATTGCTGTGCACTGCTGTCTTTCTCATTAGCGTTCTGATTACATTGGCTACTGTACAGGTCTGTGTAGAACTCTTCGGCTACGTTAACTATCTTATCCATATTGCTAATGACATTGCCCTGCTTGTCTCTTAATGCATACATCTGGTTTTTACCTATGCCTAATTTCCTCTTCACTGTTTTTAGGCTACCTCCGTTCTTTAGAGCATGCTCGATTCTCTCCATATTAAACTTCCTTATGTCGGCTACCTTGCGCTTATTTATTAACTTTGATAGCTCCGTTAGTTCTATTCTATCGGTAGTGTTAGATGCCTTCATGTTTTGGCGCTTCTTAATCAGATCTTTCGTCACCTGAGATAGCTTCCCGGTATCTTTTCGAACTGTCTTACCGCCTACTTCTACTGCGCACTCCGTAATTATTGATGTCAGGTTATCATGCATTGAATGAACATCAAGATCATCTTCCTCAGTTAAAGCCGAGTATCTGTTTTGCAGCGCTATCCTAAACTCCTGTGCTTTCCCTCTTACGGCTAACTCGTTAATGGTCTTCTTCTTCGCTAGCTTCTTCCGTTCCCTCTTCAAGTCTAGGCTAATTCTAGACCTTACCATTCTATGGTCGCTGCAACGCACCCTTCCGAGGACGGCTACATCCTGAATGATGCCAGGTTTAGCGCATAGTATGAGGTCTATTTCATTTCTAATCTCACCATTGGGGCTCTTCCAGGTCCACTTCCTGTTTTCTCGTTTGCGGAAGAAGGTATTCATGATCCGTAAATTATTTCTATCCGCGAATTCGACTAATAACTCTCCCCTGCTATTTATAGAGCCTATCCCATAGTCACCTACCGCGTGGTCGTCAGCCTGCTTCTTGCCCACCTTCGCATTGAAGTCGCCCATCAGTACAGTGTACTGCGATTTTACTCTATTCATTATTGATTCTACGTCCTCATAGAAGCTTTCAATGGTCTGGTCATCATGGCTGGATGTGGGTGCTCAACATGACTCCTACTCAACATGACTGTTTCTAAATATTGCATAAAGTCTTGGGTGAAACACGTTGTATAACGGTACAGGTACTGTAGCGCCCAGCGTAGCTCTGTCTGCACAGCCCCGGCATTGTTGTGACCAGCAGCGTAGAAAAGAGATTAGTTCGTGGATCAAAATTATTCCGTATTTTCCAGGCGCTCTTTGTATATCAGGCCACCGGCAAGCCCTCCGATCACAGGGAATTCTCACTGCCTCGGTAAAATTTATTACCGCCTGGCTCACTGCCTCAGGGTAAAAATGTAAAATTTGTTATCTTTTGACGAAGACGCTATTTTGCCAAATTCATTACGCGGTAGTCATTCCTACTAGTGGCAGTCGTGCACATAATAAACTAACAAAATAAAGATTTTTTAGCGTTTTTATTGAATATTGGCGCCAAGCGAAGCTTTTGTTTATTTTTGTATGATTAAACCGTACGAATATGCGATAGAGTGTTTCCATTTGAAAAAGACACAACGAAGTAAGTTTCATGCAGAATATTTTTCTATAAATTGGTTTTTGAGCTCCTACACCTGTGTCAGTTTAATGCTTCTTTTTTTTCATTTTTCAGATTGCATTTTTCCAGATGGTATTGGTTTACCGCGTGGGGGCGTAAGATTCCCTAAAGGACAGTGCGCGATACAATACTGTAATTCGAAGGGGGCTCTCTACATTAGGACTATGTGGTATGTCTTCTCTCTGCTTTGTGACCCTTTACCACCGTGGAACTCACCCCAGCATATAGAGTTTCACTTTATGCAACCGCCGAAAAGAACGCGGCAGTATTTTACCCAGTTTGTGCCAGAGAAAAACTGCTAGGCACGCATATACTTCTCTCAATAAACAGTGAATAGGCGAAATACTAAGAAAAAGGAAAAAAGAGGGATTTTATCCCTGCGGCTTTCACGACACAGGTGTGACCTCCGGCCAAATTTAGCCCTGTACAACTTATTCGCTCGAGCCATAGTCTACTAGACTGCTTGCCTAATGGCACAGTTCTTTATTTGGCTGCGTGCGATGTGAATTAAATAACTAGCAGGTAATAGTCACCAAAGTACGTAAATAAGGTAAACACAGCACATTCATTTCTCCTCTCAGCCCAATTGTTTGCAGGAACGGAGGATATGAGTGCGCCTTCAAGAAAGCGAACAGAGTTTGGCAGCTTCAGAAAAAAAATAAATAGCCTGACACATAGAGCATTTGCCATTAATACGTTTTTTCGACAGCATTGTGGAGATCAAACATAGGTCCCAGCAGCGACTCAGACAGCGCCGATTATCTACGTGTCCTAGAACGCGCAAGTCTCACGCGATCATTTCTCTCTGAAATAGTGCATTCCACGAAATCATCTGTTCTATTTCACTGCCAAAAATGCATACCGCAATTAACACTATGTGGGTAGCTAAATACAAGCATTTCAATCTTCTTTGGAGGGGTTGTAAAAAAAAAGAGCGTTTTAAAATATACCGTGATGAGGACTGCAGACACCAAGTTTAGGTTTTGTGTGCGTTCTTCTTATTTATGCGCAGTGCTGCAGTGAACACAAATCGCCACTTGAAATTTGGCTGCGCTTTCTATGTACCTTGTAATTCACTTTTTGCTGTCTGCTGTTTCGATGTTGTTTCAACTGCTGAACGACCCGACGACATTACATATGACTTCAAGTCAGAGGCGACATTACAAACTGTGTTTTAGTCTTTGCGATATAGTTGGGGTAAATGTCAAAGTGAAATAAAATGGCTAAGCGGTAATATCGCAGGGATTAGACCGCTTAGATTCCATGAACGCCGGTGGTAACCAAAGAGGCCTGCGAGAATGCCAACCAGTATTGATTTACAGGCCCTAATTCATTTCCCAATGGCGACCAATGTATAAAGAGGCGCATTCCGCCCGATTCGAAAAAGGAAATATATGTGCGAAAATTTATCTTCTGTACACCTTTAAGAACACGCATCGGAAGTGGCCGTGATTGCACAAACATCCTACTAGCGCACATTTACTATCGGAGCCCCAAGCCTTAGCTTCAAGAAAAGAATTCTTGGAAAGATGAAATTTTTGCTGCAGAGCTAACGAGATTCTCAAGCTGTTTATTAGGGTATATGGGAAGCCTACGCCTAAACTGATTGTACTAAGGTCGATGGAAACTTTAGTAGAGCTGACCCCCTGACTGTGCTGGAAAGATACAACTTGTTGTTGCAGTATGTCGTCTAACAACATTGTTGTGCATATGAGTCCTTCATGAGGCTCAATGAAAAGCTGCAAGATGTTCTGTGTTGGTTCACCAGCAGTTTCTGATGCATGCTCATCCCGCCGCCTTTAGGTTAACTGTCGAGCTAAATTCCGGCAGAATAAGAAATTTCCTGCGCCATGCACACTTTCCCCTTAGGCTACCACTAAGTGTCTCAGCTCTTCAACTAAAAACACTCAATAGAATCACAATGCTCATTTTGGATCGTCGTGTCGGTTATCAATACGCGTTTTTTTAATTGATACCAGTTATTTAGGATTTGTGTCAGATCTAACGATACTCTAATTATTGTTCCGAATTCTGTAATCACTGTTAAATAAAATATAAATATTTATCTCCCTTTTATGTTCATACATGTAGGTGCAAAAGTGAAGGTCGACCCCCATGTCTGAGCAGAAGGAATATACACGGAACTTTCCCATATTGCTGCAAGAACGAGGAAATACGCGACTGCACGCCGGAGGAAATTGCAGAACAGATTCGAGGGACACTGAAGGATGAGCTCGAGTATTTAAAGGCCAGAAATATTTCAATGGCTACTATCTAGAGGTTCTCACTTGTGTACTGAAGGAAAAATTTTTCTGACTGTTATTTCAGCGTTTTTCATTTTTCCTAATAAACTAAGTTGGATTGCAAAATAACCAAATGTCACTTTTTGGGAAAACATGAATATGGTATGAAACTGCATTGGTATGAACCAAACGAGAAAAAGTTAACGGTGCATTGTGGACTGTTAAGTTGAAGAAATACCATTTAAATTGACGACAGTATATTGTCACGCGTTAATGCGATGATCACTGAACACAGGAACGCAGGATCCGACGAACGTCTGCACCACAGCTCAAGATCGCTGGCACCTCCGCTTCCTCTTCGAGACGGCGCGTGCTTCAGGTCAGCGCTAAGCGAAAATGCGGAATGCACTGTGTCACTGGCCCCCGGGAAAAAAAAGAGCTTCGTCCCGATGCGTAGCCGGTGTGTTGAAAAAAAAAAGTTCACCAAGGGAAGTTCACACGTTGTGCGGCCGTAAGTCCAGCTCTAGCGCTACCGCTCGTAGTAAGGCTTGAGGCGGACAACGTGTACCACCTAAGGGTGCTGGGAGTGCCGAGTCTTCTGAAAGCCGTCAGGAACGACCTCATAGTTCAGGTCTCCAAGTGGCCTGATGTCTTTGTAAGCTCCAAAATACCGGCAGATGAGCTTTTCGCTAAGTTCGCGTCGGCGAATGGGAAACCAGACCCACACACGGTCTCCTGATGAGTGCCGAGCATCACGGCGTCGGAGGTTATAGTGTTGGGCATCTCGGCATTGTTGGTCGAGAATCCTCACCCTGGCCAGCTGACAAGCCTCTTCAGCGAGGTGCAGGAAGGTGTGAAGATCCGCATTCGGGTCGGTGTCGTCCACATGCGGTAACATGGCGTCTAGCATCGTGGTCACGTCGCGGCCGTAAACGAGACGGAACGGTGGCATGTTTGTCATTTCCTGTACGGCCATACTGTATGCGAAGGTGACGTATGGGAGCACTTCGTCCCAAGTTTTGTGCTGAACGTCGACATACATGGAGAGCATGTCACCTAGCGTTTCGTTTAAGCGTTCCGTTAAACCGTTCGTCTGAGGGTGGTAGGATGTCGTCCTTCGGTGGTCTGTATGTCTGTGGAGTAAAATCTGCTGTAGGAGGTCAGCCATGAAAGCTGTACCCCTGTCGGTGATTAGGGTCTCCGGGGCACCGTGACGCAAAACAGTCTGATGGATGAAAAATTTTGCTACGTCAAGGGCTGTGGCACTTGGCAGAGCTGATGTTTCTGCGAATCAGGTCGGATAGTCAGTTGCCACGATGACCCACTTGTTTCCCGAATGAGAAAGAGGGAATGGGCCCAGCATGTCCATCCCGATCTGCTGGAAAGGCCGCGATGGTGGTGCTATAGGCTTCAAGAATCCAGCAGGTTTTGTTGAGGGCACTTTGCGACGCTGACAGCCTCGGCACGTTCTGACGTAGTGTGCAACGTCCGATTGAAGGCGGGGCCAGTAATACTTCTCTTTGATTCTTGCAAGCGTGCGGGCTACACCCAAATGTCCAGAAGTCGGTTCATCGTGTGAAGCTTGAAGGATTTCGTCCCTTAGGCTCGTCGATATAACAATAAGGTATTGCTGATTGTTTGCGGCGAAATTTTTCTTTACGAGGACACCATGGCGAACGCAGAGAGACGCTACCGAGCGCTTGAAAGCCTTCGGGACAGTCGGGCGGGTCCCGTTAAGAAACTCAATGAGGTCCCGAAGTTCTGGGTCGGCGTATTGTTTGTCAGCAAGGCTCGTTGCACTGATCGCATTTAAGGTGATGTCGTCGTCGTAGTCTCCGTCCTCCGTTGGGGATTCGACGGGAGCACGCGAGAGGCAATCGGCATCCGAGTGTTTCCGGCCGGACTTGTACACCACTGTCATGTCGTACTCTTGGAGGCGCAGACTCCATCTGACAAGGCGGGCTGATGGATCTTTAAGGGTCGCAAGCCAACACAAGGCATGATGGTCCGTAACTACAGTAAAACGTTTTCCATAAAAGTAGGGTCGAAATTTCGACGTCGCCCACACGATCGCTAGACACTCTTTCTCAGTTGCTGAGTAGTTAGCTTCAGCGCGAGACAAAGAGCGGCTAGCGTAAGCGATGACTCGCTCTCGACTGCCGTGGATTTGAACCAGAACGGCACCCAGGCCTACGGTGCTTGCATCAGTATGAAGCTCCGTATCTGCGTTTTCGTCGAAGTGAGCCAGAACTGGAGGTCCTTGCAGGTGGCGTTGAAGAGTTTCAAATGCTTGTGCTTGAGGGGCATCCCAAGTGAAAGGCGTGCCTGTACTTGTCAAAAGCGTCAGGGGCTCGGCGATTTGAGCGAAATCTTTCACAAAGCGACGGTAGTAGGCACATAATCCTAGAAAGCGGCGGACTTCTTTTTGGTCCTGCGGTGGAGGGAAATTGGCAATAGCTTTGGTTTTGTCCGTGTCCGGCCGAACTCCATCGCAACTGACGACGTGACCCAAGAACATTAGTTCAGTGTAAGCAAAGCGGCATTTCTCATTTTTTAACGTTAGCCCAGAAGACTTTATGGCTTGCAGCACAACTTCAAGGCGCCGAAGGTGCTCCTCGAACGTTGGGGCGAACACAACAACGTCATCAAGGTAGACGAGGCATGTCTGCCACTTCAGGTCTGCCAGAACTGTGTCCATCAGCCGCTGGAACGTCGCGGGTGCAGAGCACAAACCAAATGGCATTTCCTTAAACTCATAGAGCCCGTCCGGAGTAATAAATGCGGTTTTTTCTCGGTCCCGTTCATCTACCTCGATTTGCCAAAATCCTGATTTTAGGTCCATGGATGAGAAATATTTTGCATAGCAGAGGCGATCGAGAGCATCGTTGATTCGAGGAAGGGGATAAACATCTTTTTAGTTACTTTGTTTAGGCGACGGTAGTCCACACAAAACCGCAGTGTACCATCTTTTTTCTTCACGAGGACGACAGGTGCCGCCCAGGGACTACGAGAGGGCTGATTGACGTCGTCTCGAAGCATCTCCTTAACTTGACGGCTGATTGCGGCGCGTTCCGTGGAAGACACGCGGTATGGTGACTGTCTGAGAGGGTGCACGGCGTCATCTGTAATTATCCGATGCTTGGCCAAGTGTGTTCTGCCGACGCGGGAAGAAGTCGAGAAGGTATCGCCGTAGCGCTGGAGGAGATTTTCTACTTGGCCTCTCTGCTGCGGCGAAAGTGCGGGAAGTGCGGGATGTCGTACTGGAAGTCGGGAACACCGGTGTGAACTTCTGTTGACGACACCATGGCAAGACTGGGCGCTTGTCGAATGTCGGCGACACCATGAACGTCGGCCACAGTAGTCCCAAGGCTAAGATGCTGGTGCTCACTGCAAAAATTCGTAAGCAGGACTTCGGTTTCTCCGTTTTCGAGGTAAACGACCCCTCTGGCGACAGCAAGGCAGCGGTCGAAAAGCATAATTGGTTTGCTTTCGACGACACCTTCAAACTTTCGCAGCGTCTTTGCGTCGACAGAGACCACAACGCTCGAGCGGGGTGGAATGGTGACGTCATCAAGGATGGAAAGAGCCGCGGGACGTTCCGAAAGCACTGTGGATTGCGTTCTCGGTGGAGAACGTCACTGACTTCGATTTAAGGTCAATGACCGCGCCATTTTCTGTCAAAAAAATCTATTCCGAGGATTACGTCCCGGGAGCACTGGTCGAGTACGACGAAGGTGGCCAGGTACGTGTCCTCTTCGATGGTTAATCGTGATGTGCACGTGCCAGCTGGGGTGATCAAATGACCCCCGGCAGTACGAAGCTGTGGGCCCGTCCAAGGTGTGGTCACCTTTTTAAGAGTCGCGGCAAAAGGTCCACTGATTACCGAGTAGTCGGCGCCGGTGTCCACAAGTGCGGTGACGTCGGTACCGTCGATTGAAATGTTCAGATCAGCAGTTGTAGTCGTAGGTGTACGGGAACATCGCCTAGTCCGCTCACGGCTGCGGTGCGGCACCAGGCGGTTTCGTTGCGACGAAAAGTTGATGCGGCGAGGCGTGTTATCGGTCTGGTGATCGTCGGTGCGTCGTATAAGCGGTCGGTCATGTTTGTGTAGCAGTGGAGGATCTTGGACATGTCGCAGGTGAGCAACCTTGCCCCCAAAGGTTGCCGCTTCTAGTTTTCCCGGCGGGGACTAGGAGACCTTCCACGCGAAATGTCGGCGGAAAAACGCCGCGGAGACGAGAAACGACATGGAGACGGCGACCGGGCATAGCAGTGTGGTGCTTCGGGTGTCGCGGCCAGGTAATCGCTTATTTCTGGAGGCCATTGACCACGCTGCGGTCGGGGCGCATCGACACGATATCCCTGCAGACCCATACGTCGGTAACGACAGTTGCGGTAGACGTGACCGGGCCCGCCGCAGTGATAGCACTGAGGGCGATAATCGGCGGTACGCCAGACGTCGCTCTTCCGAGGGAGAACCTGAGAAGGCTGAGGTGGGTGTGGTTGGCGGTGAATGTGGCCAGGTGCATCCGGGCGACTTGGAGGCGGCGGCGGACGGCGAACGGCTGCGGCGTATGTCATCATCTGGGGTGTTGTGTTCGGGTGAAGAGGGGCTGGTGGCGTGAGCGCCTGTTGGACCTCTTCACGAATAATGTCCGATATGGAAGAAACTTGCGGCGACTCCGGGCTGGAATGAGCTTTTGAAGCTCTTCGCGTACGAACGGTCCGGATGGTTTCCCGAAGGATGTCGTGGCTAGAAGCATCGACACCGCTGGTAGACATCAGCGACGGCGGACGCTCGTACTGTCTGGATCTCATGTCGAGCATCTTTTCCATCGTAGTGGCTCCGGAAACAAATTCGACGACCGTTTTGGGCGGGCTTCGAGCTAACCCAGCAAAGATCTGCTCCTTGATGCCCCTCATAAGAAAACGCAGCTTCTTCTCTTCGGACATGTTGGGATCAGCCCGGCGGAAGAGCTTCGCCATGTCCTCGGAGTAAACGAGGACGGTCTCGTTTGGTAGTTGGACGCGTGTCTGGAGGAGCAGCTCGGAACGTTCTTTCCTGAGGACTGCGGTAAAAGCCTGCAAAAACTGAGCCTTGAAGGAGCCCCATGTTGTTATTGTGGCTTCTCGGTTCTCAAACCAAATACGAGCTGCACCCTCCAGTGAAAAAAACACGTGCTCCAGCTTCGAGTCGTCAGCCCACCTGTTGTATTGGGCTATGCGCTCGAACTTCTCGAGCCAGTCCTCCGGGTCCTCACCTGGGAAACCTTGAAAGGTGGGTGGTTCGCGTGGCTGCTGCAGCACGACAGACGGCAAAGGGATGGCATCCGGCATGATGACGGGGGTGTGGGTGTTTGTCGGCACTGATGGTCGCGCTGAGGTCAGTTTCCTGGCGGTCGGATGAGACTGCAGAGGCCCGAACTCTGGTTGTAGTCCTTGCAGCCGCCGGCTACTTTGATGGGTGGGAGTAACTTCGACTCTCAAGGTGTCAAGCGGGCTGGAGTCCCGGCTTCTTGGAGGGGTCCTGAGCATGGGGTGCAGTACCCAGCAGAGCTCCACCAAAATGTCACGCGTGAATGCGGAGATCACTGAACACAGGAACGCAGGATCCGACGAACGTCTGCACCAAAGCTCAAGATAGCTGGCACCTCCGCTTCCTCTTCTTCGAGACGGCGCGTGCTTCAGGTCAGCGCTAAGCGAAAATTCGGAATGCACTGTGTCAATATTATTCATTGAAAAATTTGCCTTAACAACACATTCATTAAACCGTAGAGTAATATTATCACGCGCTGGTGCGGCTTGTCCAGTGGTGAGGAAGGCACCGAATGCTTTTTAAAGGAACTCTTTATAGAGGCGACCTGCAATGAACTGATCAACTTTACGGCGGCCATACCAGCAAGTGTGCTCGGCGTCAAAGGGAGAACAAAATTGCCGTTCTCAATTTAAACAAACGAAAGAACTTTTTCGGGATACCGCACCCAAAGCGTGGACTACAATTCGGACAACACAGAATCAGCTGTGATCATTCGAGATTTAATCCGGTCACATCTCGTGCCACAAAGTGCGGGTGGCTACATGCGCCAACAAGAAACGTTAAAAACAGTCGCGGCGTCCCCCCCCCCCCCCCCCCCCGCCCCCCTAAATAAGTGCCGGCACCATGCTTTGCACTGAACATAAAGGTCGGTAAAATATATAACCACGTGAAAACGCCAAAACAAACAAAGAAAATGCAGGGCTGAAACATCCGTCAGCGTGCATAAAAACGCTATAAAGCGCACATGTGCCACTTCGGAGTGTGCGTTGCACCGCTGATATTGTATGAAACCAAGAGCAATGCCTTTATAGTTGAGTTCTGCGATTCGACGGATGATCCTGTAGGGGCCAAAGTAAGGGCGCTGAACTTTTTCCTTCAGTCCGCAATGGTCAATAGGTCATCGTCATCATCATCAGCCTGACTATTATTTTTTATTCATTTCGAACATACTGCTACCTTTTTTCGATGCTGTTGCAGGAATGGGGACAGGATGGATTTTGTTAGCTACTTTACACAAAAAAGTTTACAAGGAAGGTTCCCACAACTGAAACAATATTGTAAAAGAGATAATCATGGAAGACAGTTTAAAAATACATGCGAAATATTAAACAGCACAATGTAAAACGCAGTTTGGAAAATGGTTTCTTCAAGAAAATGACGTGCAATGCCTGACCAAAAAGTTCAAATAAGCAGTTATACCAGGTTACAAAGAAAACTGCTCTGAGATTCAGAGTTAACATTTCCATGTAACATATTCCATTCTATAATCACTTGCGGGAAAAAAAAAATCAATAAAGAAAGATGTCCCCCCAGTACTGAGTTTATACTCTGTTAAGTGCTGTGTTTCGTTCTGGTACTGCGCTTTGGTGAAGGAACTAAGTAGAGTTCAAAATCTATTTTGTAGCCATAGCTACATTACGGTAGCATTTCGAGCCCTCAGCGTGGCTGCGCCGCCAACCTGGGGCTGCGCCGCGAAGCTGTCACGTGGTACAGAGCAGCTGCCGGCGGCGCGGCGCCGTGGATGATCATGTGGTTATCAGGTGACCAAGTTCCACTCGGCCATCTGTAGCTATCACGTCACTCCAGGTTTAACTAGAGCTAAACCAACGCCAATTTTTTAGAGCACCGTTTAAGAGGTGAAAGAGGAATTTTGGAGCAATCCAGGCAGCCGCTAGACTGGGCAGCGGTTAACCCCCCGTTCCTTCTGTGCAGGTACGTGCTGGAAGTCTTTTCCTGTTAGGTTAAAGAGCGTATCTCTGGCTGCTGGATTGCTCCATTTTTGGCGAGAATCATGTCTGATAAAGCGCCGTCAACGATCAAGGAACTAGCAAAGGCCCTGAATGAGTTATCCGCTCTTTTTGATGCCAAACATGTAGAACTGAAAGATACGGTGAAAATGGTGATTGAAACAGAGTTACAATCGCTGAAAGAATCTATGAGCTTGATCAATGAAAAGTTCGAGGGTTTCAGATTGGAAATGGTGGAGATGAGGAAAGAACTTGCTGTCACTAAAGCAGAAAATGAGGCAATAAGGAGTACTAACGCCCATTTGACATCAGAATTAAAGAAAGTCAGGAGAGAGTTGACTGATATGCAACAATACAGTCGCCGAAATAACCTGGAGATAAAGGGTGTTCCTGTGGTTGCGGACGAGAACCTCATCTCCACCATGAAAACGATTTCTGGATGCCTGAACACTGAAGTGGTCGAGTCTGACATTGAAGTTATTCATCGTGTACCTACAGAGAAAAAAGATGAACAGAACATAATTGTCAAATTTTTTTCCCGTACAGTGCGGGATAAAATTCTGAAAGTTGCAAAGAAGCAAAGGCTTAATGTTTCTCAGTTGGGTTTTGAAGGCAATACGCCCGTTTTTGTGAATGAGAACTTATGTCCTGCTAATAAAGTATTGCTGGGAATGGCGGTGAAAGCAAAGAAAGAGAAAAAATGGAAGTTCACGTCGGTGTCAGACGGAAAAATTTTGATGCGCAAAGTTGAAAACTCACATGTTCTTCACGTGACAAGTGCAGAAGACTTGCGACAAGTTCTCTGACACAATGGCTGTTTGTGTAAAGCAAATCGAGCAAACCTGGATAGAAAGGGAAAACATATCTATTTTGCATTGTAATATCCGCAGCATACATAAAAACTTAGACCTTCTTCTTTCCTACTTATCACAATTCTCCTTTCATTATGACATAATTGCAATTACAGAAACATGGTTAAAGGAAAATGAAACCGCTGAAATACCCGGATATGCCATGATATCTTTACCAAGGAGCCGCCAATCACGCGGTGGGGGTGTATCGCTTTTCATAAAGAATAGTGTTGATTACCAGGTTGTAAAAGATAGCTCATGTAGAAAGCAGTCTGTCGAATCTCTTTTTGTACACCTCGGCTGTGGTCTTAACATTGGTGTGGTATACCGGCCGCCCAACGCAAGCGTAAAGGACTTTCTCTCGGATATGGAAACTATCTTCAACCCACTAATGGCAACCAATACTCCACTTGTTATATGCGGTGATTTCAACATCGATCTTTTAAAAGATGGATGTTCCGAGTGCAACTACCTGCTTCTCATGCAGTCATTTAACCTTAAAAACGTTATTTCCTCACCTACTCGTAAAACACAGACATCTGCATCCCTTATTGATCATATGTTCTGCAACAATGAAATGACTGTACGCGCTGGCGTTTGTGATATAGCTATTGCTGATCACTGTCCGACTTTCATGTGTTTACCACGCACTTACTTATATCCGCATTGCAAAACGTATTCTAGAGACAAAAGAACTAGAGTAAATTACGCCTGCGTTCGAAACTTCTTGCAGAGCATTGATTTTGTGAAATTGTACGACAGTGATGTGAATATAGAGTGTGAAAATTTTATCCGCTGCGTATCAAATGCCGTAATGAAATCCAAGCGCGAATGCACACGTCGTAACTACGAAGAAGCTGTGTGCCCGTGGATAACTGATCATATACTTGCGGTTCTAAAGAAAAAAGACTCCTTCTATCACAAAGGGAAGCAAAACAAAACAAACAATTATTATCACGGTCAATTCAAGCTTTATAGGAATAAGTCTGTTACGATGATGAGGAGAGCGAAAAAAATGTATTACAGTAATTTAGTCACGAAACCTAGCCTTGACTCGAAACAAGTTTGGAAAATTGTTAAGGACGTCACAGGACTTGGACCGAAGAAACGCGTTACCCCTAACGACCCCTCCGTACAGGTAGTCAATGACTTTAATAGCTACTTCTCCAATGTTGGTGAATCTCTTGCAAACCAGTTCTCTTTTCAGTCCGCCTCTACTACCCTACCCAGAGTTGTCCACACCGATTTTATTCTAAATGCAGTCACTGTCGAGGAAATTACATCTGTAATAAGCGCACTGCCAGTTAATAAAGCGGCTGGGCACGACAGTATTCAGACTGCAGTTTTAAAGCATAATATCGACATTCTGTCCAACCCACTATGCCATATATTTAACCATGCTATAGAGACTAGTTGCTACCCAAACATTCTAAAAATCGCGAAAGTTGTGCCTATTTATAAATCTGGAGACGAAAACAACCCAAGTAGTTATCGTCCAATATCTGTACTAAGCATTCTAAATACTCTCTTTGAGAAACTAATTGCCATTCAACTAAAAATATTCCTTAGTCAGTATAGCATCATCTGTCACCAGCAGCACGGTTTCGTCCCAAACAGGTCGACCTCTACAGCCGTTCTAACGCTTTCCCAGTTGATAAATTCAGCTCTTAATAAAAACGAAATCGCAATTGGTATATTTTTAGACCTGAAGAAGGCGTTCGACACTGTATCACATCCAATATTACTGAGGAAACTAGCCGCCTATGGGATTGTTGATGACACACTGCAATTTTTCACCAGTTACTTATCAGGTCGACAACAGAAAGTGGTAATTAACAACCTTGAATCTACATATAGCTATATAAAATGCGGAGTACCCCAAGGATCTGTCCTGGGGCCTCTACTGTTTTCCATTTATATAAATGATCTTCCAGGTTCAGTCTCGCTTTCGCAGGTTCTCATGTATGCAGACGACACGGCCCTCATATTCACAGGTAAATCGGTTTCTGCGATGCAAGACGACATGAAGCAGGATTTAATGACTGTTTCCAACTGGTTCAGTAACAATAGATTAACATTGAACGTTGCGAAAACTAAATATGTCGTCTTCCATACAAGAAGAAGAAACGTTGATTTTAACCATATTAGGATTTCCTTGAACAATTGTATAATCGAATCAGTTCCTTCATTTAAATATCTTGGTGTTATCTTTGACAATAACCTTAACTGGAAGAATCAAGTGAACAGCGTTTGTAATAAAGCTGCGTTTGGTTGCTACGTCCTTATTAAGGCTAGACAATACTTTCCTCGCAACATATTACGAAGCTTGTACTTCTCATTCGTTCATTGTCATATGAGTTATTGCTGCGAATCATGGGGCCACACATACTCAACTTATCTCACACCTCTGCAACGGTTACAGAAGCGAGCACTAAGGATTATAACATATTCTCCATTGCATCATCCAAGTAACAATCTGTTTGAAGAAGTTCGAGTACTAAAATTTTCCGCCCTACGCGACTACAAAATCTCCCTTCTAGTAAACTGCATGTTAACAACTAACTCTCCACTCCCGATGAGCTTATTCACTTTGCCTGTTCGCAACACAAGACATGCTGCCAATGGTAATTTTAATCTTCCGATCCATCACAACACATACGGTGAGAGATTAATTGAGTTCATTGGGACGAAAGTCTGGAATACATTGCCATTGGAAATAAAGCTTGCCAGAAATTTTAAACTATCTTCTAAATTATATTTCTTGCATAATCAAGTAATCATGTGATTTCCTTTTTGTGTTTCTGTGTTTCTTAAAATGCCGGTGTATACCTTCCTTGTACGTTTGCCAAAATGCCTTGTTTTTGCATGCGATCGGACACTGGATGCTTTTGCTGTGTTAATTCGCTGTTTTCATTTTTTTCTCACTTTACATATTTATGTGGTTGCCTAAATGCCTAAATGACTTGATTTGTATTGGACCGGACACTAGCCATGTAGGCTATCGGTCCAAATATTTTGTACAATTTTTTTTTGAATTATGAAATAAAGCTTCCTTTGATGATGATATAAGGCGCGACGTTCGGGCACGGTTTCTAATAGTGGAGAGATTTGTCTTGTTTAAGAGTTCACTTGGGGAGTCATTACGATTGATATTTGTTATAAATAAACCTTACTGCTTTCCGCTGAACGCTTTCTATCTTATTTATGCATTTCTATGTCTGCGGAAACCAATACACGAGGTTGTACTCGAGCATAGGAAGGACGAGAGAAACGTGTATATGTATGTGTGCGTGTGTGCGTGTATGCGTGCGAGGTTGTACTCGAGCATAGGAAGGACGAGAGAAACGTGTATTATATATATGTATAAACCTTACTATGTAGAAACCTATATATGTATAAAACCTATATATGTATAAACCTTATATATGTATAAACCTTACTGCACGCGCGCGCGCGTGTGTGTGTGTGTGTGTGTGTGCGTGCGCGCGCGCGCGCGCGCGCGTGTGTGTGTGTGTGTGTGTGTGTGTGTGTGTGTGTGTGTGTGTGTGTGTGTGTGTGTGTGTGTGTGTGTGTGTGTGTGTGTGTGTGTGTGTTTGCGTGTGTGTGTGTGTGTGTGTGTGTGTTTCGAGCGCGCGCTCGAAAAAGGCTGGTTCTCAAACGTCGTGAATTAAATCCTGTTATGTTTCTTCAAATTTTGGTGATTTTATGTTTGATAAACGAGCCCCTTATTTCACTTGCCTTGTCTGCTAATAGCTTAACGGGGGTCTCGGTTCTGGCAGTCTTGATGCCATAGGTAGTATAAGAGGGCTCTCGCACAGTTTCCGCCCTCACCGTTAGATGACATTCTACGTCACAGTTGCGGTATTACAGGACGTGCTACGTCCACCGCTATGGACGAGGGTGGCGCTGGTGAACACTCTCAAGGTTCGCTTACACGCTAAACATAAATACCCACGAAAGCAGCAGATTGGACAGCCGTCGCCGTAGCTCAGTTGGTAAGAGCACCGGACGCGATATTCGGAGGTCGTGGGTTCGGATCCCACCGGCGGCATGGTTGTTTTTTCTGCTGGTTTATAAGTAATTTTCTTTAAAACCAATTGATTGGCGTTAAAATTAATAAAAAAATAGAAAACATTCCCTATGCACCTTAGTTTCGTTGACTGTTGGCTTCCTTATATATATATATATATATATATATATATATATGTATATATATATATATATATATATATATATATATATATATATATATATATATATATATATATATATATATATATATATATATATATATATACTTGAAGAAAGCCAACAGTCACCGAAAACAAGGTGCACAGGGGAATGTTTGTATTTTTTCTTTAATTTTAGTGCGAATTAGTGGGAGAAAAATACTTGAATTAATTTTGATTTTTAAGAAAACTACTTACAAAGCAGCAGAAAGAACGACCATACTGCCGGTGGGATCCGAAACCACGACCTCCGAATATCGCGTCCAGTGCCCTACCAACCGAGCTACTGCGACGGCTGTTCAATCTGCTGCTCTCGTAGGTATTTATGTTTATTGCGTGTAAGCGAGCCTTGAGAGTGTTAACCACCGCAACCCTTGAGAGGTGAACACTCTAAAAGTTCGCTTAGACGCAATAAATACCTACGAGAGCAGCAGATTGGACAGCCGTCGCAGTAGCTCGGTTGGTAGGGCACCGTATGCGATATTCAGAGGTCGTGGTTTTGGATTCTCTGGCAGCATGGTTGTTCTTTCTGCTGCTATGTATGTAGTTTTATTTATAATCGAAATTAATTGAAGTATTTTTCTCCTACTTATCCACACTAAAATTTAAAAATGGAAACATTCCCCTGAGCACCTTGGTTTCGGTGACTGTTGGCTTCCTTGAAGTATTTGTCAAACGAGCCCCAGATTTCCCTTAACTTGTCTGCTATATATCTATATTCTACATGTTTATCATATTTCAGATCCGAGATCACAACACGGAGGTATTTGTATTTTTGGAATGATTTAAAGGCTTTTCCGACTTCATACGAGTAAATGAGCGGGTTATTTTTTCTTGATACAGTCATGCAAACTGATTTCTCGAGATTCAAGGTGAACTGCCACTCTCGGCACCAATTTCCTATTCCCCCAATTGCATTGTTTCATGTGACTTGATCATCGTGTGGCTTAAGTTATTCATAAATATGGCAATCATCTGCGAACATTCGGACTGTTGCGTTGAGATTGAATGTTAGATCGTTGACGTAAAGTAGAAACAATATCGGTGCTAATAGCGATCTTTGAGGTACGCCAGACATTACTTTAACATGGTGCGATGCATGGCGGTCATATTGCACGTAGTGGTAGTGGTCTCAAAAATAATTTTGTAAACCAGTTTATTTTTATTACAGCCAAGATAGTGCTGAAGTTTAAACATCAGTTTTGGGTGTGATACACGCTAGAACACTTTTGAGAAATCAAGAAATAAGACAACAACCTGGCTGGGTTTGTCCTGTGCGGATGCGAGATCGTGGACCGTTTCCAGCAGATGAGTTGCAGTTGATAGCCCTTTCCTAAAGCCGTGTTGGTTAGAGCTCAGAATATTATTTTCTTCAAGAAATCTTACGACGTATTTAGGAATGATAAGTTCTAATAACTTGGATGCAACACACGTGGGTTAAACAGGGCGATAATTATATTCATTTGTAAAGTCTCCAGTTTTATCAACAGAAACAACCTTACCAATTTTCTCGTCTTTCGGCACTTGTGCGTTTTCTGGGGACTTCTTATAAACAATAAGGAGCAATTATTTCGATACCCACTCTGCGCATATCTTGAGGAACGTATTCAGAATATTATCTGGCCCACTAGACTTCTCCTCGTCAAGAATAATTCAAAGAGCAAAGATTCCTGATTCATTTAGTGTTAGTTCGGGTATCTCTAGGCTACAGTCACCTATTTGGGAATCTAGGTGAGGCACAGAATTGTCGTCGAGCGTGAAATCCGATTGAAAATACAGATTGAAGTCATTAGCTATCTTTAAGGCCTCATGCGGACGTACATGGCTTTGTTTGTACTTTCGAGGGTTGAGGTATCTCCACAATTTTTGGGGAGCTGTTTTGATAAAGTTCCTAAGAGTAACATATCTATATTTGTGTCTTGAAGTCCTATTTGCTTGCTTTAGGTCTTTTGAGAGAATGCTTATGTGTTCAGTGTGTGTTGTCGATGATTTCCTTCGTTTAAGTTCCCTCAGTCGTGACAGCTTGAGCTTCATATATATGGTGTCCCGAGTTATCCAAGGATTAAACCTGTTTACAGCTTTTACTCGTTTGGGGACATAAAGTGAGACGCAATGTTTCACTTTATGCTTAAACGCCAGCCATAGGTTGTCACATGACACCAATGGATCGGCATACATTGTAGCAAAATTGAATGAAAGTGATCACAGACATCAAGAACGCCAACATCATCGGCATTTTTTTCAGTCATACGCTTGTGTTAGATTTCTTCGCGCGTTCTGGGGCAATCAAGGACAGAGAAGCAATGGTTGCCCGGAGGTCAGATATGCAATCAAGTATTTCATTCGAAGAAGACCTCTCAGCTAAACAATTGTTTATAAAAGTTATATCAAGAACACTGTGGCTTGTGTCTGTAACACGGGTAGGTTCCTACACAACTGTTTGAGGCCGAAAGCAAATGCAATCTCAAGAAGCGCGTCGGCACTGGTTTGGTCAATGGATCCTCTATCCAGAGTTTCCAACGCTGTGCCTGGGCGATTAAACTTCCATGAAAGAATAATTTTTCAAAATTGGTTGAGGTGACGCTGCACGTACGATAAAGGCTGTTTGGTATCTGCACTGCTATTTGGTGGACGATACATTGTGCCAGTATAAATCGGAGCTTCATTTACAAGGATCTTACACAAAACTTCTGTGACATCGACGTCCGGTAAGGGAGTATAGTATATCTGTCCTCTATAATCAAAATCATGACGCGACCGCCACGAGAAGGCCTGTTTTTGCGCAAGATAAGATAGCCCGAAAGAAAGATATGATTAGATATGTGTGATGACAGCCACGTTTCATTGATCGTTCCTACATTTGGACGGTATTCAAGAAGAAGTGTTTCTAGCTCTACTAATTTATTTACGATACTCCTAGCGTTTAAGTTTGCTACGACTAGTCGTCTGAATTGATCCTTTTTCGGTCGCCGCTGTGATCGAGTCTGTGTTCTTCTTCTTCTTCTTCTTCTTCTTCTCCTCAAATAATATGGCACATACCCACGTGGGGGGTATTGGCCAAGGTATAGAGTAGAATGCCAATGAAGCATTTGCGCGGGAAGGAAACGTCAGAAGACTGAATCAAGATAAAAAAAATGGAAAAATGAAATGAATTCAAGAGGTATGATTCATCCGATCCCACAGCTTTTTTCTTATGTTGCTTACTCGTTGGGAAAAGTCTTACTCTGACCGAAAAAGACGAACCCTTTAGCTTCGAACAGTTGCTCAAAATCCTTGCTTTATCATTGGAGTTGAGCTGTTTGAAGATGACAGGACACGTTTTGTTTTCCGTTCTTGCACCCAAGCGATGTAATCTTTCAATCTCAATGGTTGTCACGCCAAGTTTGCCTTGAAGGATGCAGACAGTTACTTCTTTTTCTAGACTTTCGGTTGTCTCATCAACTTGTTACTTAAGCCATAAATGATTACGTTCGACCGCCTGCTTCTGGTTTCAAGATCATCTACCTTACGTTCAAGACTATTCAAACTGTTTTGAAGGCGTGTAATTTTTCCATCAGCATCTTTAACCATCACCTCAAGCTGCGCTAGCGTATCCAGTCTATCTTGGATGGCCTCCAAGATTCATGCGTTTCCTTACTTTCGCTCTTGATACCTTTTATTTAAACAGCCATACTTTGAATTTCAATAAGTACCTCCTGAATGTTAGGGTCAGAGTTGCTTTCTACATCCCCAGCAAGTACCAAAATACGTTTCAAAGAAACCGCACAGCTCTCAAGAGTTAAACAGTCCCGTCATGGGCACGGCAGCACCAGAATGAACAAGTCGTTACTTCGGAAGAATTTTCCAAATCATTTCTTCACTTGGAGCAGAAAGACGAAAGGGTTGGTGACGCACATGCTTGCTTCGGTGCCGCAGTGCCCAATGCCGGAGTTGAGCACGTTCCACGCTTTAATAGTGCGTGATCTCGATACCGTTGTGGATGCGACCGGCATTCCAAAGAATTCTGCACCAGGGAAATCTAAGTGGGCGGATGGCGCATTGTACTGTAGACTGTCCCATGGTAGGGCGCAGCAGATGACGCATGTCGCCTCATTTCTGGTCAGAATGCCGACCATAGCATGACGGCCAGTGCTAGAATATGCAGGGACCAGCAAGCATCAAACCGGGAAGGACCTGGAGCAGAAAGGCGAAAGGGTTGGTGACGCACATGTTTGCTTCGGTGCCGCAGTGCCCAGGGCAAAGACCTCTCCCATGTCTCTCCAGTTAACCCTGTCCTTTGCCAGCTGCGCCCTACCAATGTCTGCAAACTTCCTAATCTCATCCGCCCACCTAACTCTCTGCCGCCCCTTTATACGATTGCAGCTTCACTCCGTTACCCTTTAGTAATAGCGCTTATCTTGCCTTCGCATTCCATGCCCTGCTCAAGCCCATTTCTTCTTCATTTCGACTCCAGATGTCAATAACCTGCGGTTGTTCCCTTAGGCAATATGCCCGCTTCTGGTCTCGTAACATTAAGCCTAGGATTTTGCTTTTCATGGCTCGCTGCGTTGTCCTGAATAGGTCAGTAGGTGTCCAGATTCATACAGGGTCACCCGGCTTCTATTTAATGTGGCGTCGGTGCCCTGCTGGTCTTTCATGCGAATCTGGTCCAACCGTCCGGCTTCCTTTGCGCACTGACGAAAGACGTGGACGTCGAGGTTGTCTTCGTCGGTGACGATTTGCAGCATGACAGCGAGTGTGGTGGTAGACTCACTCCAGTGGAAAAACCTAAACGGCGTCATCGGGAGTCTCCTTTTGTGCTGAGTACTAGGGGAACAGAATGTAGTGCGGAATGGCGTCTCAGGTCATCTGCTCTGGGTCAGAGTACACGGCAAGGGCTTCGATAATCTTCTTATCATGGCGTTCTGTGAGGCCGTTTGTGTCTGGACGCTACGCAGTTGTCTATCGCTGACTTGCCTGACTGTAGCGCAGAATAGCCTGAATCAGCTCGGCAGTAAATGCTGTTTCTCTGGTGCTTTATGAGAACCCTGAAGCGCCATGTCGAAGGAAAATGGATGTCACAAAAATTTTCGCGACTTCCGTTGCTGTGCTGTTCGGGAGCCCATTTGAAAATTGGTATTGTGGAAAGGAAATGACTCAGTAACTGTCTCACATAATTGATTGGATACCCAAACCGCTCCGCATGGGAAGGGATAGAAGAAGGAGTGAGAAAATGAAGCTTTATTGGTGGTGGTGGTAGTGGTTTTATTAAGAATAATAGTAAAAAGGAAGGAAAAGATTTGTGCTAGCCCCGGCATCTGCCATCGATACTGAAGCACCTGAGCTGGGGCAGCGGAAATAAAGGACAGCAGGCAGAATGGAGAAATGAAATGAAAGAAGTGAGGGGACAGGAATAGAGGATAGGGGGAGAAGTAGTATGTACAAACTATTTACACAATAAGAAATGTGTCCAGGTTATGCGCGTGATTAGTTCATTTTAGAGGAATTAAATCACACACGCGCACAGCACTGTGTTGGTTACAACTGGAGTGGGGCGTCCAGTTATTAATCCTTCAAGGTAGAACTCGCGGAGCGTTCGGTCACTGCGTGTAACTACCTGACGGAGAACAGACGGGACGTCAAGCCCGTGTGTTCGAGGAATGCACAGAGGCTCACCAAAGTTCTCTCACGAGTGCGCGCACTGCCCTTCGGCCACAATAGCGTCTTGATGTATGCCCTGCGCCCTATAGGCCGCGAGCATATCGCGACCAGCATCGGCGGACGCGGAACAGCGAAGGAGCAGGTGTTCTAGTGTTTCCACTGCACCGCATCTGTCACACACATCACTCGTCGCGATTCCGTGACACACCCGTCGTTCCCCGGGCCACACGCAGCCAATGCGCGCGCGGAGGATCATTGCACGTTGTGACCGTGTAAGTGCGCGACAGCCGGTGATACTGTCGATGCGCTCACCTCCCGCGATGCGTGGGTCGGGGTGCTGCTTTCGGAGATGGTCGTGGATGGCCGCACGCACGTCCTCCAGCGCAAGGGGCAGATCGCTGGCAGGTAGTTGGTGTGCAGCGGTCGCGAGGTCGTCAGCTTCTTCGTTGCCGGCGATGCCGCAGTGACCGTGCACCCACTGTGCACGCACGGCACAACCTCTCTGCGCGGGGCGCTCGATGCGCGAGCGAATTTCCCGCACTAGTGGGGTACCGCGGCCGTTAGATTGCAGGCGGCTGAGGGCGGCGTTGGAGTCGCACAGCAGAGCACTCCTGGGCGGCGGAGGGCCGAGGGTGAGTAGCAGGTCCAGCCCGAGCCGGATCCCCATCAACTCTGCCGTGGTGGAGGAGCCCAGGAAGGCTGCATGTTGCTGGCTGTGCAGTCGCAGGGCGGGGATGGTGGCCGCCGCAGCAAGGGAGCAGCTGTCGCGGGCCACTGAGCCGTCGGTGTACACGAGGAGATGGTCCTGAAGCTCCTCGTGTATGACGGCTCTGGCCAGCTGCTGCACAGCACAGAGGGGTGTGCTCCGCTTTCCCGCAATGCCGACGATCTCTCGCTGTACCTCCGAGGCAGCAGGCCAGGGCGCGCAGGAGCCGTGGGGGGGTGGGCCTTGGGTCAATTGCTCATACTCGAGCAGCGCCGCACCCATTCGTGAGCGCGGGTGCGAGCGCATACGCTGCAGCAGCGAGCCGCCATCCGGTGCGCGGTGAAGTCGGTCGATGTGATTCAATGCCCTGCGCGCTGCTTGGAGCTCAAGGGGCACGCTCCTGCCTCGGCCAACGTTGCGGCGCACTGCGAGTTTTTGGGCAGGCCTAGGCACGCGCGCAGGGACTTGCGGTGCTGAAGCTCGAGTTTCTTCCAGCACGGCTTGCGCACCGTGACGAGCGGCAGCGCATAGAGCACCGCCTCCAAAGCTGCGGCATTGTGTAGACGCAGCGCGGCTTGCTGGGAGATGCCCTGGCCTCGAGCGGTGAGCTTGTGCACGGCGGCGGTGATCCTCTTCATCTGCAGACAGGCCTTGGTCGCCGCGGGGCGGAAGGAAAGGCGCCAGTCGATGTCCAGGCCAAGGTACCGCACCGATTTACGCCAAGGAATCGGAGTCCCTTCCAGTGACAGTGGCGCAAGGTGCGCGCGCGAGCGCGAAACGCAGGCCATGGCCACCGATTTGTCCGCGCTCAGCGACAGACCAAGGCCACGCAAGCTGGCATCGATTGCGGTCAGGGCTCCCTGAAGGCACCCCCGCACGCGGAACGCCTCGCCCGGTGGTCCCCGGGACCACAGAGCTATGTCGTCTGCATATATGGACATGTACACATGGTGTCGCCCGCTCGTGGGGAGGGAGGCCGGCACCACCGACATGGCCACATTAAACAGAAATGGTGATAGGACAAAGCCCTGCGGCACGCCCATGTCGACCGGGCGAGGTTTGGAGAGCTTACCCCCTACTCGTACGCGCATGGTGCGCCCGCTCAGGAAGCCATGAACGTATCGCAAAGGCGCACCTGTCAAAATGATGGGGGAGAAGGATTTATACGAAGCCCCCATTTATTGCAATAACCGTCGGCTGAAATTTCTTGGGACTCGGCGGCGGTCAGGGCGAAACCAATGACTGCGTTGCCGTTCTCCTTTGTGGTTGAATAATAATAAGGTCTCCCAGGATTTTACAGTTCCATTAGGGTTGTTTAGGAAGGTATGGTCTAGACCATGTGGACTACGTCTGCAATGCTATTGCAGTGCTTATATCCAGAATTAAAAACTATCGGATGCCATTTACTGTACAACTGAGGGTTTGGAAAAAGCCCGGTTTGCAATACCTTCCCCATGATTTTCTTTTTTCTGCTTAGCTGTTTGTCTGCTACTGGTTTGATTTTACGACTTACCTTATAATAAGAGATGGCTTCGGCAGCACATTCCTTGAAATCTACGAACAAACGCGAAGCCATGAACCCAAAGAAAGGGGTTCCTCGCGTTAACGGCGTGCCCGTTCGCCCCCCCCCCCTCCCAATCTCAAACTGGGCAAAGCAGAAAAGGACGAAATTGAAATCATAATCAGAAAATGGATCAAAACCGCACAAGGTCTTCTTCCGAATTATTCCACGGTAAAATGTTCAAGCCTAGGTGTCTGTGACACTTCTAATGAGCTCATCAAAGACGCCACGGTGTCGAAGCGTCAAAGACTTTTAAGAAGCAAAAGTTAAAGACAAATGGATCGCCCGGGGTTCGAATCCTTGCAGCGTTCAAAGCGTACAGATAACGTACCTAGAGCAACTAAGAATAGATTGAAAATTCCCCCGCTGCCAAAGAATATGCATCCGGTATTTCACGAAGGCAGACGCCAAGACAGGGCTGTGGCCCTACAGGTCAGTTTGGAAGGTAGACACGATGTGTTCTGGACGGACGCTGAGAATACGATCGCAAGGCAGAACACACAGCGGTAGTGGTTCGCGAGACTGGAGACCTGGTCTCGGGCTGCACCGTTAATGACGGAGTGACAGAAGAACGGAAGAACGATGTGCCGTAGTGGAGGGCTCTTGAATAATTTCGACCACCTGGGGATCTTTAGCGTGCACTGACATCGCACAGCATGCGGGCGCTTTTTGCGTTTCGCCTACTCCGAAACTCCGCCGCCGCGGTCGGGTTCGAACACGGGTACAACGGCTCAGTAGATGAGCGCCTTGAGCACTTAGAAATACTGCGGCCGGTTAGAAAATATAATGCCTTGATTTCTTTTTGTAACCATGAATAGTTTAATTGTATTTTTATTTTCTGTGGTTAGAATTAAAATTTTATGGCCGAAGCCTTGTTCTTCAAAAGCAATTAGTCTCTCTGATTATTTCACCGCGAAAACTTGATTTTTATGTATATATTTTTGCTCTCATTGTGATTTTATTTTCTCAGTTACATCTATTACGCATTGCTTCTTTGAAATTTATGTTTCAGGCACAGAGCAATTTATTAGAAGCATAAGATCCTCGTATTTAAGTGTTATGTTGCGTTTTCAGCGCGATTCGACCAGGGTATGATGCCTTAGTAAGGTTCAGTTGCACCTTCCGAGAGAAATTAGACTTATAAAAGAGGTGCAAAGTATTCTGTTTGGATTGCCTGGATCCGGTAAATTGCTCAAAATATAATATTTTTGTTTCATAGAGTTTTGAATTATTTTGTTCTAGGTCGTACGGCGCTTATTGGATACCAAAACAACCAATAAAAAATAATACATCAATAACCACGTCTCTATATATATTCTTGGTAATTTGATGCTATTGCCGGCAAGATGATGAACGCTATTCAGCATCTTTCTGTAGTTCTGCATTAGTTGAAGTGAGAATTATTTTCTTTGTCCACATTAGGCTGCTGACCGTTGAGGCGCTGGTTTAGTCGAGGATAGAATTTTCCTCCTCAAAAAGCACTTCGGAAATAAGAAAACAAGCGAATCTAAAGCCCGTTAGCAGCTCTCTCATTACATAGTCTAACAGAACGTTTGATGCATTTCTGTTCCTGTAAACTAATGAAAATTTGTATCAAAGGCTAGTAACATTATTTTTTATGACTGATCGCAGGACGGGATCACTGAAGCATAGTGAATGCCCTCGACATCATTACCAACTCATAAATCATCAGCATACAGGAGCGAAAAGAGCCTTACCTGAACGCCTCGGAACTGCACAGATTATTTTGGAGGGTGGAGTTCACTGCATGATTTATATACTTCGACGATCCTCAGTCGCCTTCTTGCACAGCCTTTGTCGAAATGTTACGAGTCAAGGATAATGCCTGTAAGGTTATTTACCTAGTTATCTGTCAGCAACGTTCCAGCGCTCAAGAAAGTGAGGAGAACGCTGTTTGTTACTCTTGAGAACGCTGCAACTTGCAGGGATTTAAGCGCCTTATTACATGGATTAGAATCGAAATGCTGGGCCCCTTAATTTTCGCTTATGTGCACTTCGGAGATAATGTATTATCCCTGAGCTCAAGGTTGCCTCAGAATAAAGAAACTAATACTGGGGCAACCGTCTTTGAATAATGTGGCAACCACGGCTATTAGGGATATACCAAAACAGCCTCAAGCCGACTGATGTTCTTTATTAGATACCGAAACCGACCTTGACTTCATCACATCAAAAATGTGAGGAAATATTTCCTGAGAATGCATTTTCTGAAAGAACACAAATTGACATGCGTGTTATATATATATATATATATATATATATATATATATATATATATATATATATATATATATATATATATATATATATATATATATATATATATATATATATATATATATATATATATATATATATATATATATATATCTGCTAGAAGAAGTGTTTACTTTTTCATTTGCAATAATGACACCGTCTGAAAAGCGATTCTCTCTTGTCCCCTAGCGAAAATACTATAGGGCCGACAAAATGGCTTACTCGCATTAGACTAGGATTCCGTCATTTGCCAACATCAATGTTCCGCCTTTGCGGTCGCTACTACAATTTCCCATCTGCTGTAATGAATTCGAGAATGGCGGACTCCGTGCCTACCATTTGGAAGTTGTCTTCAACGACCAACTTATTGAAATACACAGATTTTTGTTGTCATTCGTCAAAATAGATTCAAAGGTCCTTTTCAAGGAATTAACCTTTGTATTTCTGGGAAATAGATTTATAGCGGGACCTGACTATTCCGCGAATGAACGCGGAGGTGCAGTCTAATAAAATTGTCAAATAATCACCGTTACTACAGATATCAAAACTATAGTCAGGAAAACAACCTAGCCTAGAACGAAGATTACCCATGACCAACATGCAGACGCCATGCTTTCGACGACTTTACTTTAGCTTTGACTCTGCACGCAAACACTTTTGAATCTCTGGTTCCAGATTTTGGCTCCTACTCCTATCTTCGCTACAGGAAGCGTTTCATGCCCTAGTGTGTTGCAAAGACATTTCCCCTGTAATGGGGAAGGAAGAACTGTGCTTGAAACTTCACCACTTAGTAATTTTTAGAATGGCCACCTGAAAAGAAAAATTTACTGTGCAGGGAAGCCCCCTTTCATGTGCACCTATTCACTTCGTAAATATAGTATTTTATGTTCGTGCAAATACCTTGCTAACTGAAATCCTAAAACTTTTCGGATATCATAAATCAAGTACAGTATATTGTCAGCTGTGATATAAACGAATATCTTCCGAAGGGACGCCGTGCGCAATAAATATTTATTTGGGAAGTTTGTCTGGAAATGAGATTAGTTTTGTTTCTTAACAGGCTTGAATAGTTGCCATACAGATATCGAAACTCGCTTACGTGTTATGAGTGCCCGAGTGTGCTTTGTATTCATTGTCGATTTTTATCATGCATTCTTAAATGATTTCCCAAAACATGCTTGAAAGCTTGAACCTCCATTACTTTTTTTGGAGACTTTAGTTGCACATGGTATGAAATATATATTCATTCCACTAAAAAAACTAACATGAATTTCGTCCCGAAGTATAAAATAAATTTCGTGTTTTCTCGGAGAGCAAAACTGTCTGTCTTAATTTGTAGACGGCTATTGAACACAAGGTTGCTTTGACAACAGTCTCCCGCAGAATATTACAGGGCGCTTTGTTACGATGGAAATTTTTGTTGTGGCGATCATACTCAGTTTTCATATGAAAAGGTCAAGTTCTAGAGCACTAAAGTAACAGGTGATACAGCTATAAAAGATTCGGTCGAGATTATTGATAGGGGTATTTGGCGTCTTTTCGTCGATAGATCATAATAATCCCAATGTTACCAGAATATCATCGCGAAGAAACTACGTCCTTGTAAAAGGCCCAACAAATTATGCCATCTTCGTTGTAGGGTTGGTATCAATCAAACCATGGGATAACATACTCTGTGAATCAAATCTAGCTCCCCTTCCCATTTGCTTAAGCGTTCATATTGATCTCTTCTTTCTTTCAGTGATTTAATGATGCCACCTGAAGAGATACGAAGTAATCACTCTTAAATGGTTACTTCCTCAGAATTTAGCACTGTGCATTTTAGTATCCGTAATAAAATTTGAACAGTGTTTACTAGTGTTCTGTACTAATAGTTTTTTTATTCATCACTGTCTTATTTTTCATCTTGCAACATTTCTACTTGTGATTGTTCCCTAAGATGGTCTGGTTATTCTTGAATTTCAGCTAATTCAGTATAGTGTCTTTCATCTTGCGTTACTATGTTTGTCGTAATGCATTACATCCTAATCAATACTGCGTCCAAATATGTAATTGCTGCTACCTTCTTACGATCCTTTTTCGTTTCTCGAGAGGTCCCGGTACAGTATTTAACTATGGAACCTGTTTTTGTAGTTACTCGATATTTAGTGACTAATCTTATGTGTTCAATAAACTGTAAACTTGTTGCTACGTATATTTCTCGGGTAGCTTATGTATTATGCATTATGAAAAGCAAGTATTCGCTGCGATCGGCACCACTAAATCTGGTCTCGAGCAGCTGAAGACTAAAGGAACCGCCCGTAAGTACACCACACCGATTTCTTGATGCTGCAGTACGCTCGCCGTATCGTAGTTTCTAAAATTATTCTTGCTAGGTAAAGCCTACACGCAGACACTCTAGCGTAAGATCAGATTAGAAAAGAAACTGGGTGAACGCGGACCGAGAAATACAGGAAATGATCGGTGGCGGCGTGGCATTCAACACAACCGGCCGCAAGTAGATACAAAGCATGGGCTTTTACTTTTGCGAAGCACAGTCGCAGTGCGCTTTATTACTTGTGAAAAGCGTATCACCGCTACAACACTTCTACAACACGACATTCCGCAACAGCTGTCAGCATGCGTGGTTCACCCGCACCGGAAAGTGGCAGCAAAGCAGACATTGGTTATGGCCTTTCCGCACAGATGGCGTTACTGCTCTGTGCTTCTCATTTGTGCCTCGTGTTACTCCAACGGTGCCTCTGAGCCACGAATACTGGCCTTATCAGCTAATATAGTAAGAATGCGAAAAATGTGGTTCTTGTTCACACACTACGTACCACGCATGCCCAAGGGTATTCGGGGCTTGGCGGAGGCAGCTGCACTCGAAATTATCATTAAGCTGAGTTAATTTTTGTACCAAAATGGTACAACTACAGGGCGAATGAAATGTACACAAATGGGATCAAGCATGAAAGGAATAGAGAATGACGCTTCAACAATAAGAAATCCGTGTCCAAAGATACATTCAAACCGAGAATCCTTAACTGAAAGATTAGTTTTCTCCGGACTAAAGTGTTACCATACGAATATTCTCGTTTTGTACTGTGCGATGTCATTGCACGTTAAAGAGCCCCAGGTGGTCGAAATTTCCGGAGCCCTTCACTACTGCGTCCCTCATAGCCTGAGTCGCTTTGGGACGTTAAAGGCCCATAAACCATAAACCAAATATTCTCGTTTTAATTGTTCACTGTGCGGTTTCTCTGTTCCTGTGATTAGTAAACTTAGTCAGCATCCCTGACGTGCCGGAAGGTTATACATTGGCGCCCAGTAGAGTTGTAAACTTTCCGCAAAATTTAGATCCTAGATAAAGAGCACGGAAAAACACTTATTTTCTAGAAATGCTAGAAAAATTGGCTGATATACTCAAAACAAGAGTACGTAGATAACTTATGTAAAGCTATGCTCTAATACCGATAGCGAAAAGCCTTCTTCATGGATTCTTATTCGCATATATGCAATAATCCTTTGGCTTCTAAAAACAACCACTTACTGGCGTGTGTTATCGATGGAGGAGTTTTTGTATGCACCCAGTGTTTCAAGGATCCCTGCAGGTTTCATCTCTCCAGAGCTCAATCTATTGAAGTTATAAAATCGGGAATACGTGTCGAAGGCTGACTGCATAAAAAAAGCAGGCGTTCAAACGACAGTTTAAAAAAATATTACCGCATTGAAATATTTGCTTCCATGATTAGAGTCATATATATGTGCAATTGTTTCTAAAAAAAAACAGCGCACACAATACAGGGACGAAGAAAGGAAACAACAAAATGAGCGCTGACTTACAACTGATCTTTATTGAGCAACATGTGCACAATACTGTGCACATGTTGCTCAATAAAGATCAGTTGCAAGTCAGCGCTCGTGTTGCAGTTTCCTTTCTTCGTCCCTGTATTGTGTGCGCTGTTTTTTTCAGTATGAGTGCATACCAACTCGCCCAGTCTTCTACTTTGTTTATCAGACATCATCGTACTGGATTTCAATTTTTTAATATATAATTTTCTAAAGAGAGTTCAGATTCACGATTGGTCGGATTTTTTGTTGCATGTCGGAGTGGTTGTTGGAGTGTTTGCTGGAGTGTTGTTGAATGATAAATGGGCTCTCCACGTGCTTAAGATTTTGCAGTAAGAACTGTAGATGGGATTAACGTGAAAGCATGGTCCAAAAGCTCATGGTCTTCTCATAGCCAGAAAAGTATCGTGAGCTGGACACTTTTTTCTCGAAATATTTAAAGGGTCTGCCATCATAGACGCAACCGACTGCGCTGCTACCCTTTTTTGATCCAAGGATAAGTGATGGAGAGCGCTGTCGTGGTCGGCAAAGTACGAATCACGGAAGACTTCAGAGAACGCAGGCCACATGAACCGGAAACTTTATTCGATCTTGCAATGCTTTCGCTGATACTGCGCCAAATACACACCGTGGTGTCAACTTAAGCATGCAGCACGAAAAGAAAAGACACCTTCCCTTCTGTACCTGTACTGGCTCTAACGGCAGGCACAGAGAAGCGAGCACGCCCAGCGTGCACGATCAAGAGAGGTTTACAGATGACACCACAAAGCTTGTTTTCGCTTCCTTCTCGCATCCTTCGCTTCGCTGGGAGGGGGGGGGGGGGGGGGAGCTCGAGAAGGATTGAAAGTGGAATTTTATTCGGTCAATATGTAGTTCCTGCTACTGAGATCAGCTAAAAAAAAGCTAATTACTCTACGCATTATACAATGGCGAATCGACGTTCGCGGCTTTGTCAATTCGACAGTCTTCAAGTTGCCTTTGATTCCATAGTTCTCGCGAATTTTTTTTTTAACTTGTGCGACCACTGGTCACTCATGACGCAGCTATTGAACATAGCTGCTCGATACCAGTGCATTCACAATTGTGTCCTTTCTTCACGTCAGGTTGATGTACATTCAATCAGATGCTAGACTGCTGCGCATGTCGGGCAGGTTTACAGCCGTGTCGTATGGTGGTGGTCTTGTTAGCCGTGGCAAGGCTAGACAATGAGCGGTGCAAGCTCATTCCACACCAGTTGTTGAGATTGAGCTCTGTTCCAGCACGGTTTAACTTCAAACGGACATGCTGGCTCCGGCGAACAGGGCCAGCTGCTGAAACATTCCTGGACCATAGCTGGGGAAAGCAGCCTTTCCCAGTCCTTATCCGGAAGTTCAGCTGGGGGCCAGTGACGAAAGCAGATCAGGAGACGTAACCAACGTGTGTGGCTGCATCTCCAGACTGGGTGGCTCTGCTAGGTTTGGATCTATTAGGGCAGCGTTGTTCACTCACAACGGCCGCTGTAATCAACCATTTCTAAACGAACTTTTGACAGTTCTATATTTGCAGAGATTTGCTCTATCGGCTGTGCGGCAGCTGTGAGTGCTTCTCGTTTGTCTGGAGAAACGCGCTTTATTTTACTGTTGTTGCAAACATTTGCTCGACAGGCGAGAACATTGCTGGCGGACCACAAAATTTTGAAGGCGTAGTCAGAAGCATCAAACTCTCTTCAACCGGCGTTCTTGAAGAATTTGGAATCTTTATTAACTGTTTATTAGCCGAAGACCTTATTTTTGTTATTTCCTCAGTAGCCAAAAAGAACACGAACACCGTAATAATTGAGATTTGCTCTTTCTGTCCAAGCTCAGAAGAAGTAATGGCTTGCTAAATATTTCTGCTTATTTCAGGAATAATTCTTAACGGTCTTTCTCTTACCACACAGGGGCATTTCGCCGCAGCAGTTTATAAAATATCCCCGTGCATGGTACCAACATGCACAGTTTGAACAACTTGCATGCATTGGCCAGCGTTTCTAACAAAATTTCTTGAGATTTATGTAGAAAATTAGCATCCATAGAGGAAGTTTCACGCCTGTGGAGCTAATCAGTGATTTTCAGCCCTAAACGCGCTTCGCTGAATCCGCTTATTTTAGAGGCATTCCGATTTACCCAATGTTGTTGCAAGATGATTGACCTGAAATGACCAACTGAAGGTTGTTTGCTTTCCTCGGCGTCTGCCAGTGAATTGCGCTCACAGGACAGGCGAAAATATCAGCTATAGATGTGCGCTTTATTGGGGAAGTCGAAGTGAAGAATGCCAATGATTTTACTCATGCGAGATATTTATTAGCACTGTTTCCAGCGTAACGAAGAATATAATTTTTAAAAGGGCACCATTAAATGGGAACTTAAGAGTTTCACTTTGATATATTTGCCTTGTGATCGGCTGTACATCAGCACGATTGAACGAGTGCAACAGAAAAATCTTCTTCAGAAACATTTTTAGCGTTTAGCTGGTGGGCAGTATAGTATTAACAACGCTCTATGCGGTACACGCAGATAGTGCTGTTTGGTAATGTGGGCAGACACTGGCTTCTGATCCGTAGCGAGAGTATGTCGAGCTCCAATTTTGCTGGCTTAATTGAGGGCTACAGAAAGAACAGACCACAGAGGTAAGACACGTTAGTTTCACAAGGACCCCTATCTTTCTGCAGTACCATCCTTCACACTGGTCATTTGTGATGCGTGCTGTTCCCCACTGCTATCTTAATGCCCCAGTGATGGGTACACTCTGTAAATAAGTGTTCTTAAAAATACTGCGATTCACCGGTGAGACGGACACAGGAAGAAAGTGATAGGATATGAGTATTGCATTTTCTTGCATGCAAAGCTATGCATAGTATACAACCATTCCAGCCCTGCTTATTAAATTACTGGTCACTAACGTATGCTGCTATAATCAAAGTTTACCAGGCGATTACGTCTTATACACGCATCACACTTGCGCTTCACTATCGTGAGCTGCGCTAAGTCTTGCTTGACTCATTTGGACTCAATGCTGGTGCCTGGTTCTTGGCACGGATAAATAAGGAATATTCCACTGGAACTAAATAGTGACAGCTTTGTAATCCGCAGCATTTGTAGAATTAATAGATTTGTATACGTGAAAATAGGAGCCTACACTTCAATCCGGTTGCGAGCAAAAAAAGACGTGGAAGCCTGTGGCGCCTTGGCGTTTCTCATAGTTAGCTTTGTGGGGAGGAGGCAGATGTCATCAGGAGCACACTAGTGTGATAGCTATCGTGTAAAGCAAGCAGCCTATATTCGTTTCGTCCCCTTTACTGAGTAAGGTATGTGGCAGAAAACTGCATGACACGGTAAGTGTCGTGCGAAGCGTAACTGGCGGACCCACTCAATCAATCTTGGATGAGATCAGGGTTCCAAGAAGAAATGGTTTGTGTGAGGCGTTCTATAGCGCTTGCACTCTTCAAGTAGTGGGATGGAACATTGAAGAACGTGTTCTCACAGAGTGCACTTAGACATCTGCAGTATATGCGCTGAGAGAAGTGTACTTTGGTCAAATGTTTAGGGGAATCTCCCATGATGGAGTAGATTTGTAATAAGAGAATAATTACTCATTGGCATCCACAAAAGCGCAGCCATACGGCTACAAAGGAAAGCTATACAGCTTTCTCAGAAACTTCGTAGTTAAAGAAAAATTCGTTCTGGTCCGGGATTCGAACCCGGGATCACCGCTTCAACAGAGCAGTCGCTCTACCAACTACGAACTTTAACTACCAAGTTTCTGAGAAAGTTCCATAGCTTTCCTTTGTAGCCGAATGGCTGCGCTTGAATGGATGCTAATGAATAATTGCTCCCTTATTACAGAAGTATAAATTCAAAATGCGTTAGCCTGACTATGATCATATGAATCAGACTCGGTTAGGGGAAGGCAAACTGAAATTTCAATGCTATAGATTTGTCGTGAATGCAGCCTCTCCATACGTAAACCGCTTCTACACGATATGGACAAAAAATATAAAATTAAGGTTACACTCGCGGCATTGTGGATGATCAGGACACTCAGGTTCCATTTCTTCTTTCTGCCATTCCTGCATTTGCTTTGATTGATACTGCCCCACATCAGTAACGACTGTGTTTCTATTTTTGAAGCGGTAAAACCTGTGCTTTATGGTGCTAGGAATTTTTTGGCACGGTATAGAACGTTTTCAGCAAGGCGTGTTTGCGCGCAGCGTGCCGAAACACGTCATCTTCTGACTGGCCACATGTTTTCATTTTGTCCTCCCGTATACGCCCAGCCTTCAGAGCAGACACTCAGCCTCATCGGCACCCATGACCCTCTGGAAACGTGGATGGTGTTCCACGTCGTTGTTGGTGCCTTTATGATACCTGAAGAGTCTGCATCTTCGCAGGCACGCAGAATGACAATTTATGCACCACATGGGTTTAATGCGTTTCACTTCATCATCCATAGCGACATGAAAAGATATTCCACACCCACTGGCTTCATTTCTCTCCATTAGAGTTTCGCGGGAGTAGACAAAAAGCAGCACCTTTTTTTCGAGACTATTTTAATTTCTGGCGCAGGAATCATACAAGGAAGCCAAAAGACAGTACTTCTTTAGAAGCTGTTTGCTGTGAAGGTAATTTTAGAAGCTCGTCTTTTCTTCGCTTGCGTACTAAATGTCGGCATGCATGAAGAGAAACTTGTCAACCTTACTGTTGCCAACGACTCCGGCCTGTTCCCAGCTAGGGTCGGAAGTAAAACTGATCTCGTCTAGGCTTCAACTATGCATTTTTTTTCTTGTATTTACTCTAAACCGCCACTCGTTCGCGTTGCTGCCAGATAAAGTGAGAAAAATGATTTGTGTTTTCTTCTCCAAGAGAAACAAAAAGTTATCAATTACATAAATCCAAAATGTTGCTCGAGAATCCCGTTCAAATACGCAGCAGGGGTAAAATAGCTCAGAATATCAAAACGCTCCAGCAGTCGCGGATTTTTGTAGAGCGACATTCTTGCAGTTTAAGTTTTTCACAAGCAAAAAGAATTTTAGATGGAGCAATTTCAGCTTTTGCAATCCTAAGCAATGTGTGCATTGAGCCGTTCTTTTTGATACATCGCCCTTATGTCGCTCTTCCTTGGAAAAAAAAAAACAAGAGACACACAAATAACATGTGCTGAAAGTGAGACATCTTGTAAAACGACCTTCCCACCGTTTAAAGTAAAAACATGTGGATTTCACGCAGTTCTAAGAAACTATGCTTTCATTGCAGCTCATGCTGAGCCTCCCCATGCAATGTAGGGGTAAAAAAGAATGCGGATGCATTAAATGTAGGCCTTGGGAAAGATGGCGAAAGACTGACGCACGTGTTGATTTTGCCGCTGCAGTGAAGTGCCTTGTGGTGAACGGAGAATATATTCTGACGTACCGACTGTCATTATGAGCGACGTTCACAGCGATTCATAGCATGTATCAAAGACGCATGCAAGAGGCAAAAATACCTGCATTTCGCTCGCGGCGGACGAGGACTGAGTTGGAGGGTATATACAGGTTGCTACTTTGAACGCATGGGTTTAGCAGATGGAATTTGGTGGGGAGAATGTGGCAAAATCGACCGCCTTGACTACCATGCTCTATGGCACGCAAGCTCCTATATAGACGCCATCAAAAGAAACATGCATAGCAATGTCCGCTGTGTTGAATGTAGAATGCGTATGGGCGACCGCTAGGAGAATACAATGGGACGTTGTATAAGATGGCTCAATTAAGTAAACCACCCTTATTTTAATAAAACAGGAGTTCATTCTTGTAAAACCGCTTCCCACTGATTACAGTGCCGACACATACACACGCACAGTAACGTATCTTCCTCGTTCGTACCTTATGTCAAAGCGCGTTTGCGAGGACTATTTTCCGGAAATTCAATTAGAAAAAGCTTGAAGATTCCCCACCTAATTTCTGCACTGATCCAGTCGTTGCAATGCGCAAAAGGCACATTCGGTTCTCAGGCGCCTGACCTGATCTCAGGTTCTGCGGAGCATACTATGAAGAACCAGTGTACGCAAAATATTTTTTGTAGGTATAAAAGTGTGAAGTTTTTGATTTACTTTAGCGATCACAGTTTGAAGCACGAGCCTGTTCCCCGAAGCAGTATTAGGGGACGAAGAAGACAATGTGCAACACACAACGCGAGATTGCGTACGAGGCGCCCTCGGGTGTGGCAATAGGGTACGCAAAACTCGCAAAAGTTCTGTTCATTGCGTGTAATCGTTTCCTTGCAGAATGAAACAACTGCATGACATAGATACTCTTTGAAACCAACAAGATATTGCAGTGTTGTGCTCGCGCAATTAAAGACAGCGACGAGCCCCCCGAAGCTTGGGTTTGTCGCATCACTAACAATATATTGAGAATCCCAGTGAGACCCACTATTGCGATACTGATGCAAGGGAACCTCTCACCACCGAAATTCTTCGGAGCCCCTCCTGATATCACCAAGGAAGCTTTGTTCGGTACCTCAGTGACTTAGCCAGGTTTTATCTTTGTTTTATTGAGGCTCAGAGCCGCACCCTAAAAATTAAAGAACTTCTTAGTAACACGCAAAACCTCGACCACACTCTTTTTACGAGAACAGAAATGGATGACGTCACTATCATAACACAAAATCATAACTTCACACAGCGATCATGAGCAGACACGAAATGCTGTGCTCTTGAGGATGATAATAAGACATGGGGAATCAATATATAAACCGAATAACGGAGGAGACAGTGGGCAGCCCTGCCGAGCAGATGTTTTAAGTGGAAAGGGATTGGTAAACTTATGCTTAAAAATCAATCTTGTAGTGGCCACTTTATAACGTAGTTCTGTGCCTTCAAGCCAGACATCACCACTGTTTGACTCTATAATACACCAAACAAAGAACATGGCGCAGTTCATCAAGCGCTCTTGCCGGATCAATGGGAATAAGAGGCGCTCGAATGAATTACACTGTCTCTAACACTGGACGAGTGATATGGATGTGGTTTTGGATACGCTGCCTTTTGATCACGCACAATTGCTGTAGCCCTAATAAATCTAATGCCACAACTGCAGACGAGAAGAAAGAACCTTAGCAAATATAATACATGTTGCATAAGGATATCGGGCATTACTCTTCAACATTTTTCAACCGATATGCCTCTGCGCCTCTCGAAAGCCTGCATATGCATGCATCGAGACAATTTGTTTCTCCGTCTAGAGGCTGGTCGAGCAGGTGGTCGAGCAGGATTATGTTGCGCTAGATCGACCTCCTCCCCGGCTGCCTTTACTCGATGCATGTGTGTGTTTGAGAGACTTTTTACGTGCGGGAAAAGTCAGAGCAGAATGCTGGTGTGACTGCGCATGACGAGTTGCGGTATCCGGCCAGGTTAAGCCGGGCTTAAACCTGTCAGGGTGGCTGTACTTCCTGCGAAGATGATGTGTTCTCGCTGCCGCGTGTTCGATTCCGTGTCACTGATATTGATTTCATTTCCTTTTTAACTTAGCGAGGCCTCGCTGTTGCTGTTGCTGGGCAGCTGCAAAAATATAAGTATGAGAAAGATCCTCGGTCGGTGTTGGTGAGCGTGCGAGTGCTCTGGCGCTAAAACTGTTTCCACCTTGAATATTATTCCGATAACCACTCTAGGCGCGAACACCCTAAATGCAGTGCCTGTTATCGTACGGTCGATAAACCCAACGGCAAGCGGTGAGCCCGAGAGGCCAGTATGCGCACACACCATGATGTATATAAACAAGTTTACAAGTTGGTCAGATAGGGTACATCCATTACTTCTCGCTTTCACTATCTCCTTTTGCTCCTTAGAGGTCAGCTGAGGGAAAGCACTAGCTGCACTTTCGCCCTCTAAACATCAAAAGCGTATTATGCGCCATCTTACCGCCACGTGAGATTCGCGCCTGGACTGTTTTAGTGTATTGAATTCCAGGCGCCAATAAAATGAAATGCGGTCCTTAGTCTAATCGTGTTGCATCTGCGCGTCAAACCTAATTTGCGTGCGAAATGGTCAGAAGCAGCAATCAGAACGCTGTCTTTTTAACAACGTCACGGGGCTTTAGAATGGTACGAGAATACTACTCACACCATGCTTCATGAAATATGCATCAAATAGCGAGTGCTAGATAACACCAACAGCATTGATAAATAATTCAACTAATATTCGCAACTGAAAATAAGATTCAGTTAGCATCAACTTTCCATGCTCTTGGTGAAGCCTTGGTTACTATGTGTTCAAGGCTGGTTAGCGCTCTAGGAATAAAAAAAAATACATTTCAGTAGAGCCTGCGAAAACGACCTGGTTTTGGGAAATATCGCGTGTGTCGCATTTAAAAAAGAAACTAGAAAATAATTTGCTTTCTTCTAGGGTAGTGTTCATTGACCTGCTGCATAATACAGTTTGCTCTATGCGGCACACATTTTAAATCATTTTCGCGCTCCAGCTTGCGTTCAAGTATTGGCTGAGCAATTTGTTTCATCTTATTGCGCAGTGACGTAGTCCTTGGAATATTCACCTCCTTAAGCATGCGCGTTTTTATCCAGTGCAGCATGGTCGCTGTTTTAAGTGTTTAATAACTTTGCTGCAGTACTGTTTAAAAAGACGTGGAATAGTTTTTGCAACTAAGTTATTTTCCACCTCAATAAAGAACTCACAATGTCAAGACATGTGACTGCCATCAGAGTGCCAGAGAACTAGCGGTAACGTGCAGTATTTACGAGGGTAAAATTTAAGCTGAAAAAGAAAAAAAACGAGTGTACACAGGTCGCTTTCAGGCTTAGCTCGCAATGTGTTTGTACATAGATCAGGAGACTTTTTCTTTAATGTAATGACTTGAAATATGAATAGCACTTTTTTTCCTGGAAATCAACCAACGCTGTAAATAAAGATTCCGGCCAAACGTCCTCTGTTTAGCTGTGCCTTGCAAGGAACCAATAGAAAATTTGGTGCAGTACCTTCATGCCCAAGAAACTGCAGAAGATCCGTCCATCGCTCGTGAAAACAAACAGCAGCTGTGAAAAACATGCGACCGTTCAAGCCCACTCCAGCATCTTGCACAGAGGTCTTTTTTTTTACTTTTTATGCAGTGCATTCGTGTTCTTTTATGGCTGCTACAACACTTGTGTGTGCAATTTTGTGCGTCGCTGACAAATAGCCTTCCAAGTCTAACTCAGATGAGAGCCTCGGAAATGAATTCAAGAGCCAGCGTGTGCGCACAGCTGCTGCGAATTTTTCGTTCGAGCAGCAACATGCGGATCTGAGGTCTCAAACGCGCGTTCTACAAGCTTAAAAACCTAGCTATTTACTTTAGGAGCTTTCGAGAAAGTGAAGTTCTTTTCTGCACGTCCACACATGTACAAATAATTTCAAAAGCAGCGCAAACAAGACAAAGCCCAAGGAAGGAAACGAAAACACGACCGCTGTACACCACACAGCGCGACGTGACGATGTTGACGTTGCCATAGGTGCCGGTGCAATACAATACACACTTTGCGCTCTTTTCGCGATATGCTGAAGAACGATTTACAGTTCACTGAATATACTCATTGCTCTCAAAACATGCTTCATGGCCCAGGTGATGGGAGTTGTCTCGATGCTATTGGTTACCAACGTCGCTATGCTCACAAGTAAACCTTCTTTCTGTTAAGAGAACATACATAACAGCTGCCCTGAGCAAGTTAACTTCGTCATGAAAGTGCGCGCGAAACAGACCCTGCAAAGGGTCTGGATTGCGCGCTGTGTAGAACTAGGAAAATCGAAAGCAGCCTGGAAATTCTGCTCGTAAATCTTCTTCTCGCTCGTTAATCATGCTCCTTTTGGTTTGTTTTTGATCGAAGAATAAATGCGGCGTTTTCATTTTTGTACTGTCTTTAACATGGTAATAATTACAGCCCATGTGCTTCATCATGCCCTTTTTTCCAGTCCCACCAGCCCACCTACTTACTGGGTAGTAGCTTGGAAGCCGCATGATTGGATATAAATTCAATCAAACACAGCAGCTATTTTGATTGTAGCGAAAAATATACCCTTGTGCCTGCTACATGCCAGAGCTGCAAACATCGAGGATTTATTGGTCGCTTTCTGACGATCAACAAAGAACCTAGTTTAAAATTCATATAACTACGTATTCCAGAATGAATAAAAAACTTAAATACATGTTTTTTAACCGCATCGTTCATCATTTAAGTTTATATTTTACACAAAAAATGAAGAAAATCGTCCAGTCATCCAGTCGATCGGCCTCTTGGCTAGTCTATCCGTCTAGAGAGCGAAGACTCAATCAATCTCCAAATGATCAGCTATGACGACTGGCGGACTATATGGCCGCCTCCCGCCGCCAGTATACGCCTCTGAGCTCATTGGGCGGTAGGTAAGTACATTTGGCAGCCATTCAGGTCAGATTGAAGTCGAGCCCTTAGAAGGCTGTGGCGTCGCACCAGTCTGCCCTGTCTTGGTTATAGAGTTCCTTGAACAAATGGAAGCGAATGGTTGGCGGGTAGTCCAAGCAGCGTTCATCTGTTTCTGAAGAAAAAAAAAGGAGATTAAAGGAGATTGTTGAATCCATCATATCCTTCACCGTAGTGCTCTAAAACAGCTCTGCTGTGAAATACAGAATCTCGCAACGTAGAGTAATCTTGATTTATCTATTTTGGCTCATTGTGCATTTTTCTTTCTTCCTGAGTATCGTCTGTTATATTCAGGCAAACATTAAATTGCATTCTCTTACTTCTGATCATGGAATTTCTACCTTTTCTGAACTACTTTAGAAGTCTAATTTCATGTGTAAGTATTTTAGAATGCAGCAATTAAGCGGCCTTTCCAGCCGTCCGCCTCTTCGTCAGCGCCGCGCAGTCGGCGTAACGGGCCACATAACAGGTGGCGTGTGTAAGCGTGTGACAGGTGGCGCGTTGGCAGGTAGTAGCAGAGCGCAACGCCACCTGCCATCGTGAGAGCAGAGGGACGGACCACAGGAGGTGGCTGCCAGAGGAAGATCCCCCCCCCGAGCAGCACAGGTAATTGGGCCAATATTGCAAATGATTGGTTCGACATTCGTCGATTGTGGGAGCAATATTTACCAATATATATCCAATACTGGGCCAATTGCAGGCCGGCTAGGAGCTTGACACGCCTCCTGCCAGCAATGGCACGTAGTAGGTGCTCAAAAATTTCGCATCACTGGTTATCGTAAATGGCTGCTAATTTTTTTCTTTTTCTTGAAGGATCTGTCCGCCAGCACTTATATTCCTCGTCCTCTTAATAATTTTTATCTGGCTTCTTAGCTTTCCTATCAATGCAAAAGCATTACTAGGCTATGCCGGCAGCTGACGTGTCTGCAAAAAGTGGACGCAAAGTGTGGAAGCAAAACGTGGAAGCAAGATGTGAAGCACGTTATGACGTCATCGGCTAGCGTATAGTAGTCATCATTGAATGTGTCTCACAAATGGCATATAGTGTTGCAGATCATTGTCATGGCCATGTGAGTATGGTATTTGAGTCATGAGTCCAAAGTCATGAGCCAGGACCAGAATTATAGTCAATGTTGTGATAACCGAAGTCATTGTCTGAAGAACGAATTGAATCGTGGTCATCAGTCATGACTCAGATCGTTGTAATTGTCATGTGAGCCACTATAATTGAGTCATGAGTATGACCATAACCATAATCAATGTGATTATGACCGGAATCATTATGACCGGAATAAACTTGAGGAAGGAATTGAGAAGCGTGTGAGATTGGGCAAGTTGGTCAGACATACTTAAGGGAATAATGGCGCAGCATTAAGTGACCAGGACAGCTGTGTGTGTGTGCTCTCCTACTGTACAAGTCACTTGATGCTACGCCTTTATTCCTTTAAGAAAGAATTGAGTCGTGGTCATAAAGTCATGACTCAAGATCACAAGTCATGGACAAAAAGGGCTCACAAAAAGTGCTGACTCATGGTCATAAAATGTGCTGGGGCACTGCTCAGAAAGTGAGTTACACAAATGTGTTGACTCATGGATCATAAATAGTTCTGAGTCAGGGGTCACAAAAAGTGCTCAGTCTTGTGTCAAAAAGTGCTCACGCATGGGTCACAAAATGGGTCACAAAAAGTGCTCAGTCAAGGGTGACAAATTGTGCCGAGTCGTGGCTCACACAACGAGAAAACATTGAGAATTTAACATTGGTTTTGGGCGAAAGAAAATGGCGCAGTGTCTGTCGCACATCTAGGCGGATAGCTGAACCGCGATTGTAGGGAAGGAATAAAGGACGGGGAGAAAGAAGGGAAGTTTATGGTCTATGGCTTATGGACGTTTAACAACTCAAAGCAATTCAGGATATGAGGGACGCCGCAGTGAAGGGCTCCGGAAATTTCGACCACCTGGGGTTCTTTATTGTGCACTAACATCGCACTTAACAGGGGCCTCTAGAATTTTGCCTCCATCAAAAATCGATCGTCACGGCCGAGATTGAACCCGCGTCTTTCGGGGCAGCTGCCGAGCGCCTTAACTACTCAGCCACTGTGGCGGCTGAAGTGAGGAAAGTGGTGCCATAGTGGAGTGCTCCGGGATAATTTCGACCACCTTTGACGTGCACTGACATCGCACAGCACATGGGCGCACTTCGCCTCCATCGAAACACTGCCGCGGCACCTCTTTCTTCAATCCTTCTTTCACTCCCTCTTTTATCCCTTCCCTCACGGCACGGTTCATGTTTTCGCCGAGATGTGAGACAGATACTGTGCCCTTTCCTTTCCCCACAACTAATTTTGAATTGTTTCCCACTTCACATCGCATATCGCATTTGACATCGCACACCACACGGGCGCTAAGGCGCACGTGTGCTGGGTGATGTCAGGGCACGTTAAACATCCTCAGGTGCTCGAAACTATTCCGGAACTTTCCATTACGGCATCTCTTTCTTCCTTTCTCCTTTCACTCCCTCCTTTACCCTTCCCTTACGGCGCGGTTCAGGTGTCCGCCGATATTTGAAACAGATACTGCGCCCATTTCCTTT